>KZ825492.1:164914-316801 GCA_003184685.1 Aspergillus indologenus CBS 114.80 | reverse complement strand
TTTCTTCTTTTCTTCTTTTCTTCTTTTTCTTCTTATATTTAATATTTTATATTATTAGTACTAAATTAGTAGGAAATAAACTGATTTGCTCGGCCCTGACAATAGCTTAATATATTAATTTATTTTTTTAATAATTTATAGTTAATTTTAAAAGCTATAATAAATTTAAATTATTTATTAAAATAGTTTATTATATAGAGAATCTATAAATATATAGATTAATTAGAAAAGCTGATATATCTTTATTAAATATCCGCATATATTAAAGTATTTAAAAATAAAAAAATTAATAAAATAATTAAATAAACTATCTACTAATCGGCTAATATTAATTTAAATTTTATAAAGTAATTAATAAGCTATATAAAATAACTAATAAATAAACTAATTATATAGTTTATCTCCGCAGTAAAAAAAATAATATATAAAAAATTTAAATTTAAATAAAAAAAGTAGTAAATAACTAAATATATTGCGGTATTTATATAAAAATTAATTAAAACTATATATAATTATAATTTATAACTATATAAAATATTATTTAAAATATATACTATAGTAATTATATAAATATATATAAAAAAAATTAGACTTATCTATTTTTTATAAAAGATTAAAATATATAAAATTAGAAAATATATATATAAGTAAATCTGTTTATAGATATTAAAATATATTTTATTTAAATATATATAATATATAGTAAACTATAAAGCTATATTTATATAGATTTTAGTTATAAAAATTAAAAAAAAATAAAAATTATAAAATAGTTAATTTATTAATTATAATATATTAATATTATATCTGCAGATAATCGACTATATTACTAAATTTATATTTAAAATAAATCTTTTTAGTTAATTTAGTTATATTAATATAGCCGAGACCGCTGAAAAAAATAAAAAACTAATAGATTTTTAGATAATAAGTATAGATATTAAAAATATTATATAGTTAGAATAATAAGTCTACAGTTACGGAAAAAATATAAAATAATAAAAAATAAATAATAGAACAGAAACTGCCGCAGATAAGAATATAAAGTTGCGTATTATATATTAATATTATTATTTATTAAAAAGTTATAGAATATATCGGGTATATTCTTAGGTCCAACCACCTTTATAGCTATACCGCAATAGGCGGGCTGAGTCCTTGTGGGCTCCTTAGGTTAAAGAATATGAATTAGAATTGGAATTGGATAGCTAGAGTCGTTACATTAGATAAGGCATATAAGATTTTTAGCTACTCCGCCTTATTCTTCTATTTATCCTTACAGGTAATAACTAATATATATAGTATTTAAATGCCTCAATCGAGGCCCGCAAATTTACCGATACTCTTTTGTCGGCCGTCCGGCTGCAGCGCCACCTCGGGGTCCGTATAATTATCTCCACCTAGAAGCCCACAATCTCGGCCACCCTGCTCAGTCTATGCTCAACAACCATCGTCCATTAATTTATATCTCCCGACTGGCTTAAGGTCTTGCACAGAGACCTTGTCGGCGCTGTCGAGAAGCCCTACCGAAGTAATTGCAATAACCCCAGCGTCCAATCGCACGTCTCACTGCTCAATCAGATTGTGGACCTCCAAGTCGGCGAGGCGCTTCTCTTCTCGCCCAGTGCCATCATCAAAGCGAGCGCATCGGAGGATGGTGATCTGAGGTTCCACCGTTTGGGGGCAGGGAACCTCCGGATTAAGGTTCGGCACCGCATCACCTCCGATGGGGGACTGAGTGTGCTGTCGCTGTGATGGATTCTGTTCACTGGCTGTGGTTCAGCCACGAGGCTGTGCCAGCTTAGAGGACTATATCTACTGTATTCCAATTCTTTCCAAGAGTTAACAGAGTGCCAATCCAGATGGACTAGAGCTGTAGGGGAAGTCAGAAATACCTCTATCAACTGTACAGGTATCATTGCAACAGTAGTAATGGTCTTGAACAACAAGTCCAGATTAATGGAACTTTCCACAGTGGACAGATCCCGCGGGGACAGTGTTGTCGTTAATGATCCCCAAATATTCCCTCCAATCGTCCCACAAGAAGGCCCAGATATTGCCCTCGCCCAGTTCTTCACGGGCCTGATTTGTCCTGCTGGCCCAATCCTCCTCATCGTCGAAGAAGGGGGATCTGCTACGCAATCTACTTGATTCAAGTCAAGAATACTTGAGGAAGTGTACTTCAATGTCATGAGCCGCCGGAACTATGTTGGTATATTTCCGCTTGAGAAGAAAGAAGTACAGCACTTAGGCCTGCGGTGATGGTAACTACAGTCTACCATAGTTCATTGTAATCATCCAACATCTACGCAAGTTGCTATGAAAGTAGGCCTGCAGTAAGACGGAGTATAGACGTTAATTCGAACATTGCCAGGGGTCGAACATTGTTCCCCAATTGATAATTCCCCCTAGTCTTGATGCAGAAAGGTAGGAGAAACAGTTGTCAACTCGCACACGAATAGGAGGCAGAACCCTATTTTTGACGATCATCATCCAAGTGATGTGTGCTCAAGCACCGCGCAGAGTGATCAAAATCATCATTCTGTCACGGAATGCTCGCCAGTCGCCCGAAGCAGCTCGGCAAATATGGACGGCTGCGCCGCCAAAGTGGCTGGGTGTCCACATTCCACAACGCAACCCTGGTCCAACACGATGACCTGATCGTAATCCAAGATCGTGTTGAGTCGATGCGCGATGCACACCACGGTATGATCGCGGAATCGCTCACGAAGCACATCGAGAATGAGAGCCTCTGTCTCCTGGTCGACACTGTGTGGTTGAACACGAGGAATATCAGCTTGAGAAGTCTAGAAACAGACAGAAATGTAAAAGTTTAACAACAGGTCCCGCCTTACCTGCTTGTCGCCTCGTCCAAGATCAGGATCTTCGAGGTCCGCAGCGATGCCCGGACGACGCACAAAAGCTGTCTCTGGCCGTGGGAGAGCATGTCCTCGCTCATCGACACGTCCAAGCCACCTTTCCGGACGATGAGCTCCTGCAGTCCGAGCCTGGCCAGGATCTCATACAAGTCCTCATCCGAGTATTGGCCGTGAATGTCGAGGTTCTCCCGGATTGTGCCGTGATAGAAGAACGGCTCCTGGGGCAGAGTGATCAGCCTCGACCGGACGTCCTGCCGTGCAAGAGTGGAAATGTCCACTCCGTCGATCTCGATCGTGCCGCTGCGCAGGTCCAGAAGTCGTAACAATGATCCCACGAGTGAGCTCTTACCACTGATGGTCGTGGTTAGCGAAGGCGCTCGTAGTGAGGGCCCGGATGGTCTAAATGCTCAGCAGAATGATGCGTACCTGCCAGTTCGACCGCAAATCGCGAGTTTCTGTCCCGGCTGAACTTCCAGAGAGACATTCTTGAGCACAGGTGGGGACTCGCAGCTGTTAAGACAGAGTCAGCCTTTACTTGAGCGCCCGAATCCCCACTGACCACTCACTTGTAGGCTGCTGAGACTTCATGGAACCGAATAAGACCTTGCTGCGGCCAATCCGGGGGCGGAGGAGGCTCCCTTGGACCCGGCTGTTCTTCGGACGGGGTGTTCGAGGTGAAATCTCGAATGCGGGCAATGGCACCCATGGCGATCTCCAAGGCGGTCCAGTTGTAGACGAGGCCCTTCAGGTTGGCGCCGAACGCCACCACATTAACCAGCGCCAGACCAATGGATGCCCCCGTCGACGTCCGGGTCGTGACTGCAATGCTGACCAGGATGATGGCCAAGACCGCGACAATCATATCCAAGGTGAGGGTGAGCCACAGCTGGGCACAGTAGAGAAGATATAACGACTGCTGGGCGGTCCCGAGCAGCCGATCATTCTGCGCGGTGTAGGACCGCGTCCAGCCAAATGCACGGATACTGCTCAGCCCTTGCAGGGTTTCCATGAAGTGAGACAGGAGAGGCGCTCGGGCTTCGATCTCGAGGATCCGCAGTTGTCGCGAGGTCTTGAGATAGAAGATCTGCACCAGGTACAACAGCCCGATGAGGAAGGGCACCGTGGCGGCGACGTAGTGGGAGCTATACAGGATCACGACCAGTTCGCCGATGCACAGGACGAGCGCCATCATCGTGCCGATGAGTGACCGCGGGAGTTCCATGTCTACCAGTTCGAGATCCTGGCTGAATCGGTTGGTGATCTCTCCGCTGTCGGTGACGGAGAAAAACCCTAGTGGGGCTCTGAAGGGACACATCAGCAATCTTGCTCTCCTTTGAAGCTGACTGAATAATTGAACTCAACCTTAGAACTGTCTTGAGAAGAAGGTCGTGAAATTCCTTGGCGGTCTTCGGAACCATGATGAGCATAAGTTGCCTGCAGCCCGATTGATTTCAATATTTGTCTCCACGCAGCTCGAAGCTTTTTCTTTGTGAAGCACTTACAAGCATGCACCCAGGAAGAGTAAGATGGCCAAGACTGACCACAGCGCGTATAATCCAAGATAGTACCCTAGTCGATCATTGGCTTTTCTAGCGTTGGCCTCGACCCAGAACTTGATCCAGATTTCTTCAGGCATTTGTCTCGCGGTGAGTATAAGTGAAGAAGCGGAGGAAGAAAGAGGATGTACGGCGACTTACGGGAGAAAAGCAAGCCAACTACAAAGCCAGAGCACAGGGCAAAGAAGATACAGAATGACACGCGCCCCGTCTTGTCCACGTAGAACTTGTAAATGGTCAGGTCACTGGCGGGCAGGTTGTCAGCATTCAGGTTCGCACTGCGGAGAGCAGGGTCAGTGAGTGCAGGATCCTGATCATCACTCCTGCGCTGCACTTGTTCATTCCGTCCCTCTTTCGGACTCAGACTCGCCAGATATCCCCCTGAGCGAGCCAGCTCCGAATAGGCGCCCTGCTCGACGACTGTGCCGCCTGGCCCTAACACAAGGATATGATTAGAGAGGGAAATATAACGAACTATCAGAAAACTGTCAGCCCGCAGGAACCTTCTAAACGCGACTCGCACCGCTACCCACTGGAGTTTGTGGCTAGGACCGTCGTCGTCCCCTCCTGTCGCAAAAGACCCTCGGGTCCAAAGAGCGCCGCAAAGACATCTTGTTCGGTTTTAGCATCCAAGCCGGCGAACACGTCGTCGAGAATGACCAGGGGCTTTCTCGCGTAAAGTGCTCGTGCCAATGCCTGCCACGAGGTCAGAATCAAGTATCCAAAGCAACTCCGGGTGGATGTACCAGACGGCTTTTCTGACCACCGCTCAACATGATTCCTTTGCTGCCAATCGTCGCGTTGTCCCCCCCGGGGAGCTGCGCGAAGTCCCGATCTAACCTACAGGCCCTGACGACGGTGTCGTACCACTGGCTGTCGAACGAAGATTGCCCGAGAATATTGTTCTGGATGGTTGTGTTCACCAACCATGGGGCCTGGCCGCAGAACGCCACATTCACGTCCTGGACAACAACCATGCCGGTGCTATGGGGAATCTCGCCGAGAATCGTGTGCAACAGGCTCGACTTGCCCGATGCGATTGGCCCGATCACCATCACGAACGAACCCCGCGGAATGGTGGCGTCCACGTTCTGAATCGCCGGTTTGGAGTGTCGTTCCCAGCTCGCCGAACAGTTGCGCAACTGAATCATTGCGTCTGGATCGATCTTCCCCGATACCACGTCTGTCATCATGGTCTTCTCGTTGTCACTCTCCGACGAGCGTGTGGATTCCGTGGGCGACGGTCCACTGAGATGTGAATCGGTCGTGCTGCAGCTGTCGTCGGGCAGCGGAATGCCGGCCTCCAACGCCAGATACTTCCGGATCCGTTCCAGACTGGTCAATGCCTGGACCAATCCCATCAGAGCGTCTATACAGCTGGCCACGGCCTGGCAAAGCAGAGAAAGGAGGGTCAGGGAAGTGTATGCGGTGGCAGCGGTTAGTGGGGTGGTATTTCGGACCATGGCGAGAATGCTGTAGGTGCCAAAAGAAAAGGGCGGTGCCATGGTGGTTGCCAGATACGCTAGAGGGAGTAGAGAGGCTTAGAAGCAGATCTCGAGGTGGTAGAGAGAGATCGAGAGGGATCTGGAACCTACATAACGTCACCAGCATGACCAGCACCTCTCGAAACTTGATGGAACTTTTAATCTCATACGTCCGCAGTTGGGTGATCACGGACTGGAGGATATCAGTTGCACCGGTTGCTTTAATACCCTTGACTGAGTTGATCGCTGCCACTGTCGCCGTGATCCGGGCTTGCATCGCCTCAAGCCATAGCTTCTGACGCTCACCCATGTACCCACTGACTTTGCCGCTGATGAGGAGGCACGCTGTGCAGTCAGTCGTCATGGTTAGCTGCTTTTTGTCTGGGGTCATTTCAGACAGAAGGGATAAAGGGAGTACACATGGGAAAGACATTAATGGCAGATGCTATATACCTAGGACTACCGCGGCGGCAGCAACGGTCGATACGCCGATCTGGATATCCAGTAACCACAGAGATAGACCGATTTCGAGTAAGCTCGCCCACGTCTCATGGAAGCTCCGAAGACCCGCCCCTATCCGCTCAATGTCAGCATTAATCAAAGTCAGCGAATCACCTTTGGAAGGCGCCGAGATATTCAAGCTCAGGGTATGATCATAGATCAAAAGGATCAAGCCACCGCGCACCATCACGACTGTGCGATAGGATCGATGATGAAACATTGCTGTCATCACCTGGAGAGCGCATGCTTCGATAAGCAAAACTAAGCAGACAGCTGAACAAGATGGCTTGGCAACCCACTTACTGCGATACCGACGTAGACAATCCCGTAGGCTGCGATCAACCCATACCCGATCTCTTTAGTCGTAGGGGTTGTGGACTGTCCCAGAAAGCTCGTCACCCGACTGACGAGGAACGGCTGGGCATAGTTGACGCCTGTCAAGCACAGCCGCGGCAGGAGATTGGCAAGAAGTGGCCGCTTGTACACGGCCAGGAGCACTTTCAGGAGGCTTCGAGGTTGCTCTTTCGCGGCTATGCAAGAAACCCGGATGGGGTCAGTCTGGGTGCGATTGGCCTGACGTTACACGTTAACAGTGACAGGGGGGCTGCATTACCATGCTTCCACTTCTGACGGATCTCCTCCTTGGACCGTTCCAAACTGATATCCTCGTCGACCGCCAACAGATCCCCCGGTGTCAACGATCGCTTGTAGCCTGCCCACAGGAGGGGATTGAACCACCAGAAGGCACTTCGGTCGAAAATGCCGGCTGTCTGCTCCGGCGGCAAGGATCGCGCCAGGAGGCTTCTCTTCCCCGTGGCTTCCAGTACCAGCAGCACGAATTTGCAGACCACCAGCGCGATGAAGACGCTGGCAATGGCTACATTCCCCGGCATGTGGAACAGGGTGCGGGCTCGCGCCGCGTCCAAAGGAATTGTCCCCAGCAGATACACATTCAGGACCGTGGACGGGCGCGGTGAGCGGGTATGCTCCCGGTGCGAGACGAAGGCGAAGATGGGCGACACAGCGAAGCCGATTGCGATGGCTGCATTGGACAATCGGGTGGTAGACGTCTTGAGCACCAACGAGAGCACCAAATGTGTTGAACCGAGGAAGGTCCAGGCGAGCCAACCGAGCTATATGACGATGAGCATTTAGCCAAGCTGTCTCTCGAGCAAAAAGAGAGAAATCTTGACCGAGCACTCACTTGCTTGAGATACCACCGCGTTCCTCGAACTCTGAGTACTTGGGGTGCGGATTGAAGCTCCCAGAGTCGCCAGCAAGCCCAGCCGGTTGCGATCAACAGCGCAGGCAGATAGAGCACACTTTCTTCGAACAGCAGGGTGAAGTCAAAATTGTTGTAACACCCGGACACCTGCGGGCCAAACACGTCCTCCACTTGGATCCGACATTGCTCCATGGCGTGGTCGTCTCCCTAATATCGACTCCGGTGCGCCAACGTCTGCTTGATTCGGGAAATGGCAACAGGGAGAGGGAGAAGAAGAGGGAGAGGGAGAGGTGGAGGGGAAGGGTGATGAATGGGGGAACCGGAATACAGTGACATGAAGTGGATGGAAAGGGCGGTGTGTAAGACTAGGTAGATCAGCCTAGCGATAGATCAGCCTAGCAATTCTAGCGTTCTATTATGCCGCGATCCTTAATATTCTGACAGGTATGATATCGGAAAGCCTTATCCGCCGGGGAGGTGGTAAGATGATTGTGAGTGAGGTGATGTCGGGGTTGCAGTGAGGGGCCGATCCTTTTAGGGCTTTGCGATGTCCCTGACGCCGCGGCGAGGCTGCTTGCCCCGACGTTCTATAAATTTGGTATTTCCCACCCACAAACCACCCAAGAATCACCCTAACTCGCCTCATTCACTCTCCATCTCCTCTGTCCTCCTCCGCAATGGCCATTCCAACACTGGACTTCGCCAAGTTCCATAGTGGTTCAGACGCCGAGCGTCGCGAATTCGCCTCTGCTCTCACAAAGGGATTCAAGCGCTACGGTTTTATCAAGCTCATCAATCACGGATTCACCCAGGAGGAGACTTCACATTTGTTCCAATTGGTACACTTCTCTGCCTCTGATTCAGTTGGAATCTGCGTTGACTTTTGGAATTGCGCTTCAGAACAAAGATTTCTTTGAATTGCCCGATTCATACAAAGACCCCATTCAGAACAAAGAAGGTCCCAAACCGCAACGAGGATGGAGTCGCGTTGGAGCTGAGAAGACGGGCCTCCTGAACCCCGGCGGGAAGACCAATCTGTCAAAGAATGATCAGCACGACCTGCAAGATGCCAAGGTGAGACAAAGTTCTACCCTGTCTACCATCAGCCAGAGTCAGAGACTCACCCGAGAGATGCTGACACTGTATTCTGCGCATAGGAACACTTTGACACCGGCCCAGCCGGGGACCAGGAATACCCGAATCAGTGGCCGGACGCAGAGCGGCTCCCCGGGTTTCGACCGTGGCTCGAGTCGTACTTTGACCGCAGCCAGGCGATCACGCTGGAGCTGATGGAGGCGTTGGAGCTGGGGCTGGGGATCCGACCGGGCGCGTTTGTGGAGTTGTGCCAGGGTCACGCCAGCGAGCTGCGCCTGAACCACTATCCCGCCATCGCGCGGCGCACGCTCGAGGCGGGCAAGACGAGCCGCATCTGGCCGCACACCGACTTCGGCATCATCACGCTGCTGGCCCAGGACGACCGCGGTGGCCTTGAGATCCAGGACGAGGCGAACCCGGCCGAGTTCCTGCCGGTGTCGCGCGAGGATCCCACTGAATTCGTCGTCAACATCGGCGACACCCTCGAGCGCTGGACCAACGGCGTCCTCCACGCCGGCTTGCACCAGGTCACTGCGCCGCGCAGCGAGAAAGCTTCCCCTAGCAGCGACGAGGTCATCCTGCCTGCGCGGAGATCCATTGCCTTCTTCCTTAAGGCCCGCCGCGATATGTCCGTCGGTCCGTTGTTGCCCTTCGTCACCCCAGACCGACCTTCCCAGTATCAGGATATGACGGCTCTGGCGTATCAGCAGCTGCGGACGGGAATCGTGTATTAGATTGGGACCGAGCCATATCTGATGTAAATAGAATCGTTCTTTATGCTGGACAATGCTACATACGATATATGTTGAAGACAGGATAGCTTTACTCTATTGTGCCATACGTAATGGAGATTGAATGTCTTGCTTGCTGTATGTATAATACCAACTCAAAGGAAAACAGAACCCCTCTACTTGTTACCGTGCGATGTAAGATGCAGATAAACTGCCACGCTCGTGACAATATTTCGGTCATAGTTACACAGTCCTCATGGTATAGTATCAGTGGAATGCCGGATGAACCTCTCTAAATCCAAAATCAAATCGGGTTCTGTGCACCGCATTATTTGAATGAGCAATGAGCAGAAGGGGTGGTTTTTAACAGTCGTGTACATCAGGATGCGCTATTCATCAAGAACGAAAGATAAGGGGAAGAGAAAGACATTACACCCAACCTGACAAAATGGAAAGATATGGAAACAGGGAGAAAGCTGGGAATAATTCCGTATCATAGAGCATAGCCAGAGACATGGTCACCGTGTATGCGTATGCTACACCGGATATATTGGTGTCCGGGCCTCCGCACCAGAAGTACCCACAAACCGGTGACATGCAATGCCCTCAATTGGGAATATGAATTGTTGCTAGCGGGCTACACCGCCGGCCTGCACAGTTGCAGCAGGTCCTCAGTGTCATATAAGTAGTCACCGAGGCCGCCTTCGTCGACCGTCTCAAACGCAAAAGTCTGCGACACGTCGGCGCCCTCTAGCACGTCGAACACCTCTTTGGACAGCACCTGGCTCAGGTTCCGCAGGTACGACCCGCGGTGTTCTTGCAGGTAAGCCAGAAAGATGCGCATGGTATCGCTGGGAAGCTTTTCCACTCTGTGGTTGCGAGAATCCCCAAGTCAGTTCTTGCCCTTTGGCCTGGAATTCCTCCCTCGTTCTCGTGGATGGGACTTACTGGTCAATACTGATGGAGTACCGCCCGGCGCAAGGGATCAGAGCCAGTATCCCTCCCGGGAATGTATGCTCGAAGGGATACCAGTTGCGCGCGCACGAGAGGCGGTTGCGCAGCCGGGTTAATTTACGCGTGTACACGCACTCATTGGTCGAGCGGTTACTTGCTTCAGCTGGGACGGGAGTCAGGCCCGGGTACAGCATTTGCATCAGATCGGTTAGAGCCTGCGTCTTGGACCGGTGCTTAGGGCGTGGTTTGCTTGAGGGCCGTCGACCCCCCGCGGTCGATGTTGCGCGGATCGCATCGCCATCGCCGCCGTCGCGGAGCAGCTGTAGGCGAGCGCAGTCATACTTTAGCATGCGCTTAGACCCTCGACAGGCCAGTTTGGCAGCGATATGATCCTGCTCCAAGCGGGTCCGGTGGGTTAGAAGACGAACCAGGTAATAGCGTCGGAGGATATGAGAGAGGGTGGTGATGGAGTCGAGTTGGTCGAGGGCTTGTACGGTTGTAGCCAGGTCATTCCGAGGCCCGCCGGCCGTCGCAACAGGGAGAACAGAGGATTTGCGCGCCAGATTGAGGGCATGCCGTAATTGATTCAGTGCGTCAGGGCTTCCAATGGCGTAGAACAGGCGGGTAAAGAGCTCAGCCACCTGCCGCTTGCTGTTGGGGAGTTGCTGGCTGAACACGGCGAAGACCTGATCCGCCGACGGTAGATGATCGGGCACGCAGTACACTCCCGTCAGTGATGGCAGCGCTCCGGCGTAGTCGACCTCCATAGCCTGGCTTCCTGCTTCCTCAACCTCAGCGCTGGGTTGCACCGCCACTGGAACCCCCCCTTCCCCCTTGTCAGCCCTATCCCTGGGCCGGGGAGGGGTAGACAGCGCCGGGGGCGTGGGGGGAATGGCACGACTGCGCCCGCTCTCACAGACCGGTGAGCCCTGGGCGTGCGCTGCGGGAGAGACCGGCTTTGGCGTGAGTCTTACTGGGAAGGGGGATGGTGAGGAGGTCCCCTGTCGTTGGTGCGGAAGCGAGCTGTGTCTGACGCCTCTATCGGGTGCTGATGAACGGGAGATGGCTGGGGTGAGAGGGGGGTCGTTTCGCACCGTCCCTGGCCGAGCATCAGCGCTGCCTACTAACGGCGCTGACGTCGGCCGCGCTGCATTCTCCTTGGAGTTTGTGGCCTGTCCAAGCGCATGACCGCCATGAGTTAGGGCAAACATCTCGCCGTGTTCAGCCAGTAGATCCAAGTCCACAAAGTTTAAAGCCGCTGGGGCCAGCTCCTCATTGGGGTCTTGACCCTGCACCCCTGGCCAGAGAGGCACACTAGTCGGTGTCTTCGGACTCCATCGCGCGGGCGTGTCGTTGAGACCCCCTTGCGAGGACCACCACGGCATCTCATCGCATCCGGCAGACTCCATCCCCGTGCATGGATCCAGATCCCCGCTTTGCTGCAGCATCTCCAGATCCTCTGGCAGGAGGACACCAGGGGACAGCGCCGGCCACTCCGCCGTCGCGCCGGAATTGGAGGATGATGTGGAAAGCGCCAGGTCCAGTGACCCAGCATTGATATCGTGGAAGTGCTGCATGAATTCGGCCGGCGACGATGGTCCATGAACCCCGACTCCAACCTCCAGATCTCCCGCGGGGGTCTTAGACCAGGGATCTTCTTCCAGACTTGTCCGTCTGGGGGTTGGCGAACTTCCCAGTTCCTCTGCGGCGACAAGCCTTTCCTTCGCCTTATCCGAGGCCGACAGGGAGCCGATGCAGTGTAGGATGTCGAGTAGCTTTTCCTTGGCGATGTTCCTCGCCTCGACAAATGTACTGGAGCAGGAGGAGGTGGCCAGCGCATCTAGGAGTTTCTCGCGGAAGTCTACGCAGAGCCGGTCCATCAACACGAGATCATGGCAGTCCTGCTGGGGGCTGGCTGGCGTCGTACGCGAGCCCTCCACGAGATGCATTATTGTCTCGTTGGCCCTACAGTATGTGGAAAAGATAAGGAGGAGAAGGGATGCGATGTGTGATACGTCTCGTGGAACACTGCAGAACCACACAAACCCTAATCAGAGAGCGCAGAGTCAAAAGTCAGATCAATGCTCCCAGCTTGCTCGGCTTGCTCGAGCCTGGACTAAATAAAAACACCATGTCTGGGATCAGAGGATTTTTATTTTCCCTGCCTTTGGTATTCAATCCTCGCTGACTAGGTAGCTATGCTATCGAGACGTTGAAGCACCATTATTGGCCTCTTTTCATGTCCGACGGTTAGTACACCAAGCCATGCTAGGCCACACCAGGAAAGCGCACTTCTGCTGCTGACGCGGACATATCCGGAGGCTCAGCAATTGTGCGAAACGTCTCTGCAGAGAACCGAGCCTCATAAGCCTCAGGAATCCTCAGGCAGTATGCAGCTTATTCTTATTCTTCTTATTCTTCTGCTCTTCTTCTTCCAGGCGCACGGACCCGTGGAGTTGTCCCGTCCCCCTGCATCTGCAGATACTAAGCCGAACAAGGCTGGCTTCGTTCATCTTTACCCCGGTGTGTTTTCCCTTGTCAGCATCATATTCATTACCCGCTATTATCTATAATCCGGTGGCCGTGTGCGGAAGGAAAGAGGGAGCGAGGACGAGGGAGGGGAAAAGAGGGGAAAGGAGGGGGAGGGGAGGGGAAGGCAGCCACAAGAGGGAGTCCTCCGTGCAGGATTCTGCATTATGGTATATGTCCTGCTAGTATGGCAAACATCAGGAAGTCCGGAGCCATTTGGATCTCGAATGCCACGCGGGAGGGGTTTCCACAGTGGCCTGAGTTCTCCGCACTTATAGTAGCGGACATATATATGTCGTACCCGCAGGAGCCAGTGCTTGGCAGCACGCCACGTTGCTGCTGCTGATTCAGCGATGCAGTTATCGCGATAGCCTACAACGTGGTGAACACAGTTCACATAAGCTCTTTTGACGGTTCGTGTGGAATGTTGAGACATTCGTTCACTAGAATGCGACTGTGATTGCTTCACGTGTTCCCCAATATCGCAGGACAAAAGAGACAGAGAGACTCACTTTCCTTCCTTTCCTTCTCCTGTTTTGGTCCCTCATGTCCACTGTTCCCTTCCGTGTGCGGGTAGGAGCAAGACGAGGTGTTGTGAGCATTTCTTCTCCATTGCTGTTGCTGCTGCTGCTGCTGCTGTTGCTGCTGTTGCTGTTACTGCTGCCATTTTATTGGCTATGAACCATCTCCCCCTGTTTCTTTTGGTCCTTTCCACTTTGCAAGGCTGTATGAGAGAACAGCAGAAATGGCACCGGATGACCATGCCACGATTGTGGAGACTGTTGGAATAAAATCGCTTCAATGCACTGCAAATGGCCTAGATCAACCACGGGTCAGTGAAGCCCGGTGTTAAGAGCCTAAATCACCTTATGTCGCGTCCGGCTTACGGTGGGGAAGTGGAGATTGAATCAATTTGTTCACTCGTATCTGGTTGTCAGCACTAGCATTCCTACTGGCATTTGGTTAGCGCGCGATCCCCAACCGGCTTTTATCCTCTTCATGGCAACCGTCGGACTTGGCGTTCGTTGAGCCCCCACTCTTTCTGGCCCCCATCAAACTGAACTCAAAATAACTGAAAATAAGAAAGAAACACAAAAAAGATCGACCTGCAAGACCCACGAAGGTGGGACGCCCGTCAAAGTTTCCGGGTGTCCCTTCGAGACATCATCCGCTAGTGTCTGATTGAGATGACGGCTGTTGCAAATGTGCCATGTGCCATGTGCTGTCGTCGGAAGATGAGCGCTATATATCGGCTAGAATGAGTAGTGGCGCGTGGTTGCGGTGGACATCCCCTTATCGTGTGCAGCCTCATAGACCGGAGGTTAGGGCTGCGTGCCTGCGGTTGGATGTCGTGCCCTAACGGGCTAGACCACACCGTGCACACCGTCATGTTGTCCCAGCTGCAACCTGGAGTCTTGATTTCGCAACCACCTGTTCAAGGTGTGAGGTAGGCCTTGCGTACGGGGGGTACAGGTAGCCCATAAACATGGGTCAGGGCAGTTGGTTGACGTTAAGGACTTTGGATCTCCTTGTACTGTATTACTCTACATAGAAGGCAACATGTCTATAAGTACTTTGAATCGACCCGGTTGAGCTTCCTCGTCTCGACTCTGCGACTGTTCTCGATCGACAATCGGCCAGTCTTCTGCTGCCAACCTTCGCCAGTCCCTTCTTTACCTCAAAACGAAAAGCGCCCCAACTCACAAGATGGTCTTCACCTCTGCGCCGTGGTGCCGTGACCTGGCCGTGCCCTTCCCCGAGACCCAGCTGGTTGGCGACTTCGTCCTGGAAGGAGTCAGCGATGGCTTCGAGGAGAAGCCGCTGCTGGTGTGTGCCGAGACCGGCCAGTCGTACCGTGTGCAGGATCTCGACTATCGCGTCACGATGCTGGCGCGAAGCCTCGCCCAGAGACTGGGATGGCAAGCGACCGACGGGCCGCCTGAGACCAAAGTCGTGGGCATCTTGGCTCTCAACGCGGTAAGCCAGACGTGACTTGGTTCTCCTGTTCTTATCGGTAGTGTACCTAACGCAGAGGCGGTCGCTTCAGATGGATTTCGTGCCTCTGTCCTGGGCGATTCACCGCATCGGCGGCACATGTCTCCTGATGCACCCGACCTCGTCGGCCAGCGAGATCCAGACCCTGATGCGCAAAGCTAACTGCCACACCCTGTTCACCTGCCGCCCCTTGCAACCGCTGTGCGAGGCCGTGTTTGCCGCGTTGCACGAAGATCCTGCCCGGTTGTTTCTGCTCGAATTGCCCGACGACGATGCCAACATGCCGGCCACCCGGGCCACCGTCTCCCAGCTGATCGCCGAGGGGGAGCATCTGCCGGCCGTGGCGAGCATTCCCCTCCAGCCAGGGGAGACTCGCAACCGGGTCGCATATCTCTGCCCCACCAGCGGCACTTCCGGGTACCAGGTCAGAACCGATATCCTGCACGAGGCTCAAGTGAGAAATCGAAGACCCTGACTGACATCGTGCACAGAAACTGGCGCAAATCACCCACGCCAACGTCATCGTCAATTCCCTCCAGGCGGTTACTCTCGACTCGTATGCCACCGGACCCAAGAGCCAGACCACTCTGGGTATCCTTCCGTTGAGTCACGCCTATGGCTTGATCGTACTGCATACGTTGATGTGTCGGCGGGACACGACGATCCTGCATGCCCGCTTCGACATGCCGGCGGCGCTACGGTCGATTCAACAATACCGCATTGAGCGGTTGTACTTGGTGAGGAACTCCGCTGTGGCAATGGTGTGTGTGTTTATGCTGACCAGACCGGCTCGTCCGTTAGGTTCCCGCAATTGTGGCGGCGTTGGTGAACAACCCTATCCTGTTCAAGCTGGCCGACCTGTCGTCCGTGCAGACGGTGGTCTGTGGGTCCGCGCCACTGAGTGCCGACATGATGGGCGCCATGAAACGGGTGCGTCCCGACTGGGACCTTCTCCCTGGCTATGGTAGGTGCACCGGATCCCAATTGAATGTTTCTATCAGACATCTGAGACCAGGCGTGGAACAACGATAGGGTTGACCGAAGCGGCGGTGATTGTCTCGTACACCAGCCAACATAGCATCTTCCCCGGCTCGGTGGGCAGCCTGTTGCCACTAGTGGAGGTGCGCCTGCTCGATGCGAACGGGGTGGAAATCCAGGATTACGACGTCGCCGGCGACCTCTACGTGCGATCGCCCAGCGTCATGAAGGGCTACCTCGGGGAGAATGAGGCGGATTCCTATGCCTTCGACCAGGACGGCTGGCTGGTCACGGGCGACGTGGCGTGCATGCGGCGCGGCGCAGACGGCGAAGAGCATCTGTTCATCGTGGATCGCAAGAAGGATATCATGAAGGTCAAGGTTGGTATCTGTTGTTTTTCCCTGCCTGCAGGCGCATCGCCGCTGACCACGCGCCACAGGGCATCCAAGTGGCGCCGGTCGAGATTGAAGCGCAGCTTTTGAACCACCCGGCCGTGGACGAGGCCGCGGTCATTGGAGTACAGCATGACGCGACGGGCGAGCGTCCATTTGCGTTTGTGGTGCGCTCGCGCCAGGTTGACGCCCAGATGGACGAGGCGACCCTCCGCCAGGCGCTGGCGGCGCACATCCAGAATACTCTGAGTGAGCCGTTCTGGCTCCGTGAGAACATTCGGTTCTTGGAGGCGATTCCGAAGAGCCACAGCGGGAAGGCGCTGAAGTTTAAGCTGAAGGATTTAGTGTAAGGAGGAAACGGAGCATGAGTTCATGAACTCTCTCTAGGGGAATACCCCTTTCATTAGATACCCACCAAGAATGAGAATCTATTCAGATGCGTTTGTATCATACCGGATCGTACAAAAGCCCGACAACCAGGAGGAGGCCGTCGTGCTTGGTGAAATTGAGCAGAGAGGTAGTTATGCCAACCGTGTCCTTTCTAAACTACGGACGACCTCTGATGCGGTGAGTAGTCGTGAAACTATGATTTCGGATTCAATGCTGATGCTCCAACCAATGATGTACAGATCTGGACCAGGGTTTCTGTCACATCAGAGTATTCCCAGATGTTGGGACGAATGATTAACCATTTCTCCAGTCTACACTGGGCCTCGCATGGAATCCGCCGCATTCATACCCTATCCAAATAGCGGGATTCATAAGTTGTTATTGCTGTCTGGAGCTAAGAACAACCCTTCACTAGGAAGGATCGAATTGTACAGGAAAGCCAAATACTAATGCGAAGCATGGCATTCAAAAAGGTAGAGAGTTACATGAATATCTCTGCCCCAACGGATCCCGTGACCCCACATAGCCCTACAGCGAGAAAACAATCTCACTCCCCACCAACTGAGCCAGACCATCTTGATCCACAATAACCGACAACTCCGTCCATAATCACGCCGTTTCCATCTCCTCCTCAGTCCGCCGGCGGATCATCAACTGCTCCTGCGGCCCTCGCAGCGTCAACTCGGTAAGCAGTCCCGCCGTGGTAGGCGGGGGCGGGATGACCTTGATCTCATACTTGGTGAAGATATGGGCGAACAGCAGCTTCAGCTCATCGGTGACGAAGAAGCGGCCGGGACAGGCCCGCTTGCCCATGCCGAAGGAGAGAAAGCGCTCCGAGGCGCGGGACATGGGCACGCGCGGCGCCGCGGCGTGCTCGACCTCGTAACGCGCGGGATTGTAGGTGGTGGCTTCGGGCCACAGGCTGTCGTCGCGGTGGATGGCGTAGGCAGCGACGCTGATGCGCGCCCCGTGCGGCAGACGCAGGCCCCCAGTCTCCTTGTCGGCGGCCAGCGTCGCCCCCGTGGGGCTGGTAACCTGGCGGATGAGCCCCGGAAACACGACGGCCAGCCGCAAACTCTCCTTGAGCGCGTTCTCGATGCAGCCCAACCTGTCGATGTCTTTCTTCTCTGGTCGCTGCTGGCACTCGCGCAACACCGTCCGCGCCTCCGCCGTTACCAGCGCCCGGTACCCCTGCGCTTCGCCCAGCGTCGTCAGGTCCGCCAGGCATTTGCTCATCGTGTTGGTCGTTGTCTCGATCGACGCCAGGTTCGCCATGCCCACACGCGCGATCACCCGCTGCTCCATGTCGGCCATGGGCTCACCGCGCCGTATGGCACGTTGCACAATCCACGTCAGGAACTCGCTCGGGAGCTCGTCCGCCGAAGACGCTGCCTCGGCCTGCTCTTCCATCCGTTTCACGTCGCGAATCCGCTGTTGCACGACAGGCAGCAGGTGTCGATTAAAGCCGGCCATGTAGAAACGATTGATCCACTTGACAAGCTTGGAGACCGGGCCCTTGAGCGGCCGGGGCAGCAGATCCTGGAATACGGTCTCGGGCATGACCGCCAGCCCTAACCCGACGGCGTCACGGATGTACTGCTCGTTGCGACCTGCATGCCTCCCCATCTTCCAATTAGCGCGCGCGACTCTTATCTGCCATGGACGAAGGAAAGAAGACATAATGGAACGGGAACCGTACAAAGTTCCTTGCCCACGAACAACCGGTTGGTGATGCGCGCAATGATGGTGCGCGTACTGTCCTTGAGAGGGATCGTGCGCCACTCGGGCGAATCCCCCCATACGGCCTGCAGCGCGTCCACAATTTCATCGTTAATGTCAGCCGTCAGCCGCCCCAGGTTGTGCGTTAATTCCTTGCGCAGCACCTCCTGCACCGAGTGGTCGCCGACCAGCCCGTCCTGCACGAAGGCGTGGAATTCGTCGTGGATCGGATCCATGCTCAGCACCGATTCCGGCTGGTCGATGATCCACCGGATGTATTTGGGCGGCAGGATGATCTGGGGTCGACCGAAGGCGATGGCGAGGGCGGCGGCCCGGCCTTTTTTGTTGCACTGGGAGGGAAAGGGGGGGTCAGTGGCTTGTGCAGGTATGCAGGGTAGAAGGGGGGATGGGGAAAAAACGTACCTCAAGATACGCCTGCATGACGTTTTGCTTCATCACAAAGAAAGATCTTGCTTTTGCGCGCAGGTAGCCAAAGCGCTCTGGCGGCCGGTCGATCCATTGCACTTCCTTGGGAACGATGTACTCCCACGTAGTCAGCCTGTTGGTGAAGACGAGCAGTAGCAGGACGACAATCACCGCCAGGGTGCCCTTTAGAAGGAGCGGGAGGTTGGAGAGGACTTCGATCATGCTGAAGACCTGAGAAAACGCACCAGAAAGAGAAGCTCGGAGGTGGAAAGGGGGGGATTGAGGGAGAGAGGGTGCACCTAATGGACGCTGACGTGTATATATTGGTTCCCCGTGGCATCAACGCTAAGGATCATCGGGCCAGTAGAGAGCCATCATATCTATCGAGGTCAGCCCACATACGGAATGATAATTAAAAAGCAGGCCATGCAGTTGTGCAGCTTGACCGGAGTCGAACCCACAGCAGCAGGCCATGCGGGTGGGTCCATGGCGATCTTAAGAGTTGTGTCTGAGTGTTTGGGGTTTCCACCATGCAGCAGCCAAAGTGCATTTATGCCGATATAATGTGCTATATATTCCAAGCAGGTGAGACGGACAGAAACATAATCAGTTCAGAAAGATTGATCCCCAACAAGGTTAATATACTATGCGACTATGCGAGTACATAAAGTACGAAACTATCAAGAAAACCCCAGCCAGGAAAACCAATAAACCACCAGAGCAATTGCATCCCCCTCACGCCACAGCGACCGGACCCTCACGCTGCGGCGCCTGGCGAATGGAGATCATGTCGTGCTCGCCCTCCGGCCGGACATGGCTAAGCGGGCGCGCAAAGGCATCGAACTTGCGACAATGGTAGTTCTCGTAGCGCCAGACGGTCCCATCGTCGGTGGTGATACAGGCCTGCTCGTTTGGACGCACAAAGTACGCGAGGGTGTATTTAGTCGCCTGGGCGTCGGTGTCGCTGGGCACGACGCGGTGCAGGGAAGGGATAATGCGCCCCCGCGAGAGGAACTTCAGGCAGTCGCCGAACTGGACGAAGAGCTGCGCTGGGTTCGGATCCACGAACTCCCAGTCTTGCCGCGCGATATCTATAACCTGTAGACCCCGTGCGGTGGCCGACAGCAGCGTGAGGCTACCCACGTCCGTGTGCGCGATATGTCCGAAGTTGCGCGACCCGGCCGGCTGCGGTGGATACTTCAAGAAGCCCAGGTTCGTGACAGAGGGCTCCGACGGCTGATGGGCTGCTAGTAGGGCGTCGCCCAAATTGAGCACTTCGCTGACGCGTCGCAGGATGAGCTGCGCCGCTTGCTCGTAATGCTCCATGCAGCGCGTGAGGGCCTCGCGGTGGGCAAAGACTAGGTCAGGGGATTGGAGTGCTGGACGGAAGCTGGGCAGGAGAAGCTCATTTTGGGGCAACTGGAGGATAGAAGATATAAATCATGGGTTAGTCTCGTAAGTCTCGTCTGCGGAAGTAGGACACAGCGCCCAGAGCAACGTACCATGAACATTTCGAATCCGTCGGGCTCTCCGGCCTTTGCGCCTTCTTCAATGCCCAAGGGCTTATATCTGGCGGGCACCAGGGGCTGCTGGTCAGTGGATTGCCATTCGAGTCGAGCTGCGGATGAGAGCCCGTGGAAGTGGGTATTGTTCTGCTTACCCCGTGGTCCGAAACCGTCCCAGTGTCTTGAAATCAAAGCGCTCCTTGACGGGGGTGGGGATGTCAAAGACGTCCTCAGAGAATGTCTCAAGAAAGCGAATGTCCTCACGCAGGCTCACGCCCTCTGGACAGTCGAGATCCAAGCTGAAGAAGCCATCTACCAGAGCCGCTTGTGTGAGCGACTGAAGGTCTTTCTCGGCACCTGCAATCAGTCCGTGGTAGGACACCTGGGGCATGATGAAGATGAAAAGGTATGTTAGAGATCTGATAGAGGGTGGGAGATGGGGGCAGTCTGTGCCAGAGCACCAGGGCTGCAGAGGGCAGGGGCCTGCTTTTATGTTTTCCCTCGGTGCTCAGCCGAAAATCAGGGCAAGGTACGTGGCCTGATCCACCGTTGTGCGAGCTGAGACCCAGCGCGAATATAACCTAGACGGTCCAGAGCGTGTTGGGGCTACGCAGGCAGGCGTGGGAAAGGCGTATTAAGTTAGGGCAAGGCAGAACGGACATCGGGACTCCAAGCCATTACACACAAATAAATAACTTGGATACAACTAACGAAGACTACCATATATACGTAGGACGACAACACATAGAACACCAACAGACATATATATCAACCCACCAACGAGGCCTGGCTTCGTTGCCGCGACTGCGTCGTGAACCACCGAGCATAGCTCTTCCGGGCACTTGTCCACATCGTCCTGAGAGACAGCCGCCTTGCTTTCACCAACGGCAGACCTGACTCAACACGCTCTTCATCCTCGCGGCGTGATCCCACTAAGATTGCCTGGGCGGAGCTGGACTGGTCGCCCGGACCCAGAAGAGAGGCTAAGTAGACGGCGTCCAAGAGATCGCCGCCCCTCTGCGCAAAAGAAGCCGATGGTCTGGTCTTTGCATTGGCGACGCCCCGACGACGCTGCAGAACCACTTCCCACTCCGGCCGCTGCTTGATCTCCAGATACGACGACATGACCAGGGGGTCTTCGCCCGATATCCGCTCCGTAATCTGCACCACCGGCGCCGACGACGTCTTCCCCTTTCTCCCGGACCGGGCGACAGGAGCCGACAACATCTCCTTAACCGTGCGGGATGGTTCGTCCACGAGGATCACGAGGGTCTCAGCGAGCATGCGCAGATACTCCGCTGCCATCTCCGTCGTGACGCTGTCAGGCCGGTAAGCCATGCGCAGGTCCAGCGCGCCGTCCTCCCGGGTGATGGCCGTGACTCCCACGTCGACCGTCCACGTCGCGTCCGGCGCCTCGAAGCTGGAAATGGTGTACTCCTGCTCGCGCATACGAACAATTTCGCCCGTCTGCGCGGTGATGTGGTTTAGCGCGGACGTAAACCGCGTCGAGGTCGCCCAATCGGTGCAGTCGTGTAGGATATCTCGGAAGCCGAGGTGCCCGTGCTCGAAGCTATGAATCTGCTGCCCGCGCACGGCTTGCAGCAGCTCGCGCGCTGTGAGGTCAGGAGAGGACAGCTGCACGCGGACTGGAAGCAGCGTAACGCAGCAGCCCGTTGCATTCATCCGGGCGGCGTCGACAGTTCCCCTTGTGGAGACGGTGTCGGCGAACACCACGTCCTGGCGCTGGGCCACGCGAGCCAGGGTGACCGCCCATGCTGCCTTCACCAGGACCGCGCTGGTGACGCCCGCGGATAGCGGACTGGCGAGGGGGACCGTCCGTGGGGCCAGGTGGGCCACGGTGGAGGGATACTGCCCGATGGCCGAGACGGAGCGGCCCAGTTGGGGCATAGACGAGCCCGCCAACAGGTCAGTCCAGTAGTCGTACGTTTGTGCGGTGATACGTTGCTGCTGGTGGTAGTAGAAGCTCGCGAAGGACGGGGACCGGGGCGGGATTGAGCCCTCATACAGACAGCGGAGGGTCTCCCAGATCGCATTGATGGACACTGCATCGTACTCAGCATGCGACACGCGCAGGAGAAGTCGGTGTCGCGTGGTGTGCGCCTCCTCGATGATAGCCATCTGCGTGAAGGGCTCGCCCAAGCAGGGGGCTGGGAACAGCTGGTGATTGACGATCTCGGCCGTCTTCGATTCAAGGGTACGCTCCGTGTGGAAGATGGGGACGTCGGGCTCATAGACACTCTTGACGACCTGCAACAGACGGCTTTGATCGAAGATGTAGGCTGTGCGCAGGATAGGCAGGGCGCGGATGAGGTCCAAGCAGCTCTTGCGCAGCCGCTCCACGTCACAGGGGCCCTGCCCGTCTAGCAGGAAATGCGCACAGTTGGCCGCACCGGGGCTCGTGAGCACGCCTGCCACCGTGAGGGCTTGGAAATCGGTGGTGGGCAGGATATCGACGACCTCGTCCGCACGGCCGATATTGCAGACAGGGGAGACCACCTCGTGGATAAATGCCTCGGGGTTATCAGTCTCGATCAATGAGAACGGGACCACCCCTTCCTCTTCAGTCTCGTCCTTCTCCTCCTCTTTCTCTTCTTCTTTCTTCTCTTCCTCTGAATGTGCCTCTGAACGCGCTCTCACAACGTCAGCAAGCTCGGATAGACAGGGGTATTTGAAGATGTCTGCCACGCTCAGCTTGTACGGGCGAGAGCGCGATGTGGCCACCATGCGCATCGCGGTCAGGGAGTCTCCACCAAGATGAAAGAAGTTGTCATGGGCCCCGATCTCGTCTACAGGGAGATGAAGTCCGTCAGCCCACAGGGTCTGTAATTGGCGCTCCATCTCGGTGGAGGGGGCGACCTTGGGTCCGTCGCCCACCCGGTATTGCCGGAGATTATCGTCGTCCTGCATGCGCACCAGCATCGTGCGGAGGAGCTTACGGTCCAGTTTGCCTGAGAGATTGCGACTCATCTCCGCAATGGGCACGAATACGGCCGGAACCATGTACACAGGCAGTGTCTGTGACAGGATGCCGTACAGCTTGCTGAAGGCCACTCGGAGGGCCGGGGATGGTGTCAGCACTCCCTCTGAGGTGATTGTGCCATGGCGGTATTCACTGTTCGAAGCGAACTCCACCACGGCCACCAGGAAGGTCCGCTGCGTGTCATCGTCGGTGAGCGGCTCTACGGCCACGGTACTCGCCTTAGGCAGATGGTGCAAGATTTGATGCTCGATCTCGCCAAGTTCGACACGCTGACCTCGGATTTTGATCTGAGAGTCCATTCGCCCGAGGTGTATCAGCGTTCCGTCCTCATTCTGTTGCACAAGATCGCCAGTGCGGTAGAGTCGGCGTCCGCGGAGACCCAAGCGGCGCGTAAACTCAGGATCAACGATGAACGAGGCCTCAGTGCGGACGGGGTCGCCCAAGTAGCCTCGCGCGAGGAAGGGCCCTTCGATCCAGAGCTCGCCGGGTGCGCCGAGCGGACTCAGCAGATGGGTCTGCGTGGGCTGGGTGACCCATAGCCGGGTGGCCAAGGGGAAGCCGATGTTGCTAACCTCGTGGGCATTGGTGTAGGGCCGAGTACAGGTACTCATAGACCCTTCGGTGGGCCCATAGGCGTTGTAGATGTCGGCGTGACCCAGCCAGAGACTGACGACATCAGCCCGGACAGGCTCGCCGGTCAGAATCAGGGTTTGCAGGGCGGGCACACGGCTGGGCGCTACTTGCTGTGCAACAGTCGAGGTCAGCATCGCTGTGTTGACCTCCATGTCAGCCATCACTTCCGTGAGCTGGTTCATGCGGGCCTCCTCGGAGGGGATGCAGACCACGCCACCGAAGGCCGTCGTCGCGAAGGTATCGGTGATGACATTATCGAAGGTGTAAGAAGCAAACTGCAGGAACCGCGTCGCTGGCGTGAGGCCCAACCAGCGTCCCTGTTCGTCCAGACTCGTCGACATGGTTCCGTGCTCGATGACCACGCCCTTGGGCACGCCCGTGCTGCCTGAGGTGAAGATGGCCCACGAGGCGTTCGACGGCGTCACTCCCGTCTCTGGCGGCTGCTGACACTGTGGCCAAGTGTCGAAACAATCCTGATCGAGGGTGAGGAGTTGGGTGTGCGCGAGGCTGGTCAGCCCCTGCAGTCGTTCCGCCTGTGCAGGGCTGACGACAATGAGACGTGCCTGCGAGGCGTCGAGGATGGTGTCGATGCGTGCCAAAGGGTGCGATATGCCCAAGGGCATGATGGCCCCCCCTGCTTGCATGATTCCCAGCATCGCCACCGCGCCCCATTTTGATTTCTCCATGCAGACCCCCACAATGCTTTCAGGCCCTACCCCGAAAGCGACGAGCTGGTGAGCCACTCGTGCGCCGGCCTCGTAGAATTCGCGGTACGTCAGGTCCCCATCCCACGCGTGAATGGCAATGGCCGTTGGCGATCGTTCCACCTGTTCACGGACCATCTCGTGGATGCATTTCTCCAGACGGGCGGGAACGTCTGTGTTCCAGTGCAGGATCTGCTGCTGATCTGCGTCGTTGACGTTGAGGATATCCGCCAGGGGCTGTGATTGCGTGCTCGGATCACACAGTCGGTGGAACAGACAGGCGAAGTAGTCGATCACCCGTTTGACTTGGGTTGGAGGGATGATCTGCTTGTCGTAGTGGACATCCACGGTGAGCTCACCTCCTCCGAGCTGACATTCGAGAGTCAGCGCGTGTGCATTGAAGGGTTCGACCGGCAGGGGGACGGTTTCCAGGCCAGGGAAGTCCAACTGTCCCCGAGAATCCTGCTCTTCAGCCAGCTGGATGACCAGTAAGCTGCCTGTGTCCAGCGTGGAGGCCAGCGCGGGCAGCAGCGCCTTGATCCCTTGCAGCCCGGTATGCTCGTGGTCAATCATGTGTGTTGCTTGCCGCTGCATTGTGTCGACATAATCAGCCACAGTGCTTGTCAGATCCACCCGTGTGCGAATCGGCACGGTTGTGATGGTTGGGCCCGCGATGTCTGATATGCCCCGAACTGGGGCGTTACGGCCAGAAACCGTAGCCGCGAAGGCGATATCCCCATGTCCCGAGTACTGGGCCACGACCAGCGCCCAGGCGGCGCGGAGAATGGTCGATATCGTCACCTGGCCGTGTCTCTGCGTCGGCGGAAGTGGGATCGATTGATGGAAATCGTCCTGTGGCAGTGGTTGCTTGTCCGAGACTCGGCGTGGCCAGCTGGCCATCACGTCGCCCTCCAACTGCTCGCGCCAGTAGTGTGTGCTCGCCACGGGGTCGGGGCGACCGTGTTGAAGATATCGGATGAATTGCGTGTAGGGGACTGTGGTGGTAGACCGGCCCTGGCGGTAGATGTCCAGAAGGCGTTTGCTGAGTGCACCCACGGTCCAACCGTCATACAAGGCATGGTGCGCGGTCCAAATAAAGTAGCATGCCCCCGTGGGCTCCTCGACGAGGCCATAGCGGACCAGCGGCTGGCCGAGAGACATGCCCAGGGCGCGATCAGCCTGCAGGTACTGTTCGAGATCTGTGCCTGTTTGCCAGTGGATGTTGTCGCGAACCACCACCTGCACGGCAGGGGATTCACCGTCCACCAGAATTCGCGTGCGCAGGATGCTGACCTCGCCGGACAGGGTCTCCCATGCTGCCTGGAATTGGTTGCGATCCACGGCGCTGCCCATCTCATACACTTGCCGGCTCACGTAGGCTGCCGGCTGACGCGCCGTGATGGCCATCAAGCCCTCCTGCAGGGGCGTGCAGGGGTAAACGTCCTCAATCTGATCCACGCTGACCCCAATGCTTGTCGCAATGCGGAGTAGGCGCTTTTCCCGCTGCTCTGAAGACCCAACAGCGTGGAGCTCTTCCCACAGCTCGAAGGGGGCGGGATCTTCGATGTCTTGGGCCAGTGTATCTTGCAAGGGCCGGGCCTCGAGCGTGGCGGCCAGGTCTGCCAGCCGCGGCGACTTGAAGATATCCTCGACGCTCAGATACAACCCGTGCGATGCGGCGGCGACCACCATCCGCATCGCCGTCACCGAGTCGCCGCCCAGGTGAAAGAAGTTGTCGTTCATGGACATGTTGACCCCAGCGGGGAGGTCAAAAACCTCCAGCCAGAGCGCATGTACCTTCTTCTCCAGTGCGGTCACGGGTATGACCTGCGTTTCGGTCTCGTCGTCGTGGAGGTACTGCTGCAGGGTCGCCAGCGAGTGCTCTGCCAACAAACCTCGAATGGCCCGTCGGTCAAGCTTGTTGTTGGCATTCGAGGGCATCTGGTCCACGGGTAGATATGCGACGGGGACCATGTAGACCGGCAGGATGCGGAGGAGTGTCTGGCGAAGCTCATTGAATGTTGTACGAAGGCTATCGGAGGGGGGTAGGGGCTGCAGTGCATCAGTGGCGGCAGCAGCAGCAGTTGTTGCTGTTGGTTCAGCGCCGTCGTTATCGTCGATATTGTGGGTCCCATCGACGAAGTCCAATACTGCTACAAGGCTGATCTGCTTGCCATCTCCCCCGTGCTGAACGCGCTCCACCGCAACGGTGCGTGCTCCAGCGAGGTGTCGCTGAATCTGGTATTCAATCTCGCCCACCTCGATGCGCTGTCCGCGGATCTTGACCTGCAAATCTCGGCGGCCGAGGTGGATCAGCGATCCGTCAGGGTTCTGCTTGACCAGATCACCGGTCCGGTACAGGCGTCGACTCGCGAGGCCCAGTCGGGGAATGAAGTCGGGGTCCTGGACAAAGGCCGCTTGGGTCTTCTCGTCGTCATTGAGATAGCCCCTGGCTTGGTTAGGGCCCTCGATCAGAAGCTCTCCGGGGGCTCCAATCGGGCAAAGGGCTTCGTGGTTGTCAGCGTCCACCACCCACCACCTACAGGCAAGGGGGAAACCGATGTTGGACGCGAGGGCGGCGTCATAAATTGGACGACTGCAGGAGGAGTGGATCGAGCACTCCGAGGGGCCGTAGGCATTCAGTACAGTGGCATGCGGCGACCACAAGGCTACAGCTGCCGCGGTGACCGGTTCACCCACCAGGACCATCGTCCCCATTGAGGGAATTCTCTTAGGCACCAGCATGGATGCCACCGTCGATGTCAATGTGGCGCAATTGACCCGCATGGCGCTCATCACTTCGGTGAGCCGATTGACGCGGTCGTGTTCCGAGGGAATGCAGACGCAGCCCCCCGCCCAGAGGGTGGTGATGATATCCTGGATTGTGGCGTCAAAAGTGTGCGCTGCGAACTGCAAGGTACGGGTCGTCTCGTTCATGTTGAAGGCGGCGCCATGCGCCTTAATACTGGTGCTGAGCGCCTGGTGCTCGAGGATCACCCCTTTTGGAGTGCCTGTGCTACCAGAGGTGTAGATGATCCACGCCATATTGTGTGGCCGTACCGTGCTTGCCTGCAGCAGTGCAGCTGTCTGTCCGAGGTCGAGCGGTATGTGGCCAGCGAAGAACTTTTCGTCCACGGTCAATAGTCGCAGGCCCAGTGGCGCCAGCCTTTGCTGCTGTTCACGGTCCACAAGCACGGTCCCCACAGCTGCATCCTGTGCGATGGCCTGCACGCGAGGCAGGGGATGAGCCGCCCCAAGGGGAACGACTACTCCTCCGGCGTACAGAACTGCGAGGATGGCGACGGCAGCCCACTTGCTCTTGTCCATACAGACTCCCACCGTGCGCTCCGGCTCCACTCCCAACTCGTGCCTGAGATGGGCGGCCAGGCTCGCAGCCTGTCCCGATAGTTCTTCGTAGGTCAATTCGCCGTCCCAGGCGCTGATCGCACATGCAGTGGACTGGCGGACCACGCGGTCGTACACGGGGGTATGAATACATTGCTCAATGCAGGTGGGGACCACCCGGTTCCAGTCTAAAATCTGCTGCTCGTCTCGGGGACTGATATGTAACTTGTGCAGCGGCTGCTGGAGTCGGTCCGGGTTGACGAGCTCCTTCACGAGATGTACAAAGTAGTCCACCACCTTTTGCATATAGGCCGTGGCGATGACATGCTCGTCATACTGGACGTCGATGTCAACTTCCTGTCGTCCCAGTGCGCACTCGACCTGCAGCCCAAAACTGCCAAAGTCCTCGAAGGGTGCAGGTAGAGCCTCCAGGCCCGGCAGAGAAATAGGGCTGTTGTCGCTCTCTGCCGCGGGCTGGATGACCAGGAGGTTGCGGAGGGCCAGAGCCGTGCTACTAGTGCTGTCGGGCAGCAACCTTTTGATTTTCTGCAATCCCGTCTGCTCGTGGGGAATCATCTCGGTGGCTTGCTGCTGGATGGCTTGTAGCAGCTGGCCCACCGTCATACTCTTGTCGACTGATACGCGGACTGGCACCGTGGTTAGGGTTGGACCGGCGATCTCCCCGATCTGCCGCACAGGCGCATTGCGCCCCGAGACGCTCGCGGCGAAGACAATGTCGTTATGCCCGCTGTACTGGGCCATCACAATTGCCCATGCGGCACGTAGGATAGTGGAGAAGAGAACGTTACCGTTTGAGCGCGCGGGAATTACCATGGCTGTTTGGATGCGTGATTGCGGTCTGGGGTGGTAGTCGTGCTGAGGCAGTGCAGGCCAGTCAGCCACCACCTCGCCCTCCAACTGCTTCCGCCAGTATTGGGCCGTCTCAACTGGATCCCGTGTGGTTAGGTAGCGGATGAAGCGGGAATATGGAATCGTCGGCGGGATCGCGGTCAAGGTCGAGGTTGCATGATCGAACCCATCGTAGATCTGTGCGAAGCGCTGCGCAGTCTCGCGCATAGTCCAGCCGTCGTAGATACTGTGGTGTGCGGTCCAGACAAAATAGGTCTTCTCAGTTGATTCCGTTACCAACCCGTATCGCACGAGGGGTTGGTCCAGCTTCATGCCTGCCTCGCGATCCTCGGCGATGTAAGCCGCGAGATCGGTGCCGAATCGCCAGACAATTGGACCTTGGACCACCACTTGTAAGGCTTGCTGGCTGGGACCCATCATGAGACGGGTGCGCAGGATGGGCGTGGTCTGGGTCAGTATCTCCCAGGCTGCCTGGAACCGGCGCAGGTCGATAACGGCGGTCGAGAGAGAGTAGACCTGTCGGCTGATGTAGGCACCGGATTGGCGCCCTGTAATTGCCATAAAGCCTTCCTGTAGTGGTGTGCAGGGGTATATATCTTCAATCTGCTCCACGTCCACCTGGCAGCGGACCGCGATCTCGCTCACAGCTTCGGGCGAGGCGTTGGCCCACAAGCTCAAGGGCTCGGGATCTTGTTCCTCTCGCTGGTCGGCACCAGTATCCAAGCTGAGCTCCGTCAGTCTCTGTGCCAAATCTCCGAGGCGAGGGTGGCGGAAGACGTCCGCGACGGTCAAGTGCAGCTTGGTGCGTTGCCAAGTTAGGGCTGCCAGGTGCATCGCAGCCACCGAGTCTCCTCCCAGCTGGAAGAAATTGTCCTGCACGCCCACGCTGTCGGCATTCTCAAACCCCAGGGCATCCAGCCACAGACGCTGTAGTGTAAGCTCCATGTCGGTGGCAGGGGCGACTTTCTCGCGCCCCTCGAGATACTGCTGCATGGTCTCGGCGGACATGGCAGCGAGCTGCTCGCGCAACGCTCGTCGATCCAGCTTCCCGGAGAGATTGCGCGGCATGTGGGCGACGGGGACGTATGCGCTGGGGATCATGTGTGTCGGGAGCACCTGGAACAGGGCGCTGTGGAGATCCTGAAATGCCGCCTGAATCGCCCTCGTGGGTGGCACAGCATTGCTCGTCCCTGCTAAGCGGGGGGTCTGCACATCATTCTCCTCCTCCTCCTCCTCCCCTTCGTCTCTGTTGAGGAACCTGCTCCCCGGCATAAACTCAATAGCAGCCACCAACACCGGCGAGGCATGGGCCCCGCGCTGAAGCAGTACGGCGGCTACGAAGCGGGTCTCAGCCAGATACCGGACGATCTGTTGTTCGATCTCCCCTATCTCAACCCGCTGGCCGCGGATCTTCACCTGTGTGTCGCGGCGCGCCACATACACGAACGACCCGTCGTCCTTCTGGCGGACGATATCCCCACTGCGGTAGACCCGTCGTCCAAGGGTCAGTCCGAATCGGGCCATGAATCCTGGGTCTACAAGGAACTGTGACTTCGTTTTCTCGGCATTGTTCAGGTATCCGCGCGCCAGCTGCGGTCCCTCGATCAGCAGTTCCCCTGGCGCGCCCACAGGGCACAATCGATTGTGGTTGTGGGGATCAGCCACCCACAGGCGCGTGCCGATGGGCGTGCCGATGTTGTGGATCTCGTTGATGCTCTGCACCGGTCCGGCCGCCGAAGAGAAGATGGAGCACTCCGAGGGACCGTAGCAGTTGAAGAGGTTGACCTTGGTCCGCCAGCGGTCAGTCACCTCGACAGTCGCCGGCTCTCCGCCCAGAACGAGCGTGCGCAGGCTGGGGGCTTCCTCGGGTGTGAAGAGCCCGGCCACGGTGTAGGTGGTGGCCAACGCGTTGACTTGGGTCTGGCGCATGAACGCTGTCAGCTGGCGCATGTCCAGCCGATCTTCCTCCGATGGCACGCAGCTCAGCCCGCCCCAGGCCCAGGTGGTAAAGTAATCCTCGATCGTGCCGTCGAAAGTATGCGCTGCGTACTGCAACTTGCGCGTATGCGGGCCGAATCCGTACCGCGTGCCGTGGGCCCGGATGCTTGTACATAGGGTTCCATGCTCGAGCACAGCGCCTTTCGGGGTTCCCGTGGTCCCGGAGGTGTAGATGACCCAGGCAGCATGGTCTGGGGTGACGCTGACGGGGGGGGCAAGTGCGGCACCATCGTGGGTAGGGGCAGTTATGGACAGAGTCTCGAAAAGTTGCGAATCGACTATGAGGAGTGAACAATCGACATGACCGTTCAAACGGTCGTATTCCGGGCCATCCACCAACGTGACATTCACTGCAGCGTCCTCGAGAATAGTCTCAATCCGCTGGATGGGGTGGCTCACGCTCAAGGGCACCACGACTCCCCCGGCCTGGAGGGTGGCCAGTAGGGCAACCGCCGCCCATTTGGACTTGGCCATCGATACACCAACCATGCGCTCTGGTCCTACCCCGAGTGTGACTAGGCGATGGGCTAGAAGATTAGCGAGGTGCGTCAGTTCACGGTAGCTGAGCTGTCCATCCCAAGCCCAAACTGCGAGTGCTGCAGGACGGGCCTGTGCCTGCTCCTCCACCAGCTCGTGGATACATCTCTCCACGCGCTCGGGGACGGTGGCATTCCAGACCGCAATCTGTGCTTGATCGGCACGGCTCAGCAAATCCAGCTCTCGCAGGGACGAACTTTGGAGACTGGGGTCACAAAGCACAGTCACGATGTGTGCAAACTGGTCCAGCACACGAGTTATATATGTCGGCGCAACGACCTCGTCGTCGAATCGCGCCTGCACCCCAATGCTTGTCCCTAGCGTACACTCGACATTCAGCCCATAACTATCAAAGTCCTCTACAGCGAAGGGCAAGGCTTCAATGCCGGGGAAGTCGAGTGTCGTGTCGCTCTCGGCGGCGGGTTGAATGACCAGCAGATTACGCAGCTGCAAGGCAGGATGACTCCGGATGCCCTGGAGCCCGGTGTGCTCGTACGCCATCATCTGGATTGCTTGCTCCTGGACCCCGCGCAGGAAGTCCGCTACCGTCTGGGTTTGAGCAACGCCGGTTTGGATACGCAGAGGCACGGTGGTGATCGTCGGCGCGATGATCTCGCTCACGCCAGGCACCGGGGCGTTGCGGCCGGAGACGTTCGCGGCGAAGACTACGTCTGGCTGGCCGGAGAACTGAGCCATAACTAGACCCCACGCGGCGCGCAGCACGTTCGCCATGGCAATACTGCCCGGTCCAGCATTGGGGTTTATCGTGACCTCCTTGCGGATTGAAGTCCGGGCTCGGGGCTCGTAACCCGCATGCGGCAGAGGCGGCCAGTCGGCCACCACCTCCTCCCCGGCGAGCTGCTCGTTCCAATACTGCTGACTCTTGGTGGTATTGATCTGGTTGAGATAGCGGATGAAGCGCGTGAAGGGAATGGAGCGCGGGATGTAATCCGCAGCATTATAGATGTGAATCAGCTCCTGGCATAGGAGACGCACGGTAAAGCCATCGTAGATGCTGTGATGGGCCGTCCAGACAAACACCGGATCACCGGACGGCCGATGAACCAGGCCGTACCGTGCCAGAGGCGCTCCGAGCTGGATGCCGGCCGCTTCATCCTTCTGGAGGTACTCGTCCAGGCTGGAGTGGTGGTGCCAGACGATCGTGTCTCGCACCACCACCTGCCAGGCGCCCTCACGGTCGATAACTGCACGGGTTCGCAGAATGGGAATATGTGCAGCCAGGGTCTGCCAGGCTGCCTGGAAACGGGGAAGGTCGATCTCGGTGGACAGCGCGTACATTTGCCGACTAACATACGCCGACGACTGACGGGCAGTGCCAGCAAGAAGGCCCTCTTGCAAGGCTGTACATGGATAGATGTCCTCGACCTGGTCCACGGCCACGCCGCATTGCTCGGCGATGAGGGCCAGGCGCGCTGCTCGCGTTTCCGGGCTGACATTGACAGCCTGTTCCCAGAGAGTGAATCGCGCGGGGTCTTGCACCTCCACCGCATCCACTGCACTATTTGACTCCTCTTTCTCACGGATACGCTCCTCTATGACACGCGCGAGGTCCAACAGCCGCGGGTGCTCGAAGATATCCGCCACAATCAACCTCCACTCCTTGTGCGTGCGGGTGGCGGCGGCCACCAGGCGCATGGCCGTGACGGAATCACCTCCCAGCTGAAAGAAGTTATCATAAGCACCGATGTCCGTAATGGGCACCCGGAGCGCCTGAGCCCATAGCTGCTGCACAGCAGTCTCCATGGGGGTCGAGGGCGCTACCTTACGCAGCTCCCTCCCCTCCCCGCCCTCTTCGTCCTCCGCCGTATATTGGGCCAGACTACTTGGCGAGACTCCGTTGAGGAAGACCTGCACAGCTCGACGATCCAGTTTCCCTGACAGATTAAGCGGAATTGCCGTGACCGGCACATAAAGTGCAGGCACCATATATGTCGGGAGGACGTCGAGCAGCCCTTGGCGCAGGGCCTTGAATGTGGAGCGCAGAGCCGGTGTGGGAGGCAGGGTTGCCAGGACTGCATCCTCAGTCTCCTCACCTTCCTTGCGGAGCTCGATGGCGGCCACCAGAGTCATCTTGGCGTCGTGCTCGAGCAGGTGCACCACGGCGGTCTGCGCGTCGGGCAACTGCTGCGTGATCTGGTGTTCAATCTCTCCGATTTCCACGCGTTGGCCCCGGATCTTGACCTGCGTGTCTCGTCGTCCGAGGTAGGTGAAGGATCCATCCGCGTGCTGGCAGACCAGATCCCCGGTCCGATAGATGCGATAGCCCGAAGGCGAAGACAAGAACGCCGGCGGGGCCACAAAGGCTGCGGCAGTCTTCTCAGGGCTATGCAAATACTCTCGGGCCATCAGCGGGCCCTCGATCAGCAATTCTCCCGGCGCACCGATGGGACACAACTGGTGATGACTGTGCGGATGGACCACCCAGTGACGCGTGGCCATGGGGGTGCCGATTGCGAGTGCCTCCTCAGGGCGCGACAGCGGTCCATTCGCAGTGCAGACCGATCCTTCGGACGGGCCGTAGGTGTTGTAGATGGCGACGCCGGGCTGACTCCAGAGCGCGATGACTTCCGGTGTTAGGGCTTCGCCGGTCAAGGCCAGCGTGCGGAGCAACGGGGCGTCCGCGGGAGACAGCAATCGGGCCACGGTAGGGGTCAGACTGGCAAAATTGACCTGCATCCTGCAGATGGTGGCGGCGAGGGCATTGAGCCGGTCACTCTCGGACGGGATACACACGCAGCCTCCGTAGATGAGTGTGGCCGACACATCCGAGATACTGACGTCGAAGGTAAACGGCGAGAACTGCAGTGCGCGCGTCTCGCTGGTGATCTTGATCTTGCGGGCCTGCGTCTGCATGCTCGTACACAGGCCACCGTGCTCCAAGACCACGCCTTTCGGGGTCCCTGTACTGCCCGAGGTGTAGATGATCCAGGCGGCGTTGTCGGGCGACACGGTGGTAGAAGGAGCGCTGGTCTGTGCCGGCAGGGCCGTGCGAAGGCTGGCGTCGACAACGACCAAGCGAAGAGGGAGGGCCATGGGGCTGAGTCGCGCGCCCTGCTCGGCATCCACCAGGATCACATCGGCCACGGTGTCGTGGACAATGACCTCAATTCGCGAGAGAGGATGCGTCACCCCGAGAGGCACGATCACGCCCCCCGCAAACAGTGTGCCAAACATTGCCACAATTGCCCATCTCGACTTATCCATGCACAGACCGACCTTCATCTCGGGGCCGACGCCGACGCCCACCAGGAAGTGCGCCAGGCGAACCGCCTCGTCGAACAATTCCTGATATGTCAGGTCCCCATCCCAGCCACAGACGGCTGGGGCGTCAGGGCGTGCGAGTACCTGCTTGTGGAATAGCTCGTGGATGGTCCCATCGACACGAGCGATGTCGACTTGTGCATTGTGCTCAATGATCAGCTGTTGGTCCGCTGGGCTAATCAGGTTGAGATCGCCCAAACGGCGGGATTGGACGCAGGCAGGGTTATATAACTGCTGGACGAGGTGGACGAGATGCGCGAGGATTCGGTCCACCTGATGTGTAGGCACGATGTGTTCATCGTACCGAATGGCGACGCGGAGGTCGGTGGGACTCAGCGTGCAGTCCACAGTTAGGGCATGGCTATCGAATTCGGTGCTCGCCCCGCTGGTTGTCAACGGCCGGACGCCGGGGAATTGGAGCAGGGCATCGGCCTCATCGGCGGTCTGCACCACCAGCACATTTCGCAGGTCGAGTGCAGGGGCAGACTCCGGCGGGATGAGGGCCTTGATTGTCTGGAGCCCCGTATGCTCGTAGTCGATCATTTGCGCGGCCTGCTCTTGCACCGCGGCGAGAAACGAGGTCACCTCTTGCGTCCAGTCAATGTGCACGCGCACGGGGACGGTGGTAATTGTGGGCGCGACAATGCTCTCAATCCCTTGCACCGGCGCATTCCGACCCGATACAGTGGCGGCGAAGACGACATCGTCGTGGCCCGAGTATTGGGCCATCAGCAGCGCCCAGGCAGCCCGCAGCACGTTGGATGCAGTCACCGTGTCGCCGCCGGACCCGTGGGCAGGCAGCGAGACTTGTCGTGTCCGTTCCAACCCCGGACGAGGCCGATAGTCGACATGAGGCAGGGGAGGCCAGTTGCTCATCACGTCGCCTTGGAGCTGATGTGTCCAGTACGCCGCCCGATCCTGTGCTCTACCATTATCATGCTCCTCTTCCTCCTCCTGGTCGCGGAGAAACTGGAGAAATCGAGTGAACGGCACCGAGGAGGGCACATCGCCGGTCTGGAAGATAGTCGCAAGATGTCGATACAGCAGCAGGGTGCTCCATCCATCGTACAAGGTGTGGTGGGCTGTCCACACAAAGAACCGCTCGCCGGACTCCTGGTCGTTCACCAGCCCGTATCGCGCAAGCGGCGTTCCCAGTCCCATTTCCTCCTGCTGGTCGGCGTGCAGATAGTCTTCGAGACTGCTGCTATGGTGCCAGGCAATCTCCTCGTCAAGGACGACCTGGTGCAGGGCCGTGACAGACTCGCTGTCGACGACAATGCGTGTCCGGAGGATAGGGGTCACGGCTACCAGCGACCGCCAGGCGTCCTGGAAGCGATCGAGATCCAGACCCGGGTCCAGCGTGAAGGTCTGGCAATTGACATACGCCGAGGACTGTCGACCTGTAATGGCCATGAGTCCTTGCTGCAGGGGCGTACATGGATAGACGTCTTGGATCTTCTCCACGGCTGTCCCGCATTGCTTCGCGATCTCCTGCAGCTGCCCTTGCACCTGCGCCTCGTCAGCGTGGTCAACACCCAACCATAAGGAGAACCGCTCAGGATCCGCATCCTCCCGAGTCTCTGTGCTCTGAGCCTGCAATCGGGTGCTCAAGCGCTCTGCCAAATCCACCAGTCGGGGCTGTTGGAAGAGATCCGCCACAGTGATTTGGAGCTCGCGGCCCGCCGCGCTCGCCACCATGCGCATCGCGACCACCGAGTCGCCGCCAATCTGGAAGAAGTTGTCGTGGATATTAATCTGCGAGACAGGCACGCGCAATGCGGTAGCCCAGAGGGTCTGCAGCTGGCGTTGAAGGGGCGTGGTCGGCTCGACGCCGACCTCCTCGCCCGTTGGTAGATAGGGCTGGCGATCCGCCGGGGAGATGGCCGTCACTAGATCTCTAATGGCGCGTCGATCCAGCTTGCCCGAGGCATTCAACGGCATCTCTAGAATTGGAAGAAACACCGCGGGCACCATGTACGTAGGCAGCAGCTGGAACAGGGTGCCGCGCAGCCGTCGTAGGGCCGTATTGAGGGCCGGCGTGGGCTGCAGTAACCCATGCGCCAGGACAGCCCCCTCGCGATGAGCCACGCCTTCCTGGAAATCCACAACCGCGGTCAGACTGACCGATTCAGCGCCTGGGTCCTGCACTAGTTCTACCGCTACGGACCGTGCACCCGGCAGCTGCTGGGTAATTTGATACTCGATTTCGCCGACCTCGACCCGCTGGCCGCGGATCTTGATCTGCGTGTCACGTCGGCCGAGGTGGGTGATGAATCCATTCTCATTTTGACGCACGAGATCTCCCGTCCGATACATGCGTCGCCGTCGGTGGGCTGGGTGGCCAGCTGGATCGTCGTGGAGCGCGAGTTCATGGAGAAAGGCCGGTTCGACGACGAAGGCCGCTCGGGTCTTGGCCTCATCGTTCAGATATTCGCGTGCCAGCAACGGCCCTTCAATCAGGAGCTCGCCTGGCGCCCCGATGGGACACAGCTGGTGATAATCGGCCACGTCGACGACCCACAGCCGCGTGCCCATGCCGGTGCCGATGATGGCGGCCTGCTTGGGATCGGTCAAGGGTGGACTGCAGGTTGAGTGGATCGAGCATTCCGATGGGCCGTAGGCATTCAGCACAGTGACATAGGGCAGCCACTGCGCGACCACGTCTGCCTTGACCGGCTCGCCGACGAGGGCCAGTTGCTGCATCGATGGTACGTCCTGGGGACGAATCAACCGGGCCACCGTTGAAGTTAGGGTTGCGAACGTCACCCCCATCGTTTGCATCGCCCGCGTCAGGTTGCTCATGCGATCCGCCTCGCTGGGCACACAGACCACGCCGCCCCAGGCGAGGGTGGTGAAGTAGTCTTGGATACAGGCATCGAAGGTATGGGCAGCGAACTGCAGCATCCGCGTGTGCGACCCCATACCAAACCGGGCCCCGTGGGCCTGGATGCTGCTGCACAGAGCGCGATGTTGCAGGACTACACCCTTAGGCTTTCCTGTACTGCCTGACGTATAGATAACCCAGGCCGCGTTCTCTGGGCTGACCGTCGCATGCAGGATGTCATCATGCAGCGGCAGGGTGTGCAGCAAAGTGTCATCAACCACAATAAGCTCTATATGCTCGGAGAGACTCGCGAGTCGGTCTCGCTGCTCCGAATCGACTAAGATGATTTGCGCCTTCGTGTCCTCCAAGATACCGGCCAAACGAGCCGGGGGATGGGCCACCCCCAGTGGGACGACAGCTCCGCCAGCTTGGAGCACCGCGAGCATGGCTACGCCCGCCCATCTCGACTTATCCATGCACACCCCAACCATGGTCTCCGCGCGGACTTGCAGACCATGCAGATACCAGGCCAGCTGGTTAGCTTGGGTCGCCAGTTCTTGATAGGTCAAATCGCCGTCCCAGGCGCAGATAGCAGGGGCATCAGGGTGTTGGGCGACTTGCTCTGCGACGAGGTGATGAAGGCACCGCTCAATGCGCGGAGGTGCGGCGCGATTCCACTGCAGAATGGCAGCCCTATCCTCGTCGCTGACAAGGGAGATATCGCCCACTCGCTCGCGGCCGGAGCGGGTGCTGTAGAGCTGCTGCACGACATGTTCCAAGCCGCGCACCAGTCGCTGGACGTGAGGACCCGAAATCACATTCTCGTCGTAGCGTGTTTCCACGGTGATGGAGTCCTCGCCGAGCGAGCACTGCACGGTCAAGCCGTAGATGTCGAAGCCCTGCAGATTCACCGGCAGCGCCTCCAGACCGGGCAACTCAGCCCCCTCATCGCCCCAATCCGCCTGGATGGCCAGCAGATTGCGCACCTCGAGCACGGGGCGCAGCGCGGGCACCAGCTTGCCAATCCCGTGCAAGCCGGCGTGCTCGAACTCCATCATCTCCGTCGCCTGCTGTTGCACCGCGTGCAGAAAGTCATGCACTGACTGGTCGGGGTCGACGTCGACGCGCACCGGCACGGTGGTAATCGTCGGCGCCGCCAGTTCGGCCACCTGCCACACCGGCAGATTGCGGCCGGCGAGCGTCATCCCGAACACCACGCGGTGGCCTTGACCCGCCTGTTTGGCCATGACCATCGCCCATGCGGCGCGGATGATGGTGGGCAGCAGCGAGGCGGGGTGATGATGGCTCGTCGAGCGCGGCAGGCGCATCGTGTAGACGTCGCGGTGCATGGGCTGGGGCTGATAGTCTGCCCGGGGCAACGGGGGCCAGTTGACGACCAGGTCTCCCTGGAGCTGCGTCGACCAGTAGTGAGCGTCAGAGGTAGGGTCCCGGCGCAGCAGATGCCGGATGAACCGGGTGTATGGAACCATGGGAGGGATGCGGTCATGCAGGTAGATACCAACTAGACGTCGGTACAGCAGGGCAGCGCTCCACCCGTCGTAGACGCTGTGATGCGCCGTCCAGACCAGAAAGCGTTCGTTTGGGTGCTGTATCAGCGCAAAGCGCACCAGGGGCTGGCCGAGTTGGATGCCCTGCGCCTCATCGGCAGCCACATACTGGTCGAGGTCGGTGCTATGGTGCCAGACCAGGGGGCCTCGAATCACCACTTGCAACGATCCGCCCTGACTGGCCTCCTCCGGGTCGACCAGGATGCGCGTGCGCAGAATGGGGGTTACGGTGGCCAACGTGTGCCAGGCTGCCTGGAAGCGATCCACGTCGATCGAGCTGCCCAGGCGGTACACCTGTCGACTCACGTAGGCGGTGGGCTGGTGGGCAGTGATTGCGATAAGTCCCTCCTGGATAGAGGTACAGGGGTAGATGTCTTCGATATCTTCTACTGCGACATCGCATTGCTGAGCAACACGCGCGAGACGTTGCTGGAAAGCGCAGAGATGTGATTCCGTGTCTTCGGGCAACTGCCACAGGGCAAAGGGTTCCGGATCGGCCTCTTCGGTATGCTTCTCCGTGTTCTCCATGGCCCGTCGTTCCAGAGCCCGGGCGAGATCCGAGAGAATGGGATGTTGGAAGATGTCCGCCACGGTGAGGTGGTGTTCGCGCGCCTCGGAGAGCGCCACCATGCGCATTGCGGCGACAGAATCACCGCCAACCTGGAAGAAGTCATCCTCGCGGCCGATGGTGTCTGGCGCAATGGCCAGCGTTTCGGCCCACCAGTCACGCAATCGTTGCTCCATCTCCGTCGAAGGCGCTGCTTTAGGCCCTGCGTTCGGCATATATTGTTGCAGGTCTGATGTCGAGAGGCTGTCCAGATATGTGCGTAGGGCCTGCCTGTCGAGCTTCCCCGAGGCATTGGTGGGCATCGTCTCCATTGGGATGTACAGCGTGGGCACCATGTATGTTGGGAGAGACTGTAACAGCTTCTTGCGCAGGCCTTCTGCAATGGAGCGCAGCATGTCGCCTCCGTATGAAGTATTCCCGCCGAAATCCATTGCGGCCACCAAGTAGATCTGAGCGCCGCGCTCCACCAGCTCTACCGCGACGGTAGCCAAACCCGGCAGATGCTGCGCAATGTTGTACTCAATATCGCCCACATCCACGCGTTGACCGCGAATCTTCACCTGCTGGCTATTGCAACGGCCGAGATAGAGCAGGGATCCATCCGGGTTCTGACGGACCAGATCACCGGTCCGGTACATACGACGTCCGGTCATTCGGAGACCCAACTGTGCTATAAACTGCGGGTCGACGACGAAGCTCGCCGCGGTCTTGGCTTTGTCGTTGAGATAGCCACGGGCCAGCAGGGGCCCTTCGATTAGCAGCTCGCCCGGGGCGCCAATGGGACACAAAGCCTGGTAATCTGTCGCCTGCACGACCCAGAAGTTGGACGCCATGGGCCGGCCGATATTGCGGGCCTCATCGATGTGGAACAAGCGTTGGCTGTTTGAGACCACAATGGAGCATTCTGACGGACCGTAGGAGTTGAACACGCTCGTGCGTCGGGCCCAGGTTGATAGAATGGCGGGCTTTAACGGCTCTCCACTCAGGGCCAACGTGGTCAGTGAAGGCACAGTCGCCGGGGAGAGGGTGGCGGCCACCGTGGATGTCAGTTCCACGTAGGTGACCTCCATGCGCGCAGCTGTCGCAGCTAATGCGTTCATGCGCTCCTCTTCAGACGGCACGCAGACACATCCACCGGCCTGCAGGGTGCTGAAGATGTCGCACAAGCTGACATCAAAGGTGTAGGCCGCAAATTGGAGCGTCCGTGTATATTGATGGATCCCCACAGCGGCCGCATGGGCTATGAGACTGGTACACAGCGACCGGTGCTCCAGTACGACCCCTTTCGGGGTCCCCGTGCTCCCTGACGTATATACCACCCATGCTGGGTTCTGTGGCATGACCCCCGTGTGAGGCGCTTCTGGCTGGGGTGTCAGACTCGCCATCAGAGTGGCATCAACAACCAGCGTCTTAAATTCGTCGTCCCCCAGCCGGTCCTGCTGGTCCTGGTCGACTATAGTCACGAGTGGGCTGGCATCTTGAACAATACTCTGCAGGCGAGCCAGTGGGCTACGCACCGACAAGGGCAGGACTGCAGCGCCTGCCTGGAGAATGGCCAACATCGTCACTACAGCCCACTTGGACTTGCTCATGCATAGTCCCACTGTCTGTTCGGGTCCGACGCCCAGGCTGACCAGGTAATGGGCCAAGGCAATGCTCTGGCTCGCTAGATCGGCGTACTGCCACTGGCCATCCCATGCATCGACCGCGAGGGCCGTCGGCCGCATCCGTACCTGGTCCGCAACCAGATCGTGAATACACCGGTCCACCGATGCAGGCACGGTAGCGTTCCACTCCAGGAGCTGCTGCCGATCGGATGCAGAGATCCCTAATGCCTCCTGCAGGAGCTGATCCCGAGCCGACGAACGGCTGAGCTCCTGCACCAAGAAGGAGAACTGGTTCATGACCTTGGTCAGGTCCGCGGGGGCAATCACCTCGTCGTCGTACATGACCTCCACCGCCACAGCCTGGCGCCCCAAAGTACACTCCACGTTGACGGCATAGCTGTCAAAATCCTCCAGGGGTAGCGATACCGGGCTGAGTCCTGCGAAGGCTTGGTAGACGTCGCGTTCGGAGGCGGGCTGAATGATCAGTAGGTTCTGGAGGGTTAAGGCCCCGCTCAACTCCGGCAGCATGGTCTTTATTGTCTGCAGCCCAGTATGCTCGTACTCGATCATGTCCGTGGCGTGGCGCTGCACGGCCTGCAGGAATGCGCCGACTGTCTGCGCGCGATCAATGCGGATGCGCACGGGGACGGTGGTGATCAGGGGGGCGGCGATCTCGGCGACCTGCGAGACAGGGGCATTTCGGCCCGACAGAGTGGCTGCGAAGATGATATCGTCCTGGCCGGTGAACTGGGCCAGAACGAGCGCCCAGGCGGCGCGGAGGATATGCGACACCATGACCACGCCCTTCTCAGCGGCGTCGCGCATCAAGATCTCGCCCTTGAACTGGGCCCGGGGACTAGGCTGGTAGTTGGGGGTGGGCAGCGCCGGCCAGTGCGCCATCAGGTTGTCTCCCTGCAGTTGGTCTTGCCAATAGTTGGCGGCGAGGACCGGATCTTTCCCTTCCACGTAGCGCACGAAGCGGGTGTAGGGGGCTGAGGGGGGCAGCTGGTTGTGGAAGTATATGGCGGCGAGGCGACGGTAAAGGAGCACTGCACTCCATCCATCGTACACACTGTGGTGGGCTGTCCACACAAAGATCGCCCCCTCGCCGTTCGTGTCGTTTGATCTGGAGATAAGACCCCACCGGGCCAAGGGCTGCCCGAGCTGCATGCCTTCTTTGCGATCCTCCGCCAGATAACTTTTGAGGGTGGTGCCATGTCGCCAGGGGATGTGTTTGCGGCTTACCACCTGCAACGCCCGGCCGCTTGAGCCCACACAGATGCGGGTGCGCAGAATGGCGGTTCTGGCGATCAAGGTTTCCCAGGCCGCCTGGAATTGATCGAGGTCGATGGTGGGTGCCAGGGTAAATGCGCGGCGGTCGACGTAGGCTGCAGGTTTGCGGGTAGTAATGGCCATCAATCCTTCCTGCAACGGGGTGCACGCGTATACGTCTTCGACCATATCGACTTCAATCCCGCATTGCGTGGCCACCTGCTCCAGTAGTCGGGGTTGTTCTTCGGGACCTGCCTGGCTGTAGTCCTGCCACAGGCTGAAGGGTTCGGATTCGTCTTCCTCGAGTCGCGAGGCTCTCGTGAGCATCAGAGCTGTGGGTTGTGCATCGTCTCGCGACGGCCGTACTTTCACAGTCGAGAAGAGTTCCGAAATGCTGGTGGCATTGATGATCGCGCCCGTCTGAACCTCCATTCCACGCTCCTCACAGCGCGCAATCAGGTTGATAGCGGCTATGGAGTCCCCGCCCAGTCCGATAAACGACTGTGACACATCTAGCTTGTCGACTTCGATGTCGAGAACCTCCGCGCAGATGTTCTGGAACTCCTCTTCGTGGGTTGTCGTCCTTGGGATGTCGATGAGGACCCTCGTCTCTGTCTCATTCTCCGGGGACTGGAGAGCACTGCTTTCTGGGGTCATGATGTTTGTGGGGTGAGTTAGAGTTACTTACTATTACTTACGGGTGTCGAAGAATAGTGTGAGTATCGACGAAAGGAAGAAGCACGCAGAAAAACCCCTCTGATGCTGATGACTCGTGCGCTAGATTTGTCAGATGTGCTGCCCGTGAGAGGACCGGGTCGACGACAAGGGACCAGGAATTTCCGCGACTGAACGTGGAACGATTGTTGAACCGATCATCCAGGAGCAGGGCATTGATCCCCCTATATTGCCCAGTGTACGCTATTGCTCAGAGGATTCATGCTCGGTGCGGAACAGCCTCATGGTAGACCTGGATCAGAACCATTGGAGACTTGACTTAGGGCATGCCGGCTGCCACATGGTGAAGGGCCAGCCGATGGGGCCGCGGTCAACGTGGTTCCCCACTCTTCATGTCTTCTTTTCTGGTGCTCTGCTCTTTTGCTTTTCTTTTCTCTTCCCCTCATTCACTGGCTAGTTCAGCCTCACCATTTGTTCTGTTCACTTGGCTGTGGTTCACACTGTGGCTGAAATGGGGGTGGAAGGCTGACTTAGTCAGCGATGGCTCTCGGATGTAGCCTGCGTTGCTTGTCGAGGGCTGAGTCATGCTTCAAGTCGCTAGGTACTAGGTACTAGTAATCAGAGATGTGGAAGTAATCCGAGCAGTGGTAAATGCTGGGCCCCTAGCCTCTCGCTTTATCTTTCGTTTGTGTTTTTTATTTGTTGTTTTTCCTCCTCCAATTCATCCTGGTTCTCTTGCCCGTAAGTCGCTCCGAGCCGCCTTTCGCGGCCGCACCCCCCACTCAAGGCCTCATAGAACAACACCACATCAGTAAATGGCTGTCGGTAGAGACTTGGATATATTTCATTGTGAGTCTGTCTGTGCCGCAGAGCACATTCCCCTAGTTTTGTGTTGGTGGGTGGGGTTACATAAAGCCAAGGCCGTAGCTGAGCTCCGAATGTATATCCGTGTTGCCTGGTAGATTCACCCAACTCTGTAAACCGGAGATAGTGTAACAGACACCCAGTAACTTATTATTTCATGCCTAGGACTTCTGGTGAATGACAAGTCAAGAGGTAAGACTGGCGACCAAGCTTTCCTCGATTACTCTGGCAGGAACTGCCCTGATGGCGCCAGCCCTAAGTATCGCCCTGCCGGCAATGACCTCGACGGGACCTTCGCCCCATTTCTCTCGAACTTTCAGAGCGTTCGTTGCAAAGACAACCAGCAAGACCAATTGCATTCTTGCAACAATCCATTGACACAGTTTCATGTGCATGCTTCTACAGTATGCTGCCTGAACTACTCCTCGCGGGGGGTCCGAGACTGCTACTACACGCAGCCATCGGCATCACCATCGTTCTCCTTTTCTACCAGCTCGTACTGGCGGACTCGCGCCAACATCGTCAGTTCTGGCAGAAGCAGCCATGGGTAGGCGTTCGCGTCGAGTGGTTTTCCAGATTCCGGGCCTCGCTGCGCACCATCCGTGGCATCCGGCAGATGCTAGAGGAGGGCTATGAGAAGGTTGGTCGGTTCCCTCGCGCGAGGTCTCTCACGTATTTTGTCTCCCTCCACTAACGTGCACAGTACTCAAAGCATGGCCGGGCATTCGTGCTGCCAACCATCGCGGAAGCGCCCTGGGTCGTCCTGCCGCCGAGCAGCATGCGCGAGCTGCTGGCGAAGTCGGACCGGGAGCTGGACCATGAGATCATCCACGCCGATCAATTGCAGCACTACTACACCCAGGGCCCGCTGGGCTGGCACGCGGTGCAGGTGCCCCTCCAGTTCGACCTGGTGCGCCGGCAGCTGACGCGCCAGCTGCCACTGGTGCTCCCCATCATGGCAGATGAGGTCGACCGCAGCTTCCGGCAGTACTGGGGCACGCGACACACAGCATCGACGGAGGTTAAGGTAAAGGTATTCGAGACGTGCACGCAGATCGTCACCCGCGTGGCCAACCGCGTCTTCGCTGGGCCGGACATCTGCCGCAACGAGGCCTTCCTGCACCACTCACGCCAGTATTCCGAGGGTGTCGCGCGCGCAGGCATCATCATCCGCCTGTTACCGCGGTGGCTGCGTCCGCTGCTCGCCCCGCTGATTACGTATCCCAATCGCAAGAATCTCCAGATCTGCGTGGACATTTGTATGCCGGCCGTGCAGGATCGGCTGCAGCAGACCCTGGTGCACGATCCCGCCTGGGAGGCACCGGTTCGTGGACATTCTTCTATGCCCGTCTCCTCACCCTCAAACAGCATTCATCCCCTCTAGACATAGGGCTCCAAAGGCTGACTGGTTTTACAGGTTGACGGACTCCAATGGCTCCTCGAGGAGTGCGTGAAACGCGACGATCCGCGCGAGATCGACCCGCGGCTGATCACGCAGCGCCTGCTCATGCTGAACTTTGTGGCCATCGAAACCATGGCCATGTCCATCACTCACACGGTGATTGACCTGTACTCTGCCCCGGATTGCGCGGCCTTCGTGGCCCGGCTCCGCGAGGAATGCGAGCGCGTCTGGCGCGAAGAGAACGAGTCGCTGAAACCGCAACCGCAGTCTTCGTCCCAGCCACAGCCACACTCCCAGCCAGACCAATGGACCAAAGCTGGCCTGGACCATCTGGTACGAGTGGACTCGACGATCCGGGAATCGATGCGCGTCTCGGATCTGTCGTATATCGCCGTGCCGCGCATGGTGGCGCCGGCCGCGGGACTGGATTTCGACCCGGGGTTGCATCTTCCGCGGGGCGTGCGCGTGTGCGTGCCGGCGCATGCCATCCATCGCGACCCGCTCAACTACGCAGATCCCTTGACCTTTCATCCGTTCCGGTTCTGTGATTCTGAGGATATTGCTGCCTCTGACCGGAAGAAAGCGCTGTCCATTGCGACAACGACCGATGCCTTCCTGGTCTTCGGGCACGGGCGACATGCCTGCCCGGGCCGGTTCTTCGCGGCCCAGACGATGAAGCTTATGCTGGCGTATCTGGTGCGGCACTATGACGTAGAGCCGATTGACCATGGGCCCGAGAAGGAGGTGCAGGTTGGCACGGCGAGGCCGAGTGCCCAGCTTTGTCTGCGGGTGCGTCGGCGGGACTGATGGGTGGGATGGAGGGAGTGGAGGAGTAGAAAGTTTGTGGGGGGTCTTCAGTGGGGAGACTTCGGTGGGGAGACTACAGTAGTGGCATTGAAGTTATATACGCGGTGGTTCCTTCAGACATCATCGAATCAGATCTTTTCCTACCTGCTAGCACAATGACAAAAAGCCAAGTTATACATCCGAGCGCTGTACCATCTCTATCTGACTGGAGCCAGTCTCGACACGCTGCAGCTTCAGCTGCTGCTGGGCGGAGGCATTCCAGCGCTCCCGTGAGAACACCAGTCCCGGATGGAAAGCCGTCATGGCGCCGCAGGCCAGAATCATCATCACGCCTTCCAGGATCATAAACGCAACCTGGTCATTTGCGAGCGCGCTTCCGAATCCCCCCTTCAGTTCGGCGACGCGGAAACACGAGCGGATGAAGATGGTTGTGGTTGCGACGACCAGACCTGGAGGAGTGTTAGCTGGTGGCTGGGTGGATGAGAGACAGAGGACAAGGGCAAGCAGACGCACTGATCAAAAATCCCCTCCATTTCCACCCAGCATGCCAGTCCATGGGCAGCAGCGAGCCCGAGCCCGAGCCCTGGGTCTGGTGCCGGCGCAATCGGAGGGCGAAGTCGCCCGCCAACGCCATGAAGGCTACCAACGAGACCACCTGGCATGCCAACCCGGCAATCATGATGTTAATACCGAGGTCACTGAGGCTGGTGTTGTCTGTGCCAGCGGTAGAGGTGATGGCGCCACCGGCAGACTGCAGGATAAGGCACACAAGGTCACAGGCGATGAAGACCTTGGAGTACGTGGCGGGGGCGAGGCGCGAGCACCGGGAGTCGTACTCGATCACGACGCGTCCGAAGCACAGGTAAATCCCGGCGGAGATAAAGGCCGGCCCCAGGGTGAGGCAGATCAGGTACTGCAGGAACGCGTTGAAGGAAAAGGGGTCCTCGTGCAGGCTGATGCGCCCCGCATAGCCAATGATTTCCAGCAGCAGCCCCCCCATCACCGCCACCAGGTAGCTGGTGGTGCGGTGCCACACTCCGAGAAATAGATGAACGACCGCCGCCACGCAGAAGAGCGCCAGGAAGAGCGCGTTACCGGCCAGCGAGGGGATGTAGTGGATCATGGCATAGTCGAGACTACACGTTTGGAGCGTGCACACAAAGGTGCTGGTGTCGGTGGTGGTGGCGTTGTTGGTCGACATGATGTCCACTGTGGAATGTAGAATGAGCGTGGTCTAGGGCAATTCTAGTAGAGTGAAAAGGAAAGGAGGGTAGAAAGAGTGAATGACGCTGAAGCGTACAATGCAAGTCCCTGGCTGGGAGCAAAAAGAGAGAATGACCGACTGACTAAAGGAGAGTGGAAGAGTAGGAAGAGACTGGAAAGCACTTTCTCACGAGCAGAAAAGCAGAGAACAGAAAAGCGAGATTGTTGGTCCCTATGATGGAGAGAGAAGAGAGGCTGGCCCCGGTTCGTCAGGGGCACCCCATTTGCAATCGTGCCCTAACTCCAACCCATTGATCCGCCACTGGCCGGATCTCCAAGCCACGCACGCCCGTCGCAGCACGCACTCGATGACGAATCAAAGTGGAATAAATACCTACTGTGTAGGTAGAGACTGAACTGTGCCTTACCGTTGGAAACTCAAGACCGGATCTAAAACAGTGCCGTGGAGAGCGTGGAGGAGTGTGCGTCGGAGCGGCGGCGCGTGGCGCGCGCTACGGGAGTCAGAGCGTGACACTGATTGACACGCCGAAAATCCTCGTCTTACTACTCCGAACTTAGTCTAGGCTCGTCTTGTCCCCCAGTCTAGATTTCTCACTGGGTACGGAGTAGTTTGACCTCTTAGCCTTGTCCTTGACTGGGTTGAAGAGACCAACGCCCCCACCTCTTCTCTCCCCCCCTCTCCCCAATCCTCCCTTGCCCAATCCCTCGCCCGTCTAGAGGCTCGATGTCGATTTTTTGACGAAAGTCTCCCAAGTAACCGTAGTTAAAGTGCATTGATGGTTGAGTTCCCGGCCCATCTCTGCACGTATCACGAGATTTTCTCATCGCTGTTAGAGACAAGAGAAGCGGTTCTACTTCATACCAAGACAAGAAGGAAGCAACGCGAGAAGACAACGTGAAGGTACCCTCAATAGCAACGGTGGAAAGACTGTTAATGTTTCATGCTCCAGCGCACCCGGCTGCGAGCAAGATGAGGAAGAGTTCGGCCGGATGCAGGGCCTATGAATAGCACCCCCCTGCCAGTAAGTAAACAATGCCCAGAAACCAGCCAGGGGCATCTGCAACATCTGATTGGTCTGCTCGCTAATGACGTCACAAGTCATGATTAGGGGCAAATATCACCAATCACAAGCCCGCACGCCGCAAAACCAAGCCCTGACATGCATGTCGCAGCGGAGGTCGTATATGCATCAGCAGGTTTGCAGACTCGATGGCAGCCAATGGTAAAAGACTGTGCTGACGATGAAAATAGATCTTGACATGGGAGTCAGAGTCAAAGGAATGGAAAGTACTCATATCAAAAGAGCCCGTGTCCGGCTATCTCCCGCTACATACATTCGGCAGGTCCAAAGCTCTCTCACACTACCACACTCACCGAGCGCAGCCGAAAGCCACAATGGGGTGGAATCCGTCACACGAGTTGATTGTCTTTCTCGTCATCTGCGGATGTGTGGTGTTTGTCTTCATAGGATACGCCTTGGCTCGACTGTACGGAGGCGACACCTTCGACGGGCCTGGGCTGCCGGGGATGACGCCGGAGCAGGCCTCATACATGCGAGACGTCCGACTACGGAACCGGGAGGATATGTTTCATGCTCTGCAGGGTATGGAGAAGGGGCATCGGGGGGTAAGGGATGTCTAGAGCTCTGCAAGGTACCAAGTCCCACGGTCTCATCGTGCGATGCCCACCAAGCCGATCGTGCTAATGGATGTGTGCCGGTAGGAATGGAACCAGAACAGCTCTCATCACACCGAACACGATATCGCCGGACGATTACGAACATCACGAACATGAAATCTACTGAGCTCCTCTCTTTGCGTCACTGGAGAGAGATAAACTGAAACGATACCTTGAGATATGATGACGGATTGGAAATGAAGATATGGAGGCAGGGTTGGTTCACAACGTGCATTCTTGCTTGGGTCAGGTTTCTTTTCGGAGTACTGGAGTCAATAGAAATGTACGCAACAAAGCTACGATGATTGAATATTGCACGCAGCCAGGGACTGGCTTTGGCTTCAAATACGTTAAATGTACACGGATGGCTCCTTACTCACAGCTTCCATTGTTGTCGATACAGCAAATAATAAATTGAAGGACCGAGCTAAGAAGCAGAAACAGGACAGACCGGCTTCACCACGCAAGCACCTCCTGATTCCCCCTACTTTCCGCCTGACGCCGTCCAAGATGCATCTCAGCCAGCGCAGAGGCCGGCACTGTCCCAGACCCATGGTCATTACAGAGCGACTGGAAAACAGTCTTGCCAAACATCTTGTACGCCGCCGCCAGCCCTTGTCGCTGGATCAAGGCCAGTTCCATCTCGTCCAGCACAAACGGGTACGATCGCTCGTCCACGGTGACCTGTCGACGGGGCAGGTCGATCTCAATCGCCACCCCGGTCTGGGCCGCCGCGTAGAAGTCGTCGTCGGTGATGGTGAGACCGAGGAGACCGATGGTCGGCTGATTGCGTCCATAAATGAAGGAGAACGATCGTGCAATCACACATTTCACACCAAGCCCTGCATCATCACGTCCGTTAGAGCCAAAGCCTTTTGTTTCCCTCGACACCATCTCTCTCGCAAGACGTACCTTTCAACGCTCGTGGCGCCTCTTCCCGTGACGAACCACAGCCAAACGCTTTCCCGGCGACGACGACATCCAGACCGGCGCGCACCTGATCGCGAAACTCAGGATGGGTTAGCTCCAAGCAATGACTCCCAAGAAGAACGTCGGTTGGACTCTCCAGAATGAATGCAGCCGGGATAATCTAGTCCACGCGCTGTCAGCTATAGCTCTTCGACCGGCCAACGACTGAGAAAAGCAACCCCTCCCTCGCGCGCAGACTTACCGCGTCTGTATCCACAAAATCCCCTAACCTCGAGATTCGGCTGCGAAGGACTTCCGCTGGTGCGCTGTTGAATTGCGTTTGTTCCAGCTCTGAGCTCAGCGTCTTCGTCGATGGGGTAGCAGCAGGGTTGCGAACGGACAAGTAGGGCTCGACCACGGGAGGCATCGGGGGTGCGACGACGGGGCTGGTATTGTTCTTGAGACGATCTCGCAATTTCCCCCGCGGCTCAGCCTTCATGCGTCGGCAGCTGGCCAATAAGGTCTGATACCTCTCGACCGACACCTGCTGAAGAAGAGGGCGAGGGTCGGTCAACTGCATGCTAAAGGACGACGCAGCAACGACGGCAGCGGAGCAAATATGGCCGGTGGATCCTAAAGAGTCAGGTCAGATCACGCCCGACCGGATTATCCCTTTGTCTTCATCCCACAAGTGAAAGACGAACCTGGACCCATTCGGTTTTTGAAATTGCGGTTCTGCGACGACAGCCAATTTTCGCCCGACCCCGCGCGGTCTGCCCCCATCCCCAGGCACAGACTGCAGCTCACGGCGGGGAGCATAAATCCAGCCTGGGCGTATATCTCCAAGAGCCCCAACGCGCGCAGGTTGCTCACGATCGGTAGACTGCCAGGGACTACCATCCGCTTCCCGCGGGCCAGCGGCAATCCCTTCTGCAGGCCGGCTTCGAGGACCAAGGCGCCCAGGATCAGGTCTTCCTCAGTTGTGGTGCACGCGCCGATGAAACAGCCCTCGAACCGCATGTCGAGCCTCTCCGTCACAGGCACGACGTTGTCCGGGGACGGGTAGAGTGCAATAAAGGACTCCACTTCCTCTAGATTGATCTGGAAGGTTGCAGCATAAGAAGCATCAACGTCTGGTTGGAAGTATAGCGATTGCGTCTTGTAGCGCGCTTGGGGCCGATCCGAGATGAATTGGCTGGTGACCTCGTCCGGGACGAAGAGGCCCGTGATGGCACCAAGTTCCTATAGTCCCCCTCTCGTTGCGTTAGCCATAGTATACGAATGCAGAGCTGGAGTTAGAGGGAGACCTTACGGTGCACATGTTACAGATAGCAAACCGAGCGTCGCAAGACAGGTACCGCGCCCCCGGCCCTCCAAATTCCACAATTCGATCCGCCGCATGGGTGTTCCGCTTGAGGGTTTTCAGGATGTAGAGGATCACGTCCTTGCCGCGGATATACCAAGCCGGTTCGCCCACGAACTCCACACGGATTGAATCCGGGGTCTTGATCCACGTCTCCCCGGTGGCCAACGCCGCCATCACATCGGCCGCGCCCAGCCCAATAGCGAGAGAGCTGACGGCGCCCGCCGAGCAGGTGTGCGAGTCCGAGCCGAGGACGAGCATCCCCGGCTCGGCTCGCTCCCGGACAAATTCCGTATGGAGAATCGTGAACTGGGAACAGGAGGGTTGGTCTGTTAGCCAGAGACAACGAAGGACAGGGCAGGACCTTGCCGGTAGCAGACATTTGAGCCCTGGTTTTCCGTCATCTTGAACTTCGTCTTCGCATCGTGCATGCCATCAATCAACTCCCGGACCCGCGGTTGGTGGTATGTCCGGGGATCCACCGTGTGATCTCCCGCCAGCCAGAACCGGTCGTTGCGCCAAACGGTTGGCTCTTCGCCGATGCTGGTCATGCTGTGTTTCATGCCCTAGAGAATCTCGGAATCAGACGGGATAAGCTTCTCTACGAACCACCCAGGAAGACAAGGGTAGAAGAAGAACCTACAACCCAGGATAGCTCACTGGCAATAATCCAGTCAACCGTGACCCGAATAAAGTCACCCCCTTTCAAGCCCTCCGCGGATGGCAGCGAGAAGGCGTGGTGCGCGAGGATCTTCTCCGCCAGCGTCATGGGCCGCGTGGAGGAGGCCCTGACGGACAGTGGAGAGGGCAGACCTCGGGTCCTTTCGACGGAGTTCAAGGATTCCAGCCAGGCCTCGAGAAGGTCCTGCAGCCCCTGTCGTTGTGTCTGATTAAGCGACCAGTCGACAACTGGGGTCTCAGGAAACTCCAAACCCCCGCGCTCGGTCTCCGTGTAGCACAGGTCGTGGACATATCGTAGGGTCGATGCGTCTGCGGAACGGCCGCTGGCGTCGAGCTCGGCGGCGAGATGGGTGAGAAGTTCAGTGGGACTAGAGATCACCAAGATTTCGGAGTCAAGAGGGATGGTCGGGCGTTCGCAAGCCAGGTACCAGAGGGTTTGGCTGGGCCGTCGGTTTTGAATGCTGCATTCCTCTAAGTAAATCCCACGCGTGTCGGCCAGAAGTTTCACCACCGCGCGCACGAAGGCCCGCCCGTCCTCGGGGAGACTCTTGTCGTCTAAGCTCAATCCGATCCCTGGGTTGAACATTGTGTGATTGTGCCAGAATCGATGCGGATTTAGTAGCTTTGCAGGGCGGGGCCTGGGCTATTCATATGCTCGGAGGAGGGGGTGGCGTCGAGGAATCAACCGGTTCGCTTACACTTAAAACAGATTTTGTGGAACAAATTCTATTGCTTGGTTCTTTTCAAATGTTAGAATCGGGTGTCGAAGCTGAGATCATTATTATTGTGTTTCTTCACCCAACCCTAATTTGGAGGCGCTGCATTTGAGACAGAGAGGTTGTAACCCCATTTACGTCTGGTCCCAGAAAAATGTGGCATGGATTCTGTCTTTTGATGGACATCATTGATCTGCCGCAGATACACAGATTTATGGATGGCACAATTCACTACGCATGGTCCTTCAAATACGCCACGACTGTGTCGCCAAACTCCGTCGTGGAGGCCGTGCCACCGACATCTCTGGTCCGACAACCCCGTTCAATGACCTCTCTGACGGCCGTTTCGACCGCTTGAGCCGCGTCCGGCATCTGAAGTGAGTAGCGGAGCATCATAGCGACTGACAGGATCATCCCGGTGGGATTGATGATGCCTTTACCGGCGATGTCCGGGGCGGATCCTGAGCCGCATAACTGCTATTAGCGAAACAGAACCTGTCGCATACAAGAGGAGGACACTTACCGTGAACAGGCTCGTAGATACCACGCACTCCATCGCCACCATCAGGGTCAGGAATTGCACAGAGACTTGCGCTAGGAAGCAGCCCCAAACTGCCGGGGATGGCGCTGGCTTCGTCGCTCACAATGTCACCAAACATATTACTCGTCAGGACGACGCCATTCAACGTCGTCGGCCGGCACGCCAGGGTCATGGCTGCAGTATCGATGAGCATGTGCCGTAGAGTCAGGTCGGGGAACTCGGTGCGGATGGTCTGCTCCACGACGCCGCGCCAGAGTCGGCCACAGGCAGCCAGCAGGTTGGCCTTGTCCAGGCTCGTGATGGGCAAGGGGGGATCTGTCGCCCGGGCCAGTCGGGCAGCCAGCCGCGTGACACGCTCGATGGCGTGCCGGTCATAGTGGTCGAGGTCCGAGGCCGCGTTGAAGGTCCCATCGTGTTCCTGACGGTCTCCGTAGTAGATGCCGCCGCTGAGTTCGCGGACGATAAGGAGATCTGCTCCACGGCACACGCGCTCTTTCAGACTGGACGACTCGATTAAGACAGGCGCAATGAAGTTGATCGGGCGCAGGTTGCCAAACGCGTCCATTGCTTTGCGCAGTCTCCCCAATCCGGATTCGACGGGGATTGGACTGTCTTGCCATGCCTGTGGGGAGCGTCCTTTTGCATCAGCGTCTGGTGTCTTTTCCCGTGGATTTCTTTCGCGACGATGATGGGACTCTTCTCACATACCGGACCACCCACGGCGCCTAGAAGAACCGCTGATGCGTTCTGTGCATCTTGCAGGGCCTCCTCCGTTACAGGGGTGCCATACGCATCAAAGGCCGCCTATTTTATCCCCGCAACGTGAACAATTAGTGGTGACATTCTTCATCCATAAACCAGCCCGTCGGGTGGATCAGAACGCGAACATACTCCCCCGAGAAGATGATGTTTGAGGTTCAGTGTGACCCTAGTCTGATATTGCCTCTGGATTTCGCCAAGAACCTGAGGTAGTTCATTGTCAGTCCTATCGCTTCGCGGAAGTCCCACGAGATCCGGGGGCTAGAGTACCTTTAGGCCTTCAGCCATCACCTCGGGACCTCCGTAGTCGCCCGGGAACACCACGATATCATATGTTCTAACCATTGTGATGGTATCTATTGTAATTCTTGGTGGTAAGTGACAAAGATTGCCTGTGCGACCGTTTCAGACACAAGAGCAGTACAGGGCGATGTATATGAAGTAGGCGCGTGACCGGGCTAAATGCTCTTTAGGGCTACTGGAACATTATCTACGCTGGTCGACAACTGCGGCTGGGCTGGTTCGCAACCGACCGGGCACAGTTCAGCGAGACTATGACTACTTTCCCGGTTCACCCAGACACCAAGAAATAGTATCACAACTGGTAAGATCTGGTTCTGGATGTGCTTACCGATGAGTCAAGCAGAATGGCTGGTGGTGTAGCCTACAGCGGGAAACGCAGCCCTGACTAAGCAAGATGTTTTCAGGTGAAGTGCTCCACACAACACAGAAAGAGATAGAGAAGGGCTGGAACGAGATGATTGTTACCGTTCATATGGCACCTCGCTCACTCGGGACCCCTTTTAACCTTTTATTACACCGTGGTGGGGGAAGACAGCCACAATGACTGGCGCTTGGTAAGCAATAGGCCGGCTCCCTGGCCATGTGCAAAGAAAAGAACCACAATCCCCACCCATACGGCAAAAGGATAGCACCAGTTCGGCAGAGACCCAGATATCCAGCCGGTCAAGGCTAAGACCAACGCACCCAACGCAGAACACACAAATGTCCACAATTTGCGCGGGCGGCCAAAGCCTGCAGAGCAAGTATGGCGGCCGGGCTCCTCCCCACGTCCACCTCCCTGACCGACAATGGCCATCCAAGAAGTTGACCAAGTCGCCCATCTGGCTGTCGACGGATCTTCGGGATGGCAATCAAGCTCTTCCCAACCCCATGGTGCGCACGAACCCAAGATTCCCCGTCCCAGGGAGAGCTTTCAGGAAGCGGACGAAAGCTAATCCGCCATGCCATGGCAATGCATGTAGACAATCCAGCAGAAATGGCAGATGTTCCGCCTGCTGGTGGCCATTGGGTTCAAGGAGATTGAGGTGTCCTTCCCCTGTGCCTCAGACACCGAGTTCAACTTCACGCGGGAGCTCGTGGAGACCCCCGGGGCGGTGCCGCCAGATGTCAGTCTGGAAGTGATGACTCCCTGCCGGAAGGAGACGCTCAAGCGCGCGGTCGACAGCCTCAAGGGGGCCAAGAAGGCGATCCTCTTCACGTACCTGGCAACCAGTGACAACTACTGCGAGACCATCCTGCAGCAGCCGGCGGAGACGGAGTGGTTGGCGCGGGTGACGGAGTGTATCGAGTACGCGCGCTCGATCACGAAAGACGACGCGGAGGCGCAGGGCACGCAGTGGACGCTGGGATTCGGCTTCGAGGACTTCGCGAATGCACGCCCCGAGGCCGCCCTGCGTCTGGCGGCGACGATCCAGGCAGCGTGGAAACCCACCCGCGACCAGCCCGTCATCTTAGGGCTTGCTTCCAGCGTCGAGGCCACCACCGTCAACGTCTTCGCGGACCAGGTCGAGTACTTCGCACGCCACCTCCAGGACCGCGAGACGGTCTGCATCTCGATCCACACGCACAATGACCGCGGGGGCGCCGTCGCCGCCGCCGAGCTCGCGTGTTTGGCGGGCGGGGATCGCGTCGAAGGCTGTCTGTTTGGCAATGGCGAGCGCGCCGGCAACCTCGACCTCGTGACGGCCGCCATGAACTACTTCACACAGGGGATTGAAACAGGCCTGCACCTCTCGGACCTGCCGGCCATCCGGCGCGTGTACGAGGAGGTCACTCAGCTGCCCGTCCACCCGCGCACCCCGTACTCCGGCGACTACTACTTCCGGGCCTTCTCCGGGGCCCATCAAGATGCCATCCGCAAGGGATTGAACAGACGCGCCGCCAACCCGTCGCGGAGTGCGTGGCGGGTGCCGTACCTGCCCCTCGACCCGGCCGATCTGGGCATCTCCTTCGACGGCGTGATCGGCGTGAACAGCCAGAGCGGCAAAGGGGGCGTGGCCTGGCTCATCCAGCAGGGTCTCGGCTTAACCCTGCCCGGTGAGTTGGCGGCCCATTTCAGTCGTATCGTCAAGGCACAGTCTGTGGCGTGGGAGCGAGGTCTGGCTGCAGAGGAGGTCTGCGCGCTTTTTCTGGAGTCCTACGACCACGACGCCTCCTACCGTGCACGCATCCTCGGACGACAGCAACAGGGGTTCGGCGCACTGTTCCAACAGCCTGCAAGCCCGCACGAGCTGGAGGATGTCACGGACGAGGCGAATCGCATAGCAACGCTCGTGTCGCAGACTCTGCAGCTCCCCTTCCGATGCCAGATGGCCGCCTTCCACTCCCTACCCGAGGAGCGGCAGCAGGGCTTGGTGGTCACCTTCGCACATTGCGTTATTGGAGATGGTCCCGAGAGGTCTTGGGCCATTGGGGTAGGTGTAGGTAAAGATGAGGCCACTTATGCGACACTGCTATCCATTATCCAGGTAAGAAGGTCCCGTCTAGTATCACTTCCGTAGGTCCGATCATACTGATGCTTTGGTTGCATAGAAACAATCTGTGCCCGTCACCGATCAGCCTTGGGCGAAGCGGGATGTGAAGGACACGCTGGAACGCAATGAAATAATCTCTAACAAGGAATTTGCTCATAGTCGGTTCCAAGAAGCCATCATTGGTTGAAAGAGGAGGGGGGGGTGGGGGGGGGGGATCCTGTTTTCTAGAGGCAAACCACATGTTTTCCGTGTTCATGTTTCCAATTCCATTTGCTGAGTATTTTCGAATCTTCTATGGCCCCTAAGGATGTGCTGGAGATCTCTTGCCATTGAGCCACTGCAGAAAGAAAAGTGTAGAACCCTATATACGAGCTGGAATGGACAGGAAGATGAACAATATTTATTACAGAATGGAAGTAGAGAGATTCACTGTCGCAACGCTACAACCATACTGTACTCATCCTAACTATTCTGCTCCGGGGCTCCAACAAGACCTCAGCCATACGTGCGAACCAGCTTCTGCTGCATATATTCCAACGCAGTCAAATGATCATTGTACTCCGACTTGCAGCCGGGACGCACGAACGCGGGCAGCGTATCGACGAGGACCTCACGATCCGGCTTCCCAAAGTAGGCCACCGAGTAGCGAGGGGCCAGCATCGCGCCGGAGTGCACATCGGTCCCCTCCGGCAGACAGACGCGGTGGTTGGCCGAGCGCAGCTGCTTGTTGGTCCAGCGCTGCAGACAGTCGCCGACATTGATGATCACCTCGTACACGTCCTCCGACTCAACGGGGATGAAGCTGCCCAGCCGGCGCTGATCCTCAACCTGCAGCCCGCCCACCGAGTCCTGCAGGAGCAGGGTCAGTGTCCCAAAGTCGGAATGCTCGCCGATGCGCTTGCCCGACCCCATCGACCGGGCCGGAATGGCCGGGTAGTGCAGCAGACGCAGCTCGCTGGTGTTGCTCTGGTGTTTGGCGAGGAGATGGTCCGCTGGCAGCCGGAGCCCGGCGGTGATGGCGCGCAGGAGATGGCCGTGCAGTTCGTGGAAGTCGTCGTAGATTCCCTCCATGAAAGGGCGGAAGCCCGGGAGGTCGGTCTCGTCGACCCAGCGGTTGGGGAAGAGCTCGTCAGTGGCAGCGCCTTGGTCGAAGGATTCCTGCGAGATCGGCCGTTATCAATCTGACTTCTGGTCTGGATGTTGGCCAATGGTTGATAGTCGTACATACCCGATATTCCTGGTAACTATCCGTCTGCTGCTGCCCTTGCTCGAACTTAGATATCTGCCACACGCTTTCTTGGCCGATGGCACTCCAGCCTCGATGGGGATTCGGAGCAGCCGGGTGCGCTGCCTTTACTTTGATGTCGTCTGGGAGATCGAAGAAGCGTTTGTTCTGTGTGTCGTTGCTTCAATCAGCCCGCACGTCTCGCGTAGATGAGCTTGCCTCGAGGTCATATCGCATGACTTACGAATTCGAACAGCTGGTCAATCTTCTCCTTGGGAAGAGACGAGTGGCGAATCTTGGCAAATCCGTAGACACAGAGCGTTTCACACAGTTCATCACAGAATTGTTGCCGCTCTTGCGCATCGCCGCTGCGATAGCGGCGGAAATCCAATGATTTGATGGGCATGGCTGTTTGCGCTGAGCTATGGGACCGTGTTCAGGGTCTTCACCCCAATATGATTCAGGACAGGGTTCTGTGAATGTTGCAGATCTACAGACCTTGTAGAGGAAGAGTCGCAGATCGCTATATATGCCTTTGTGGGGTCCCCAGCCTTTCGTCGCCCCCTGGTTTCGTCTGGTGGAGGTCAGACAGATCCTTGGGTCCAGTGGCCGCATCCCGGATGTGTCTGGACCGTAGCATTCCCCAGACAGCCACGGCACGGTGCATGAAGCCGGCGAGGCTAAGTGAATGCTCTGCATGTTCCAAAGCTCGCCCCCACACAGGATCCCGGGTGGTTCACACTCTGATGCCGGCGCACTAGCACTATTCCCACAGACTTAGGGATAAGTTAGTACTTTACCAAGAAACTCTTCCCTAACATACCGGAAAAGAGCGGTTCTTGGATCATAACATGTAGAATGATACAACCATGGCCAATGTTACTTCCTCGGCATACACCGTCAATATCCGGATACTCCGGGTTATAAACCAATTCGCCCTCTGGGGCCTTCACAGAATCAAAATCACATTTGTCAAAATAGATCGTAATCTTCACTGCTTCACATGAGCCTCACTTGCGAGCCACCGGTAACAATGTTCGCGGTGAAGGTGACTGAAAAAAAAAGCACTATGATGGTCGTGCGAGGCATAGCTTCTCCAGTAAGGACGATTTGGTCTAGTACGCCCAGCACAGGGGACTGAAAGCCTGGCTTAATACAGTACGTGCTGCCGCTCCGCGACATCACTGAGTAGCTCATACAGTATATCAAGTGTCGACACCGCAGTCATGTCCCGCAAAGGTCTCAAGCCCGCGCCAGAGAGTAGGTGAGCATCTCTCTACCTTCGATCTCTGGTTTCAGGAACGAATATGGATCACGTAGACAAGCCATTTCCCTGGACATCACCAGGTACTGCCAATTATGGCTCCAGATCACGCGGATCTAGTCGAACTAAGCATAATCTATTGCCAACAAACGGGACGTCTAACTTGATCCAGATTGCGAACTGGGTTTTGAAAAGGGATCACGGATTTTCGTCATGGTCATCGAAAGGAAAATGGTGAACGATCGCTGTTTTCTCCATCTCGGTGCTTGAATGTTCCATCAAACCATCCTTGATGCTCTGGACGACAGCCCTGCACCGTTCCAGCTCATCCTCATCCGGAACCCAGCCCAGGGCATCGGTCCCAATGAGATCCCTCATTTCGCCCAGCTCCTGTAGTTTCTCCTGTTCCTGGCGATGGTCCTCCACGCACTTCTGTATCTCTTCCTCAGAAAAGCGAACCGGGCACTCCACCGAACCCGTCGGTGCCCCTTCATCCAGCGACATCGGCCATGTCCTGAGGACCTGCACCATCGCATACTTCAGCGAGACGGAGTCTCCCTCCCAGGGAGCCTGTGCATGATGAAAAAGCTTCGCGCGGAGCATGCAGTTTTCAGTTCGGATGGCGTCAAAGTGGTCCGGCAGGGATTGCATTGTCAGCGCCGCATAATAAAAGTGCACAATCCGTCTCCGCATCGTTTCCTGCACAGCCGCTTGTTCCTCATGGCTTAGTTGGTCAAAATGATCGGGCAGTTTGACCTCTGGCTTCGATAATGTCTCCGACAGGGGATCGCTCCAGTTCTGAAAATGTTCGGGAATGCCAGCGCACAGGCAGAGGGGCAGGATGACTGCATGCTGCCAGTCGATGATCCCGACCACCTCGTTGGAAGGATTCACCAGGATGTTGTTGGGGGAGAAGTCCGGATGCCGGAGAGTCGGGCGAGACATGCGGTGGTCGGAGGGAACGTCGAGACCAGGCACGAGCTTCAGGTAATCGGCAAGGAGATGCTGGTACGGAATGGGTGAGAGGGATTGGTACTGGTGTAGTTCACGCAGGTATCTTTCGACGTGTAGTCGTGGTTTGCCGAACTTCACACAAAACTCCATCTCGCGCTTAGCAGGTGCTTCAAAGCATGAGGAGAACGTAGTCCCTGGCCCAGAGTCAGTGTTTCCCGGAACAAACAAAGATAGGGATGCCCAGACGGAGACTGACATGGACCGCGGTCGACGTCCAGAGAAGCCCGTTCCTGATACCACCATTCATGTTGTGCGGTTGGACCCACGACAATGTCGTCCGAGACGGGGATAACGCGTTGGGAGCTTGCAAGATCACGGCGGTGATAGAGACTTCCGCTTGCTGGGAAACGGATGCTCATGAACCGTCTCTCCAGATCCACAATCTGTCGCATGATCTTGACCCGAGTTTTGGTGTCCATGGAGAACCACTGGTTGCTCAGGGGTGTTCCTTCAAGTCGTTCCAGAAGAATGTACTCGGCCCCAACGGCGTTTGTCTGATCGGGGGAGTAGGCAAGGACTTTGGGGACCGGGACGCCATGAGCACGCAGAAGGGCGAGTGTGGCCGCTTCACTGGCCACTGCATAATGTTTTGGAACAGTCGTCTTATACGGCAACCTTGCCAGGACTGCATATCCATCATCGAAGGTGATTTGTAGGACGCGGTTGAAGCCCCCCTCGGCGAGTTTCGTGATCGAAGCCACGCCATTCGGGCGGCGGGCGACAGAGTGGCAGGCAGCCCTGACAAGGGCATCCACGTCGAATTGAACACGGCGTTCGGCGCGGCGGATCTCTTCGTTGAATCTGGTCGACCGCGAGCAAGTCAGTGTATTGTTAGTGTAGATGTCATTGGGCACGCTCAGCAGCTGATCCGGCCATGACTCACAAAAAGCGTCCCGACGTGTACTCAAATAGATCAAGGTCACCTCTCAACGAAGAGGACATCCTCTTGGGTGGTGACTTGAAGCATTGACTTAACCACCTCGAAAAGGGTCGCATTTTCGACCAGATGGCTGTCAGCGCAAGCTGCTCTTGTTGTTGATGGGTGACATGGTACGAGACGTCCGGAGGTTGACTGGACTCTCAGCTTCGAGGGGATCAGTGTAGTGGACACGAATGTGGGAGTATGTATGTAAGTAAAGAAGATGGATGGATGGATGATGTTGATTGATGATGAAGGGGGGATCCAGGAAGTCAGGCGGTCTGTATGGCGGAGTCCATACGAGCGGCAGAACGTCGCGGTGAGGCACGTGACTTGCAACATTGTATAGAAGGAGAGGACCTCATATCAAAAAATACTGTGATACCTCGAAACAGACACAGGATTGACCGACCTGAAGTAGTCAGTGAAAATCCCTGAAGACTCTATGATCAAATCAGCTTTGGGTTGTCTGTCTTGGAGGGGGTAATGAAGGGCAACCACTTACTAGTAAGTTGTATATACCTTCACCGGCTACCTTCCTGTCTGATGAACGCGCCTAGTTGAACTCGAATGGTTGCAGTCGCCATGGTCTCTGGTCGATAAGAGATACGAAGATGCCAGAGATAACAAGAGAGAGACCAATGTTCAGTACTGTACACCGTATCAGTGTAGCTATTAGCCCCGGGCCGGTGGTACCCTAGGCGAAGCCCCCTGTATTAGATACAGGAAGACAGCCAGGGTCGCCATCCGGCATCCGAGGATGTTTTTGGATCATCTGTTAGCTGGATCGCCATCGGGCCGTTCTTAGCTTCCGCTCAGTCCATTTTTTATACAGCCTAGCCTAGAAATCGCGAGTGTATCACCTCAATTGAGCGTATCAACGCCGCGGGCGGGGCGTTGCCCCTATCCTTGATCTTCAAAGCTAAGGTTCATATCGAGGCATGGTATTCAGGCGTTGTTCCAAATCATTGAGGTATCAATTGATTGTCCAATAGCTGGACTATTAATAAGATTGGCTTATATCAGCTTTGTGAACACTTGATCCCGACCACCAAGAAGCCGACAGACCGGGCGATATAGCCTCTCAATTCTTCACAGCCATAACTCCTAGTCGACGCCTGAATTTGATGATCTCCGTAGCGAAGATAGTGTTATGCCTATCTGTATACCTCTACAGTCATGAAATCGCAGTCAGCCTCCTGATATCGCTGGCTTCTCACCAGTCAAACGAGCCTACGGTGGCATGGTAGAGCGGTTAATGGGCGCACACTCACCCCGGAGAGGATCTATCCTGAATCCAGAAGATCGGCGGAGCGGAGTGTGGACCACGCCGACAATGTATCATAAGATAATTAGCTTATCATTGCTGAATCAATACAAGTCCCAATATGCGAAACAAACGATCCAACCTAGCAACCCAGACTCCACAGCGTTTCCTTCTTCTACAAACGACTAGGAACCAGGTACGGAACCCCCTTCGCCTCGTAAAGATCGCGATGGTCGGCCTTGATAAGATCGGCGCCCTGCCAGCACATTGAGCATTAGTATCGACTTTCACCACGTCGAGGGGCGTGCTCACCTTCTCGCCAATCATGTACACCGAGTTTTGAATCCGACAGTCCGGAATCACGGGGATGACGGATGCATCCGCGACGCGCAGGTTGCGGATCCCGTGGACCCGGAGTCTGGAATCCACCACGCCCTGGTGGATGCTCTTGGACAGGCGGGCGGTGCCGCAGGGGTCTGTCCCGTTGAAAACCGGTTAGTGACATCATGTTCAAATCCTACTGCGCACAGTAGCTTGAACAAAAGGGGGGGGGCGACTTACGGAACCCAGTCTGACTCCTCTCCAGAACAGCCTTGTTCATCGCCTCATCCGAATGCAACGGCATCTCCCAGGGGTACTCACCCACCACGAGATCCTTGAACCCCTCGCCCTGCTTCAGAACATCGTACGTCCAGCGCACACCCTCCCGCATCGCGAGAACATCCAGGTCGTCGGCGAAGAAGTTGAGATTGATGTTGGGCTGCACGAGGGGGTCCGCGGAGTTGAGCGTGACCTCACCGCCCTCGGACACGGGCCGCAGCAGATCCACGATGACGGTCATGTAGCTCCCCTCCTTGGGGACGGGGTAGTGCCACTGGAAGGCGGAGCTGAACATGCCCACGAAGTCGAGCTCGAAGTGCGGCTGCCCCGCCGGGCCGAAGGGGTCGCAGCCACCATTGGCGGCTTTCGCGGCACGGTAGGCGGAATACTGGTTCAGCCGGGCGTCGATGCGCGGGAAGCCGACCATCTCCAGCAGACCCGAGCTGACGGGCCCGGTGCGGTCGCGGCGGTAGGCCGACACGGCGGCGTCGTGGGCGGGGCCGGGCCGGAGCAGATGGTCGTCCAGCGTGAGGCCGTCCTTCAGCTTGAGGACGAAGGGGACGATCGGGTGGTCCAGCAGGTGTTGGCCGACGTGCGGGGAGTCGAGGATCACATCGACGTTGTGTTTGGCGAGTTCCGACTGGGGGCCAACGCCGCTGAGCATCAGCAGTTTCGGGGTTTCGAACACCCCCTGCGACAGGATAACCTCTCGGGTCGCGTGGAGGCAAAGGGTAGTGTTGGTAGATGGGAGGACGACCTCGACGCCGGAGCAGACGCGGGTGGACGGGTCGATGAGCAACCGCTTGGAGTGCGCGCCGGACAAGATCGTCACATTAGGTCGATTGAGCAGATACACAAAGCTACCCTGGCGCTGACCCTTGTAGATCGAGTCGACACAATGGGTGAGTCCGTGCATCTCGCCGGAGTAGATGTCCTCAGTCAGTGGTTCGCCCTTGGACACCCAGGCCTGGCTCAGGGCGTCGCGGAAGGGCTGCAACTCAGGCACCAATTCGGCGTGGGAGATTTGCAGGGGCCCACCGGAACCGATCTGGTGCAGCTCAGTCGGGTACAGTTTCTCGTCATCGTGGTAGGTGGCGCATTTGCGCAGGTACTCGACGCAGTTCGCCCAGGTCCAGTCGCGGCCGCCGAAGGGCTCCCAGTCGTCGAAGGTGGCCGCCGACCCGGGGATCCAGGTGAAGTAGTTGGCGCATGAGCTGCCACCCAGCGCCTTGCCGCGCGTGTTGGGCTTCTCCACACGCTCGTAGTCCTCACGCTTGATCATGGTGGTTTTGTACGCCCAGTCGTACTGGCTGCCCCGCAGCCCGAAGGCTTTGGACGGCGTCGTGATGTCTTCGATCTCGTGCGAGTTGGCGACACCCGCCTCAACTACGAGGACCTTGACATTGGGGTTCTCGGCCAGTCGGCCCGCAATGCAGTTCCCTGCCGTCCCACCACCCACGACGATAAAGTCGAACTGGGAGTTGTTAGGAACTGACATGGTGAGGGTCTGAGATATGGATGAATAAGACTTGAAGATGAGAAGTGATGCTTGTGATGCTGCTGCTGCTGCTGCTGCTGATGATGATGATAGTGATGATACAAACTGAGCGGTGCCATCACGGCCTTATATCCTGTTTTCTCCATGGCAGACACGATGAGCCGGTTGCCTAGAACAAAGAGTGTCTCGTATAGAGCTGCAGTGAGGCCCGAGTTTGGCCCGCGGATTGTGCCGACATATCCGCGATGATCCGGGCTGATGCAAGACAGACAGGGGCTTGACGTATGAGGGGTAAACGAGGGATTTATGAGGCTTTCGAGTATGCGGGTACAGGGTTGGAGACGAGGAAGCATGGTGTTGATTATGTTCTTCTGCTCGTATCCGGACAAATACGCCCGAGCTCGGCGAGACCGGCCAGAGATCGGAGTCTTTCGGCAGATGGTCATGTGATCTCACGTGTAGCTGGTGTTGCTTCCGAACTTTGGCCGATAGACCAATCAAAGGGCGCTGATTGTGCTGACGGGGCGCCCCCTCATGAGGGGCAGGCACGGTGAGGGGAAAAGCCCTAGAGAGCAAAGATGTTACTAAGTCGATGGCCTTTTCCCCTCACAGACCCTCACAGACCCTCTGCAATTTCCTTGCTAACAATGGCACTAGGTGAAACCGTGCCTCCGAGAAAATTTCTATCCCGAGATAAAGGCTTCACCGCTGCTATCTTCCTATCTGGCCGTTAGTTAGTCGAGTGATAAGCCTACCTGGCCGTAGCCGTATATAACTCCCACATCTCACGATCGCCCCCCGCGATCCATAATTCCCCCCTCCCCCCCCGTTTCTCAAACTCAATCACTCCTCACCCACACCTACTCCACGTCATGTCCAAGCCGACTTTCACCCTCGCTGAGGGTATGTCTAGACCCTTTCCGATGTTCCAACGTTCCAATGGCCATTGGTGATCAATTCTCTGACTCTTCCATCCAGGCCAACCTGTCACTGACCCTGCGGTCAGCACCACCCTGCCCACCTTCGGTGGCGGTGGCCTGACCACCCTGGGAGACACCCTGCTGATCGAGACCCTGACACATTTCAACCGGGAGAGAATTCCGGAGCGGTACGGATCCTTACCCCTGCACTGCCGATCCCAGATTTGCATGCAGCTCATGTGCATGGGACGAGAACTAATCAGCTCGTAGAGTCGTCCATGCCAAGGGCTCCGGCGCCTGGGGTGAATTCCGCATCACCAAGGACATCTCCCACCTCACCAAGGCCAAGTTCCTGACTGGCGTGGGCAAGAAGACCAAGGTGCTGTTCCGCCACAGCACCACGGGCGGTGGCCTGGGCAGTGCTGACACCGCGCTCGACATCCACGGATTCGCTGTCAAGTTCTTCACCGAGGAGGGGAACCATGACATTGTTGGCAACCACGCTGTAAGCCCGTCTGCGCCTGCATCGCACCAAGTTCCGCTGAGCTGACCCAACCATCCACAGCCCGTTTTCTGGGTGCGCGATCCCATCCGCTTCCCCGCGGTGAACCGCAGCCACAAGAAGCACCCCGCCACCAACCGCGGTGACCCCAACATGGTAAGCAGCCAGTCCATCCGAGACAACATGTCGGCCAAGCAGTGCACTGACCCACGCCATAACTTTAGTTCTGGGACTTCCACGTCAACCAGCCCGAGAGTGTGCACGCGTTGATGCACCTTTTCGGCTCGCGCGGCCACCCCGAGTCGGCGCGTAAGATGACCGGGTTCGGCATCCACACCTTCAAGCTGGTGTCGGAGGACGGCAGCTTCCGTTACTGCAAGTTCCACTTCAAGCCCGTGCAGGGCATCAGCAACATCAGCTCCGACATGGCCACGCGGTTGGCGGGCACCAACCCGGACTCGTACAACCAGGATCTGTGGGAGGCGATCGCGCGCGGCGAGTACCCGGTGTGGAAGCTGTACGTGCAGGTGATGGAGCCCGAGCGCGCCGAGACGTTCGGTCGGGCGCTGTTCGACATCACCAAGGTGTGGCCGCACAAGGACTTCCCCTTGATCGAGGTCGGCGAGATGACCCTCAACCGGAATGTGCGTTGCCCCTTTTGTCTGCTCCAGTGTTTCCGAATTACAGCTGACCATTCGTGCACAGCCCGAGAACTTCTTCGCCGAGATCGAACAGGCGGCTTTCTCTCCCTCCAACCTGGTTCCCGGTGTGGCTGCCACTCCTGACCCGAGTATGTTCCCTCCCCCCACAGGATTCTCAACACAACCCCTAACACGATGTCTGTGTAGTGCTCCAAGCCCGCATGTTCGCCTACCCCGACGCCCAGCGCTACCGCCTGGGTGTCAACTACCCGCAGCTCCCGCCCAACAAGCCCGTGTGCCCCGTGTATGCCCCCTACCTGCGTGACGGCGCCCACACCACGACGCACAACTACGGCGGCGACCCCAACTACGTGCGCAGCACGCTCACCCCGGGTGTGAGCAGCCCGTCGGCGCAGGAGGTGCGCCACCACGAATTCCTGCGGATGGGCGGGGTGCTCGGGCTGAACGAGATCCCCGTGGACGATGAGGACTTCGTGCAGCCGCGCGCGCTGTGGCACAATGTGTTCGACGAGCAGGAGCGCCGGCTGTTCGTGACGAACCTCTGCAACTCGCTGGAGGGCGTGGTGCCGGAGCTGCAGCAGGCGACGGTGGCCATGTTCAGCCGGGTGGATCCGCGGATCGGACAGATGATGGAGGCGAATCTCAAGGGGGGTGCGCGGTTGTAGTGCGTCGGTATTGGGGGTGGAGAGAGGAGTTTGTTTTCAAGCGATGCATCCTTGTCTGTGGATTTACGGGGTTGCGTCTGGAGTAGATGTGCCTTAGAGTGAGATGAGTTAGATGCGGTCTTAGATATAGACTAGACATAGACGGTCATAGACAGTCATAGACGAATACAGTCATAGACATACCGGATATCTGTGATGAGGATGGAGTGTGTCTGTTGTGATTAGGTGGAGGTCGAGAGAGAAGGTCGCGTCGAGGGGAACCGATAAGCCCACCTCGCCGTTATCGGGCTGTATCACGTGCCACACGCCTCAGGCACCGCGGGGCCGGATCACGGCTGGCAGCCTCAGGCAGCAGCGCAGTGTCGATCCGCAATGCCACTGCTAACCCGACTATGACCAGAAGACTCCCACGCACGAATACAGCAGTGAATCGGGAGACATTAGACAGTTGCAAAAAGTCCATTTCACAATCAGATTACCTCTGGTGACTTCGAATCTCGTCCCTCGGCCCATCCACGATCCATCATTCATAACACATAACACTATGAGATCATTCCCGTGACGTCATCCCGACTCCGCCCGTGTCATCGCATCGCATCGCATCACAGACACGCATCCCATAAAACCCAGAACCAACCTCCATCTCTCACCTTCACAACCCGCAAAACCACTCAATCGCATATCCACCACACAGACCAACAAAATGCTCGACTCCATCCCCCTCACCCGCAGCCGCCGCAGCGACGAACTGACCCGCCTGGCGGACCAGCACCTGCAACACGACCTGACGGCCTCCGACCGCGACGCGCTGCAGTCCGCCGCCCGCACCGTCTCCCTCTGGACGACCGTTGGGTCGGCTGTGGGCGTGGGACTGGGATTATACACGGCCTTCCGACTACGCAGCTCGCGTCGCGCCTTCTTCGAGGTCTTTCGCGCGCAGCAGAAGCCGACGCAGGTGGTGTTTGCGGATGGGCGGACTGGTACTGTACCTCCCCATTCATGGCTACAACATGACAAAATCCAAGCTCGTGGCTGACACTGTTGCTGCGATGCTAGAATCCATCCCCGATATCACTCCGCTGCTGAAACCCACCACGTTCGGCGACTTTGCCACGTATTTCTTTGCCTCGGCCGGCGGGTTGTTTCTGGGCGGGGAGTTGGGTATGTTGTCCCCCAGATACACTGACCACAATGCACAGTACTTGGAAGAGGTGATTGACAATAGATAGGCTTCCTGAGTGGTGCCGCCGTCGGCAGTCGGGGGATCACCAACGAGCCCGAGCGACGGAAGCGCATCGAGAATGCCTTCCGGCGGTTCCGGGCGGATGTGCTGCGGCGCGAGGCGGATGCGTTGGACGGCGATCGGAACATCATTGAGAAGATGTTTTAATTGTTGGAAGCGTTGGAAGGGGGTTTTGGTTCTTTTCCCGGGCATTCGAAGGAGGTGTTGATTTTCTCTTTCTGGGCATTGAATGGGGCGGTGATAGTATGTGTGCGCAGGCACCTCGATACCCGGTGTGTATTTAGCGAATATGATGAAATATGTGTGTCTCATGCAATGTAGCTATAGTTCAGATGTTACACACCGCGGACGGATGAGATATCGTGCACGCAGAGAGATACATGTACAGGGTCCCAACCCCATAGACCACTATACCGCACCCCCCCGCCCTAATATATACAATGCAACCCTAACGCCAACAACGACCCAAACGCCAGCCCATCCCATAAGAAACATCAGCACCTCCCAATCCACCGCCACACAGCCCGACACCCCGTCTTCCACGTCCCCGAGAAATAATGCTTGACCAGCACCTCCGACGAGCGATGGTCCTCGCCCTGCGTGATCGCGAACCCGCGCTTGGGCAACACCACCACATCCTTGATGCGCACCGTCTCCTGCAAATCCCTAAGGGTCTGCAACATGCCCTCATCGGCCTCGAAATACTCGAGCACCGCATCCGTCCAGACACTCGGGCCCGTCCACTGCATCACATCCAGCGGTTCCACCCCATCATTACCACCATCTGCCTCCCCCAGCCGCTGAAGATACTCCTCCGTCCGATCCACGATCTTCCCCAAGACAGCCCCGAAAATCGGATGCCCCGGCGCCGCGACCATCGTCCACTGCACGAACTGCGGCGACCGCGGCAGACCCCGCGTGGAGGCGTCGCCTTCCAGCCCGATGATGGCGGCGGGGGGACCACACAGTAGTCGCTCCGGGGCATCGCCAGGATAATCCCCGGGGACATAAGGCGGAGCACCAAACATCACCCCCCACGGCAAGGGCTGCATCAGTCGCACGTCCAGATCATTGTACACCCCGCCCCGCGCGTACAGGATCAGATAGCGACAGAAGTCCGATTTCAGGACGGCGGAGGGGAAGGCGGCCAGCGCTGCGGCGTAGCGGCCGGACGGGTCGGTGGCATGCGCCAGCTGTGCGCAGGCCGCCTCGGTCCAGTACTCGATCTTCCAGCCGGACTGCTGCCAGGAGATGGTGTGCTGGGAGGGACGGAAGGCGGAGACGGGGTGGTTGGGCATGGAGAGGAGGAGGTGGTGGATTGTTGGGGGGATGAGGAGGTCGGTCGCTGCTGCGGCGGTGGAGGGGACGGGCTGGTTTGTGTTTGGATCGGGGTGTGGCTGTTTGTGTGGGTGTTGATGTGCTGCGTTTAGTGGTGGTGATGATGGTGGTGATGATGGTTGGGTTGGTGTTGTATATCGAAGCAGCGAGAGGACGAGACACAGCGCCAGGATGGCCTGGACCAGCTGCAGTGGTCGGAGGGGCATTGCTACTAGGTAAGTATTGATTTCGTCGCCCTCGATTCCAGTCAGGTATTGTTGGTGCTCAGTTGCAGTCGCCTCCCCTTATTAATGGCCGGCAATAATAGTGATCCATCCCGCGGTGTTGGTTGCGGTTTCGTTTCCACCCAGCAACGTTGACCCTAAACACTGCGACTGCGCAACACAGCACAACACAGCATGCACGCACGTACCTTCCTCCGTACGTCCAGCAGCGCAGCATCCCACTTAAGTACCCCGTACGTACGCCAGAACCAGGACTGGTTCATTTTTTAGCTGCCAAGTGCCAACAGCCTCCGCCCCACTCCCAAAAAGACTAACGGCTAGGCGATGACGCCGATAGGGCTGGGCAGCTGGGCGCTTTTCTTGGAGGACTCTCGGCATTCCCTATGTTTGATCGATCGTCTGTCGATGGACAGGGGGTGAGGAGGGAGGGAGGTTACATCGTGTGCTTACTCCCCTGTTTCCCGGAAACCAAACACAGTAGTCCCCAGAATAGGACAAAGAGCTGCGCTAGAACCCTCCCACAAAGACTCAACCCGGGGAACAGGAAGAGGCGTTCGTGAACCATCTCGCAAACCGACCCGGCTAAGCCACACTCGTCCTTAGTCGGTTGAGGAAAAGCCTGCAAGAACCCCGACTGGTAGCCATGAGCCCGCTTGGCGCTGGCGATGCATCCGATTATTCGTTGACACACGGTAAAAGTGGGTCGGGGGTGATCAGGCAGAAGAAGTTGGGAGGAATTTGCCCTAGAGAGATTAAGGTACCCGAGGTCGGGAGGGGCCGTGCGTTAACTTAGGTGGTGATCCACGTGGATGCCGGGGACTGGACTGGAGGGTCGGATGGAGGGTTGGATGGAGGGTTGGATGGAGGGTTGGACGGAGGGTTGGATGGAAGGGGTAGGATGTCATTCTAGTCGTACATTGAGTACTAAGTAGCAGTCAATGGTCAGTCTATGTGGAATGTGGGCTAGAAACCACGCAGTGTGTGTTATCTGAGGCGGTAACAGCCACTGCTCGAAGTTGGAAAGTAGTCGCGTGATCATCGAGAGCATGCCTTGTAGACTCAGTCAATATCATGGTGAGACCTGCGCAACAGTATAAGGGGCTAGATTCTCGATTTGCGTATGGTAGTCCTTCGAAGGCGGGCAAGCACATTCACAAGGTCACCAAGTGAAGGTCAAGATAAGCTATCTGCTCCTAGCCCGATCTGGTCACACAACAGACTAAGGTCGTCGCACAAGAGCCACTGCATCAAAGTTAGGGTTCTTAGTGTGCTGTACTACTTATACTCCTCCTCGATCCCTAATCTGGACAGGCCGCTGCCTCCGCAGTCCACTAACCCAGCCCCGACATCTACCCCCGAGGCTAACCGACCACACATGAACCCTATCTACACTACACAACCTTCTACCGACGAACCTACCCCGGACACTACCAAACGAACATCCGGAATACTCCAGGAACTCATTAACTGACTGCATGAACGAGAATTCACAATAATGCCTGCTAGAAACAAGTCGTAGAACCAACCCCAACACCGCAAAAAGCCCAGACAGCCCAGCTTAATCCGGGACCAGCTATGTATGTATATGTATAAAGATGCAATGCACGTATGTATAGATAAAAGGAAAGCTCGGTCGCTGCCGGCGGGTGCTTCCACTCGCGAGCCACGTCTCGGGTCAAGTGATTACGATTGAGCGTTGTTGGCACAAGTCCAGCTGGCCGAGGAGGTGCTGTCGTGGATGGATTTGCCAGACACATAGAGTCCGAGACCGCACTGCGAGATTATTAGTAGGATGCTCTCAAACAACCATGTAGAAGACAGAGGACTCACAATCGCGCACGCAATACCGAGGATGATGAGGTTGACGATTGTCAGGAAGATCTTCTGGGGAGTGGCGGTGTATTGGCCCTTGTTCATGATCATCCACATGAGAGCGGGGATACCGTCTAGAGCACTGTTAGCATCGCGTAAAAAAGTGGAAATCAGGGCGAGACATACAACTGAACCAACTGCCGAAGAGAGAGCACTAAAGAATCAACGTAATTAGTAAGCGCACCGGGCACAAGGGAACCACCACACGTACAATCAGACTCAACAGGTCGTTGAAGACGGGGATGGACTCGGCAATCACCCAGGCGATCACCCACACAGCCAAAGCGATACCAATCCACGATCCGACCACGACGGGGCTGTTCGTATGCATCTGGGGAGATCCACGCCACACACGCACGAAGATGTACTTGCAGGCGACGTGGCCGAAGATGACACCGGCGATGATGACCTAACGATTGAATCAGCACAGCCGACCTAACAACCAGTCCCATAAACTGGACATACCGTAGGGATGGCAAGACCGTAGGCGACCTTGCTCATGAGCGGGCCGGCGGAAGACAAAGCCGGAGACTTGACGTCCGGTCCGGCGTAGCGGTAGATGACCATCGCGGTGATGATGTACATGGTCGTGTCGAGCACCTGCAGCATGGCCAGGGACTTGGGGAAGTCGCGGACATCTTCCATCTCGGACATGATGCCGAAGAACGCCACGTGGGCGACTATGAAGTGGTCAGCACCCATCCCCAGCGAAATCCACAGAACACGGGACGGAGCTTACTGAAAGCGAAGATGATGTTGGTGACGGCCAAGAAAGCGTTGACGAAGCTCGGGTGGGTGGTCACGTCGTTCTGGACGTGAGCCGGGGCTTCAACTCCAAGCGCAATCATGGTGACGACGGTGGCGACGATGATACTCAGGCAGGCTGTCGTAACCGGTCAATAACATGCACCTGCGGAACTGGAATGCGGGGACTCCTTACAAACAATGGACATGTAGTACACCTTGCCCATGGTGCGAGGAAGCGCGAAGATACAACTGATGACGAGACCGACCACGCCGAAGACGATGGTGCAGGTGCCGTGGCCGGTGATGGTGTTGAACAGCACCGTGAAGGTGAGCACGTGACTGGACATTAGGAAGATGCAGAACAGCAGCTGGCCGAAGAACATGATCTCGCGTCCGATGCGGCCCATGAGCAGCTCTCCGGCGTCACCCATGCTGTGGACTTGGGGATAGCGCAGCTTGAACTGGCCCATGACATAACCGGTATACCAGGAGATACCCGACATTCCCAGGATGATGAGAATAGAGCTGACCAGGAGGTTAGTCTGACGGTACTGCCAAACATGTTTCTGTTTACTTTAGGGTTAGACACTTACGGGACGATACCCAAGGTGGCGACGGCAGAGGGCAGCGACAGAATACCCAGGGAGATGTTCTCGGCGATCATGACTAAGGAAGGGCATTGTTTAGATGATATGACGGATGCTGGCGGACGGCCACTGTGCCCTAAGACTAGTAGACTCACGCATGCCGCAATTCCACCACTTCATCGTACGGAACTTGACTTCGGCCATCTCTTCGTTGCCGAACGGGTCATCGGCTGGGGGAGACTCATTGGGGGCGACCTTCTCGATCTTCTCGTCTTCGTCGTGATACTGCTGGTGGGCATCGAATGCCTCAACATCTCTACCGTGGCTGGCCATAGTGACGGGGAGAGAGAAAAAGAAAAGTGCAAGAGTGGCGATGGGAGGAGAGGAGAGGAGAGTGTCGTGAGTGAAGTCGTAAAGCGTAGTCAGTCAGTCAGAAAATAGCAAGAAAAACGATAGGGCGCAGCAACAACCAAGTCAACGGGCCAACTTTCAAGAGGAAGAGGAGGAGAGAGAAGGAAGAGAAGGGGACTCGAACAGGTGGAGGGAGGATATAAGAAAAAGAGCCCGGGCTGGCCGCAGTCGCTTTCGTTGCATCCACGGCGGATCGGCAGATTTAGGCTTTTTCACACTTGGGGGAATCTGTGTGGGGGGTCCAACACTCTAACCACCCAAACCGGTAACAATCATCACTGTCCACTACAGGTGGAGTCGTCCGGCCGAACCCAGAATCCGTCCGCTGATAATGTCTGCTCGACAAGTCAATGTGTACGCAGTATCGTTTGCTTTACGTTTTATCAATGGTTTCATGCGACTTACCCGTACCTGATCTTGAATCCTAACTGACAGCTCCTGCTCCCACCAGGGCCACCAGGGGGATCCATGACCTCAACCTGCATTGATCGCCCGGATCAGCTTGGATGGAGAAGAGATATGCATGGGGCTGAGTAGGTAATTCTCCCGAAGTTGCTCCCCAGCAACAGTTACTGCACACATCGTAGAGATTAAGCAATATGGATTACTGTTATTATGGCAGCTGCTGGCAGTGCAGCAGCCCTAGATGGCCCAAGCTTGGTCATCTCGCTTAGTGAAGTCCTCCGGAAACATTCAAGCCTTATAGAAATTTCCATGGGCAGACGGGGCTGACTCTCGGTGTTATCACGAGGGGATGTGATAATGGGGTTGGGTAATGGTAATGGAAATGGAAATGGGGAAGAGACAGCAACTGAGTCAGGGCCAGGTAGGGACGTGCATCGGAGTAATCTAATGCAGCAGCAAACACAGCTATGGAGAATTGGCGATTCATCTTATCAACCTTCAACCTTCCACCTTCCACCTTCCTTCAAGCATGTTGCAAATGCAATGGGCGGCAAAAAAAAGAACCTTCAGCAAGGGCAAAGGGCAAAATCTGCGCCTCCCGGCGGGACTAGTCCTGATCCGGGTCGTCACTAAACCTGAAACCGTAAGGCCCAGCTGGCGCTAGTCCGCATGCGGCATGGCTTCCACGGCGCAGGTGCTGACTCAGCCATCTATCGGATGGAATTTTTATGCCTGCACCATCTGGCATGGCTGGCATTGCAACACTGAGGTCGCCTGCCTTTCCTATTCCAGACGAACCAGACGAACGCTTGGGAGGAATGTGTCTGTGTTACACATGCAGCAGAACATGCGGAGAAAGTTTGCCCCGGCCCAGCGAAGAAGAATCGATTGCTCATAGAAATTGCCATGTCGGGCCAGTCAACGCGTCTCCACGTGCAGAGACAAGCCAAGCCAAGGGCAATCTGGGGAAGAGAGGAAACCCAGCCAACGGCAGCAAATTGCACCCAATGATCCAATCGCACTGGCGAGCTCACCGGTGGCCGGACCTGTTCAATGCCCGGTGAACGCCGCCTCAACGCCGCCACTCCATTCTAGAAGGCGACTAGCCTGGTGAATCAACCGCTTGGCTAGCTAAAAACCATTATTTTCTTTTCTTTTGCCTCGAATCGGCCCGCCTACACTATAGTTTAGTCACTCTCCATCTCGAGTGGTGATATCATGGGTAAATCATCCGTAAAAATCAAAATCAAGAAACCATGCGTCCTTTTTCCCCCGGAAATCCGCTCTACCCCAAATTGAGGGGAAGACAACAGTTCGATCTGGGGAATCAGAGGGCTTCTCGTGGTGTTGCCCCGGAGGACACCTATGATAGTTCACAACCGGGTCGGTGATAGTCCCCCCCAAGGGCCCAAAGGGGCAGTGTGGACAGGCGATGAAGTAACAGGAATTGCTTCATACCGGCTCCCGGCCCGGCTCCGGTCGACCATTTCCGCCCTTCACCGCCCGGTGTCACGGGCCCCGATCTGCCGCCTAACCGCTATACTAGTTAACTTATACTACACACACCCTGTATACAGGGAATACCGGAGATAACCCTGCTGCCTTCATTATGCACCACTCCAACTGCCGATACCCGGACTTACCACTTGCCCTTTCCCTTTCCCTTTCCCTTTCCCTCGCTACCGAGATACGAACCTAACCTTGCAGCCTGGGGTAGGGTACATTCAATACAGCCTGTTGTCCTTTCGCCTCCCCGATCATCTGGAGTCAACCAACCAGGAACCAGGTCTCAAACCTTCCCACATCGCGTGTCTCTGTTGTAGCGGGGAGAACCACGCCCTGCGGCCTGTTCTTACTCGCCAGAACCCAGCCAGGAGAAATCTCGTATCTTTGGCCTTTTCGCCTCCCCCTTCTCCACGGTCCGGCGGAGGATCCACCACGTTGCTGACGGCCGCTGATAACGCTGAAGCCGTGAAGCCGTAGTCAACCGTCGCTTCCATTTGGAATACCATTATAAATCTGACTTCAGACTGGAGCCCAATCTCGCGTAAGCGTCGTCTGGGGGAAGGGGAGCTTGTCCCGGTGCCGTGGCGTTCCGGGAGTGGACTGGCTCAGTAACGCCTGCGTCTGCTGGAGAATGTACCCCGGTCTACGGCATCAGCTTGGCGTCATGGTCCATGGGGTGGCGGGGTTAGTCGAAGGCGAAACCCGCGACGATCAACATGCCTGATTCAACCTAGATGGTAGACTAGACGATGGGGCATCGATGGAGTCTCCCACGTCGGCGTCAGCGTCAGCAGGCCCCGGAGGCAGTGGATGGGATCTCGTGGTGTCCATCCGTGCTTCAATGAAATACCTTTGGCAGGCGATCCAGGATGCTGAGGAGCTTTCGTTACGTGCTTACTGGCCTGTTGCTGACCGCTCTTCCTGACCTCAGGAGAAGGTTCTGGAGTGTTTGGCGGTTTCAGTTGGGTAGGAAAAGGGCATGAGATTATGTGCCCGCGCAGCAGCAACAGTATCCGGAGAATTGTATGAGATCACCCACCTCTCTGAATGCTGAATGCTGCCTGGAAGAAAGACGCTATCATCTGATCATGTTGAACTTGTACTTGTAGTGCTGGGTATGTACAGGACACCACCTGTGGACATCTACACAGATGCGTACAGCCACCGAGCAAAGCTCCAGCGATCTGCATCACAAAGCAGATGACAATCGCCGTTATCAGCTTTTACACATACTTGTTTGGACATTGGGCAAAAGCATAAGGCACAAGAACTAAAGCCCAATCAGCAGCGCGCCGATAATCGAGTTATCCGACAGGGGTCCCTGCTATAGCAGATCACCGGCTATCCCTACCCGGCGGCGAAGATAAGTGAGTAAACCTGGGTGAAGCTGTTTATAAGGTCTGCGGCAAAAGGCTTTTAGCAGATTGCTTAGGATCTAGCTCTGCAGGATGCTTTACTGTAAATTATCCTGTGGATTTGGACCGGCAGGACCGTGCAAGAGGGAATACTTTGGATGCGACGTTGGGCTACAACACATGTTTAGGGGCTTGGTCAGAATTCCTCTGCTCCAGGTGCATGCTGGATATATGTAGAAGCTTTGCAGGGTATTTCATAGAGATCCCTATAGGAAGTACGTCACTAATTGGTGCGCGAGTTGATCATACCTTTCGGCAGCAAGGAGGGATATCATGTCACAACCCTGTACAACTTGGTGTACTTGGATTATTGGGATGTTTTTGGCCACTGGGTACTTTTATATCTATCATATTGTGCATTCTTTTCATGAAAATCCAATTGGAAAAGGCCGACCAGTGCGTTCTAGTGTGGAATGTCTCGTAGCAGATCAAGGTATTGGGCGTGTATATGTACATATATATACTGTTCCAGCGAGCCGACTCCTGAGGAAAGCAGCCACGCAACCTCCAAAGCCTTGTCTTCCCAAATAAGTATAGACCTTTGCTTATTTGGCAATACTTCTCAATCGATATAGCAAGTTTGCACGTGGGAATAGTCTTGATTCACCAACACAGTAACTTCAATATGATGGGCGGAAATGTTCAGGGCATTTTGTACGGTCTGCAACCTCACCGCCTTTTTTCGAGGCTATTCTGCCGCGCTCTGCACGGACTGCCGCACCAATTATACTCGCATAGTATAACAGCAGATATGTCTGCCACTGGGAACTGAGCTATGCGTAGCTTCGCCGCACCGAACGGGATAAGCTTGATCGTTGTTCTATCCGCAGCATTGACCGGGGGGTGGATGGGAGGCAGGGCTGCTGCATCCAGCGTGGTCGGCCAGTTGACCCGGTATGCATCCACGGAGATGGAGACCGGCGGTGCATCTTTAGCAAAGATAGGATTGGCCAGAGCGTCGCTGCTGCTCTCCCTTCTATGAAACAAAGCGGTCGACGCGTCGATCGCAAACTGCCCGTTCGAGGTTGGGAGAAGATAGTGATCTCTGGCTTTGGGAACAATCTCCCCTGACTCCAGCGACAGCTGGCTGGACCAGTTCAAAGGCGGATGGCTGGTCTCGTTGTACAGCCCCCAGAATAATCTGAGAGTTATTGCGAGGGTGGTTGTCGTATAACCACATCAGAGAGATCGGCAGTTCATGGGTGCGTGAGAGGCCGAAACCATTAGGATCAAAGTTGTCTCCGAGAGATTTATTCTCGATCAGCCCGGTGAAGTAATCGCCCAGCATGGAGTGCACAAGCACGACAAATTTATGCATCGCATCGACGACGCGCTCCTCTTGGGAGGGGTCGGCCTCGGCATATTGCTGTTCATCCTGGTTAGGTGAAGATTATTTCCTGAATGACTGGAAGGCAGGTTCATGCCGTCAGGCCAAAGAACAAAAGGCTTCGCGCCCAAATGCCCCGAGTCTGTCTGGTGGTCTCGGGTCCAATCCAGCCATCATCCGCTTGATGATCCAGAACATAATCCAGATAGTATCGAGCTTGAGACTTCAGTGTGTCGTCATCGAGCGACCACGCCAGTGGTACGATATAATTGAACCAGTACGGGGACGACTCGTGGAGTTCACTGTACTCGTACTCGCCCCCTAGCCAAGTGGACCGCTGCACGTAGCGGTAGAACTCCATCAGATTGCCTCCCAGGCCATCGGCTGAAAGTTGAATCTGGTCTTGGAGCCAGCCGGTGGGTTTGATGGCCCCGGGGGAGAAAGTGTCGAACAGAAATGGCTCCATGGCTATGAAATGTCACTAGCAGTTCAGGTCTATACTACTTGTGAGAAGGGAGTGACTGACTAGGGCTGATGGGAGAACGACTTATATGACCTCCGGAGACGAGGTTGTTCAGGCACAGAACATGTATGAATCCTCTCACTTTCATCTTGCGCATTAGAAGAGGGCTGTGCCTGCTGAGGCAGACATCCTTCTTAAGCAGGGGACTGGAGTGTCTTCAAAGGCTACATCGTCCAACAATCACAATGGTCGACGGGCCATGTACCGGCGAACAACGTCACCCCTATGCGGGGTCATAGAGGCATATAATTTCATTTTATCACAATCTGCAATCAAAGAGGGCTAGCGCAGATTCCACACCAATTTTCCGGAGGAATCCTCGGAACTTCCGCCGTGAAGACATACATACCATCACATGACCCAATATTCTATGATTCGTACCACACTTATAAGTTATAAGTGAAGATGAGCACTGACACACGGAACAAGTGGATAGACCAATGAGTGGTCCTGGCCCCCGGTCTCATCGTAGCAGCTGTAGAGAGGAAACATACATGCTGCGGTCATGCCACGAATAACCACCGAAGTGGTTGTCGAAAGCGTGCCATGAGCAAGGAATGGACAGCAGGAGGAACAGCAATGTGCTAAAACAACTAACGCAATACGAAATGGGGGTTGAATCCTCGGATTGCCTGATCTAGGCATGACCATCATTCACAGACCAAAAGAAAACTGACGGATGGTAAGAGTATTCGCAACATATGAGCTGTACCTGCACTGTGGATGTATCTAGTGCCTTGGCTCGAGCTGATAACGATCTCAGGTGTGCAAGAACAAGCTCAATATCTAAGCCACAATGTATACAAAGAGATCGAATATCTGAATTCGAACCCACAGGGCAGCAAGCAACCCACACTAGCCGACCTCCATCACCTGGTAGCGATCAAAAAGGAAGGCAATCCGTCGCAAAGATCGGAACTGTCACCGTGTACAGAGTCACCGAGTAAAGGCTGGTCACGAACGCGTCCATGTCGAAGACGAAGTCACTTGTAAACCAGTACCCATTGCTGCATGCCCCCGTCCCAGTCACAGCCGTCACACCAGTGGTCGAGCTGACATCCCCGGCGCCCGCCACCGAGAAGGTATTCACAACCTCGGCCTTGGCCTCGACCCCGGCGGAGACCTCGAGCAGACCGTTGAGGACGTTCACCCCAACCGCGAGTTCCACATCCGCAAACGGATCCAGCTGCGCATCGACTTCGCCGGACAGGGTCGCCGATGCTGTCTGTGCGGGCGTCCAGCCCGACGACGTAGAGGCACCACTGTGCAGCAGGTCGAGGTAGATGGTGCCGCGGGTGATCTGTGTCGACAGGTCCGCGGTGATATTGGCGTCGCCGGTGACTCCAAATTCGACGCCGACGCCGAGGGTCAGAGAGGGGCCGACACTGAGGATTCCGGTGATCTCAAAGGCGGAGACCGACAAGGCGTCGTAAGTGTAGCTCCAGAGATTGGTGGAATAGGCGGCGGTCGCCTGCGCGGACACGTTCAGCTCCGCGAAAAGGGCGAGATCCAGCTCCAGGTATAGGCTCGTCGCCGTCGAGTTGGTCACATCCAGCTCCACCCCGCCGCTCAGGTCCAGGGTTGTGCTCAGGCTGACATCCTGCACGTCAATGGCGAGATCTTTCGTATCAATCAGCTCGCCTGACCACTCATCCGAGAGGGCGATGGTCCAGTCGCGCTTGTGGGATGCCACCGCGCTGGCGTTGAAGACCACCGAGACTGACTGCGCCTGGTCCCGGAACGAGCTGCGGGTGGCGTGGGCCGTGATGGTGTTGTTGTTGGCGCTGGCCACCGTGCTCGACTCGACCAGGTAGACCCCACGTTCGTTCTCCGCGTCGCAGTCGCCGAGGTGGTTGGTGAGCAGGATGAAGCTGGACGAGGGCCACGCGGAGACGCTGCGCTGGTAGTCGGTCGTGCTAGCAAAGACGACTTCCACTGATTCGGCCGAGCAGCTGACGCTGGAAATGGTGGTGATCTCCTCCAGGACCACCGTTGGGAGTTTCATTTGAGCATCCACCTTGGCAGCTGTGCCGGGCTGGCTCACGGCCTGGTAGTACAGCGTGATGTCTTTCTCGGGGGCAACGCTGGTCTGGCTGACATCTGCGGCCCGTTTGAAGGGAAGAAGACTTTCAGTTGACAGGGCACGAACTGCCATCAGACAGAGAATGGCGAACAGGGACATCATGGCTCGGAAAGAGGAGACCATTGTGAGGGCTTGTAGTTAGAGCAGACGCTTGTAAGTGGGATGCCAGAAGAAGGTAATGAAACGAACAAAATGCATCATACAAATATTTCTAAGCGCCAATATGATATCTAGTCGACCCCTCTCTCAATGCATGGGTGGTGTTGATGGATTGTTTGCACGCCATACTAATACTTCCTCCAATAGCCAAGTGAATCCCAATGCTTGTCCTCTTATGGAGGGGGGCAGATTCCATTTAACCAGACCACTAGGGACCTAACTACCTGGTAGATCCTTACAGGCTACCCAGTGGTAAGATAAACCGCCGAGCATGCCGGGGACACAATCGATTCGATTGGTGGTGAACATCACCGTTCCTCGCCAGGGTTAAATTAACTAATTAATTAATGATCCCGTGAATTCACGCACGTGCATCTGCTTCTGGTGAAGATTCGGTCCCAGATTTGGTCAGACAGTCATTAAACCACGACCTCCACTACGGTATAGAAGGACAGTGCCAGCAAGGCCATCTCCCCCGCAATGCTGGACAGGGAGATGATTTTGCGCCTTCCGTGGGGGGTGGGGATGCCTGAACCAGCCCCGGTGATAAGAGCAGACCTGGCGAGGATGCCATTGTATAGCCTCTTCAGCTGGACGGTGGTTGTACACCGAAAAGAAGTAATATGATGGCTAAGTCGGCTTGTTTCCCTCCCTTTGTTACTTGATGGTTGACTAGAGACCCATCACACCCAGTCACATCGGGTCACACACATACCTCATGTTGGAACACGCACTGCAGGCTACCCTAAGTAAGGTTCACATGGAAGCACATACAAGTACAGTCTCGACATCCGGTTGAGCTAGTACGCGCATTAATACACTGATAATACCGACCCATCATCAATCTCCACAATAGCACCCATCACGGCAATTGCTATCTAGCACAAAGCCAATCAATGGGTTGCCTAAGATTGACACGCACGTACACAGGATTCATAAGTATTGACACCGTCGCTTGTACACTGTCTGTTGGCTGCCTCGCATTCGCTGGCCAGACCGCATTTCCCGGCCTCTCCGCTGCACTTCTCGCCATTCAAACAGAGATTGAAAAAGCATGGGGCCAGACATGCGCCGTACACGTTCAGGTATCGGTCAAACTCCCCGCACCCGATGGCAGACTCGAATGGGGTCTCAGTAGGCGCTGGTGAAGGGGAATCTGCCGCAGGTGCAGACGTGGTGGCAGGGGTGGCCGGTGCCTGCGTCTGTGGTGCCTTGTCCCGGCAATCCTCCTCGCAAGATTGCCAGTTCTCCTGGTTTGCAGCAAGGCAGTCGTCGCGGGGCGCGGTCCCATTGAAGCATCGGTCCACGCCGCCCAGCGCCGTCTGCAGGCAGTTGTTGTTGCAGGTTTCGAGAGGCCCTTCGACCCGACGCGGGCATGCGGCATCGCAGCCCTTGAAGCAGCCCTGGATCTCCTTGTCGCATCCGAGGAAACACCGCTGCCAGAAAACTCCCGCATTCCTTCTGTTCCGCATCCTCGATGCAGTCTTCTGACAGTATTCAACGCATTCATCACTCTCATCAACACAACCTCTATAGCATCTCTGGGCGGAACATTGAGTATCCTGCGCCTCAACAGCGGCCAGGACAAGCGCAAAGATCACTATGAGAATTCGCGGCAGGTCGACGTACATACTGCGTTTGTCGAGTTGCTGGTCCGTTGGAGATGCTGCGTGCTTGAATTGGGTTTTCGCTAGTATTTGTGATGGGGTTGATGAAATCGATGGTACTCTTGTGGTAGTTATCTCTTTGTAGTGGTTTAATAGTAGGCTTGAAATGTTTGGCTGCTCGGGCAGAATGATTCGGGGGTGGCAGGGATGATTCAGAGTATCTAGACGATCTGCTGGTGTCTGAAATAAGAGGCATCGCAGGATCTATATACCCTTGCAGTCACGGACCACGAGGCTCTAGACAACTACCCATATCTGCTACGGCTGGGGGCTAGGCCGCTAGACAAAGACGACGAGATAGTCGTCGGGTCATGCCAAGGAAACAGCAGCACAGAGTTCCGAGGAAGTCACAAGCCTCTCGTTATTCTTCTTGGAAAGCAGCAATCAGAAAGGCGTGCAGCTGTATTCAGACCCTTCTAGAACCCGACCTCTGCAACCGAAATATCAGCAGCTGGGGTCGCGGAAATGAGAGTGGCGCTCATGTGACGCATTCCGACACTCCGCAGAATACGATGCGCCAAGAGAGCCAAAATCTTGATAGGCACTGAACCAGAGGAGCGATCGATTGATCGCGATACACTTGCGACTCGAACTGTGGTTGCTGCACGGGTGGCTAAACCCAAATCCTGACTGGTGGGAAACACCATCTTAAACGAGGTTCATTTTGCAATCAACGCCCAGTCCTTGATCAGGGAAACCACATTGATCTAAGTCTGGCACAAGTTGAAACAACAATTGTTCACAAACGTTCACGTTGAAAGAGAAAAGAGGCGCAGTAAGAAAAGGCCTCTCGTGTTCGCGCTTGTGGAAGGGGAACCCGTGATGCCCAGTCCGAGCATCTAGGGCCATTGTTATTTGTCTCTTGATCAATTCCTCATACTTTGGGAACTTATCGAACTTATCGCCCAGGATCTGGTGTGAGAGGAGCTGTACCTCGTCGTCGACGCCCTCGTCGTCGGTCAGGAGATGCGGCCTGGGGACATGGAGATTGTTGTTGTTGGAGGTGAACTCACTCACTTAGGGCTACACCCTCTCCATTTATCCTTCGATCGTCCATCCCTCCCGAAGGAATTAATAGAAGACCATTCTATCTTGGTCAGATGATTTGAGAATTAGCACTGCACAGTACGGCATTTGCAAAACATATGTTCAACAAGTAGCGAACCGGGAGTGACTTGAGATATTCTCGCCGAGAAAACGTAGGGGGTGGGGTCGGGAGGTAGAGGGATACTCGGTTTCTAAGATGTATGCTCAATTATGTTAAGTTAGGAAAAGGCTAGGCCGCTAGAATCCAGGCGGACATAGTCATGTCTATGCGGATACAGACCAGGTGGATTCTAGTCGACCCAAGGGGGAAGGGGAAACTTTTAAAGCACATCCCCTACCCGGAATGCGTCTGGGCATAGGGGACCAACGGCCGGATCGACAGCATTTCGGTCTCGACATGCGCCGCCAGATGCCACTTGATGGCCTCCTCCGGGCCGTCGCCCGAGAACGGTTCCTTGCAGAGGGGACACTCGGTGAATTCCAGCCGAGCCGCCGGGAGCTTGGTGAGTGCCTCGGGTGGCAGCTGATTCCAGCCATGGACCAACTGCGCATGCCTTTGGACTTTGTCGCCGTCGTGTGGTCCGAAGCGAACGGTGCCCGGCTCACACCCCGGCGCGCTGCATTCCCAGTGCCCGTCGTGTCCCCGCATATGGTTGACCCAATCGTCCAGGCGGGAGAACGTGGCCTCCCCCCGACACTCCTTCGCCAGGCAGACATATGGGTGGTAGTCGTAGAGCACGTGGTGCTGCCACATGACTGGGGTCTGGTACACCGAGACGGGCAGCACGTCACTACAGTAGGGGCACATGTGCTCTGTCGCATCGGCAGGGGGCTGTGGCGGGGGAGGCAAGAGAAGCTGCCGCCGCTGCTGGGGCCCAAGAATGGCAGGATTCATCGTGTGAAACCCTAGCCGATTATCTTTCAAGCGGAAGCTGAGGAGCTTCCAGCAGGCGCTCATTCGGTGCGCGATCCGTTCGCAGAGCCCCAGATCAGCCCCGGGATACCTGGCCTGGAGTCCCCGCAGTGCGTCTGCGCGGAATTGCTCTCCGCGCTCGACGTCGTAGTCTAGCAGCCAATAGTCTTTCCATATGCTGTCCCCACGCTGAGCGGCCTTCGACCTCTCCTCCATACCTTTTTCTACCTTCTCTTTGAGCCCCTTCAGGTAATGCTTCACCTGCTCGGCGCTTTTTTCGAGGGGCAGGACCCTCCAGAAGAGCAGGCCCAGGTTGCGGATTACGCCTTCCGTCTCGAGTCGCACGCGCGCGTCGCAGTTCCTCTTGAGCCCCTGCAGGTTGTCCTCTAGCCGGACCAATTTCGTGCAGATCAACATTTGGTCCTCGGGGAAGATGCGTAGCTTACTGATCTCCGTGAAAGTGTAGCCGTCACCAGCGCGGACGGCAGTGAGGCCCAAGCTCTTCAAGTGGCCGGCGACACCATCGCAGGAATAGAGGTAATGGAAATCCTCTCTGCCAGTGACGAAAACATCACCGAGGTCATTGGGCAGGTTGTTCCGGATCTCGGCCTCCAGCGCCGTGCACCGACGCGCCTTCTCGATCAGATCCACATTGTTAGGGTATCCCGCGTGCGGTAGGTTGCATGTCGCCAGCAGCTCCCGCTCTACTAAACTCATTTTCGAGGTGTTGGTTGTATATAGCTGCGTGGGAAGGTTGATATATCCAAGCGGGCTTCGGGTCTGAAAATGGTGTCTCTCGAGAACTACTTCAGACTTTCTGGATGCTTGTCGATGGAGGAACATAAACATCAAGAGACATCGAGAAGGTTATATACCTGCCGCATCAGTCCGGGCCCGTCGCATGTGCTACCCTAAGCAACAGACAACCTCCACGATGCGATCTCCCGAGTGCCGGGATCCACCAGATTAGCTCATATGGCCCTTGTGAGCATCGTAGAGACCCATGGTGCCGTGAATCCTAGGACCAATCTTGGACGACACACATACAATGAACAGGATGAGCTTTTCTGGCTCGATCTAGCATCATGCCGTGGGACAACACGAAATCAAAGAGTGGGCATACAATCCAACACAGGAGAACAAGAACAATACGAGTATGGACAGAGACACGAAGACAAAGCAGATACAATTGAGCCATGACCTGTAAGGATCTTGAGAAAGAAATGAAGAGACACTGAGCAAAACTACCGAGAGATGGATCAAGCGGTAGAAGAGGCTGAAACAGAGAGAAGATGGAAAGCCAGACTGAGGAGGAAGCAGGTAGGGAGAAAACAGGAGGGGAAATCAGAGAAGAAGAGGGATGGATGTAGATGCTTCAAGCCAGGTCGTAAGATGTAGAGCCAAGGGCGTCTGTCTTACCCGAGAACCCGCATCTCAAGTCCGCCGTCCAAGCCCGGGGTGCTTTCGCTATTGACCCTTATTGAAGGCGGGGTTGCGTCTGGTGGATTTGTCGCTGCTGGTGGACTCTGCTCTTTCCATTCCTGCATCCTCTTTTCCAACTTTACCATCAGTTTCCCAAGAGACTCGTCGATCGACTGAAGTGACTTGGAGATTTTATCCTCCCCGACTCTGAAGCGTAAGCGATCCCAGAATCTCCTCCAGACGGACTTAACATTGTTGTTGGACTCCAAAGATTCAACGTCTCTCGGCGCAGCAGTCCCATCATCTGGGAACTGTCGCCGCCTTTCTCCAGATTTGCGCTCTTCATAGACTAGCTTTGGACTAATCTGTAGGTTTGAGATAAGCTTTCTTTTGCCTGAGCCAGGCATGTAATATTGAGATTCAGACTTACAAGGTGCTGCTTAGACAGCTGAAGCTGGTTATACCGGATAACAAGGTTGAAATTCTCATCCAGCCTGTCGAAGAACGAAGCTGGCACCGCCTTTCCGAAATCGTCAGAGTTTGACACCGGGTTCATCGATTCAAGTTTGTTATTTAGCTCCTTCATGGCGTTTTTGTCAAGACGGCCATGTGGCCAGTTGAGATCTTTGCCGCAAACTTGGTTGTAAAGCTCTCCTAGCATACGGCGCGTTGTGTGGAAGGTAGTAAGCCGGTCAATAGTAGCGTCGCGCATACTGAGACCCTGCAGATCGATATCCGCTCTATCCCAAATGCATAGAACACATAGTTCGATGGCACGCGGTACCTGCAGAGCACTTAGGCAGCCGATGGAGAATGACACATATGTAAGCCAGTGTACCATGTTGGGAGCGACCACTTGGGAGATTGAAGAATGTAAAGTGTAGAAGCAGGAGAAGAAAAGTGGACAGGTTGCTCAGGGTTAAAATGTGGAAGACTGAGTCAACCAGCCTTTTAAGCGGCCCCTAGTCGCAATGGCTGGTTACCAAAGGGCTTGAAATGAATGACGGTTGATTGAAAGCCATGGCGAATGTGCTGACATGGATGCGGCCTGTGAACGGGATGCTTCAGCGATGTTAGCAATCAGGAGGGTACTCCTATCCCTTTTTGCCAGGTCTGCACAGGTCTTTCACGAAGAGAAAGCACTGGCATTGAGATGTAGGTCGTTGCCATACCCTGGCCCGGCAAACCCAGTGTGCTCCATACGGGTTGCAGACATATGGCCACTGCCATTGTTCTCATTGAATGGGCACTTGAAAGAGGTTGAGAAAGGAATATGCTGGCAAAGGGGCTTGCGTGAATGATAACAGGAACCTTCCACAGCGGCCAACAAAGACAAGTGTAACCCATTACAGTCAACATCTACAGCCCCGTCAGAGAAACGGGGGCCTATTGACTGTGCATTTCACTTCCTCCGCTCTCGACATCCACTCCTTTTTGGTCATTTGACGGAGTCTGCTTTGATGAACGATCATCCCCCTCTAGGCCGTATACCCTTGAAGTAACCCCTGTCCTGTCAAGCCATCGGCTAGCATCTAGCTTTGTCTTCTCCTCATTCTGCTTCTCCTTCGTACCAGACCCGCCGTAGAGCTGGGTCATGGTGATGAACTGCGCCACCAGTGCAGAGGCTGTGAACCGCCCCACCACGCCGAGCGCGTCCAAGGTGCCGATGAACTGCACGGAGGAGAGCACGATTGTTCCATACACCACATGCACCAGCCCGCAGATATTCGCCAACCCATTGTAAAACCCTTCGCCGGGGTCCACGCTTTCATCATGATCATCTGTGGGAGTCCCTGCTGCCGTGTCCGAATGCTCCCTGGAAAGCAACCTGCCCAGGCAGTTCACCAGTACCGCGAGACAGGAGTTTGTCAGCGCCACGAGAGGTGGCAGAACCAGCATCACGAGAGATGGCACCGGCGCGAGGAGCACCCACGCCAACTCCAGAAAACCCATATTGCATTTCCAGCTGATGATCGTCTGGCTGCCGAGCCGGATGGCGTTCTCCAGCACGTTGGCCGCGGCCAGCGCCACCGCGAGATATTGCACCACACTCCGGTACACGTTGGGATTCCTGCCGGCAGTATACTCGCGCAGCCACGTGGTCTGTTGGTCGCCGGGATGGTCGGGCTTGACCCAGGGCCTTGCGAACGTCAGGGACGGGGCGGCCAGGATGCTCAGAAACCCGAGGATGGGCCGCTCGCGGAGCAGCTGCAGGCGCTCCTCGATCGTCGGCGCCACCGTGCCCAGAATCGACGGGGTGAGGCCCAGGAGCACCGTCGCCGAGGCCCAATCCCCTTTGTTCACCTCCCCGGCGCCTTCGAGCAGGCACTCGGCCATGTGCTTGCAGGTGTTGGGATCGGAGGTGTTATGGGCGGCGAGGGAGGCATTGTAGTATGCGTGGCAGTCGGGTCGCTCGGTGGTTAAGGTGGTCCGGTAGAAGGGGTAGAAGTTTTGGAATTGGGTTGCGCGGCTTGTATCGAATAGCAGGGCTGCACTGTAGATGAGGGCTAAAGATGGTGTCAATCAGTATCTCAACTGGTAAGATCCGTCTCATTAGATGTCGGAGGGAGGGGATATTCACCAAGAGTGAGTTTCATCGTGGTAGATCCTCGAAAAATGTGAAGACTTTTCAGATATGCCAAAGGACAGTGAGTGCATATATCAAGGGACCAGAAGAGAGACAGAGGAAGAACTGAGACGTGGGAAACTAATTCCAAAAATAGCTTTATCGTATTGTGGGGGGGGGGGGGTGTTGACGCGGGGCTGAACGGCGGCGGTAAGATCAGTACTCAGCACTATCATCGATACCCTCAGTGAAAAGCAGATGCAGCTGACGGAAACTTAAGACTGCATGCTAACCTTTTGAAGGAAACTGTATGGGTAATAGGAGGGGTTGGGTGTGCGCCTGGCGCGTATTTCCCGCACATGCTGTGGGTGTACGGTACAGTGCACACAGATTGGGTAGTCTTCTCCAGGCAAACTTCTCAAAGCAGACTTCTTCTTGATATTCTGAGGTACTTCATAACAGAGGTCTGCCTACTCAGCAATCATGCGGTGTCGCTGAATTGGCACTTCAAGCTCTCCTCTACACTAGTCAAGTTGTTGATTCTCAGGTCCCAATGTGCTGTACGGGAGATGGTACAGACTACTTACGCAGTACCCCGCCGAGGTGGTGACCCAAGCCCTCATCTGTGAATTACGGGGCTAGGTACTCATTCTTCATTCCTCGGACCGGTGGTCTCAGTACCTAGTATGGTACCTAGTATGGTACCCAGTATGGTACCCAGTATGGTACCCAGTATGGTAAAGTGATCGCTGTACTGTAGCGGGCTTACCGCCGTGGCTAGACAAGGCTAACGCAGTGCAAGGCATATGGAGAGAGAGGCAAGCATGCAACGAGTGACGAACTGGCTCGAAGAGAGAAGTTGGCTTACCCCTCCCCCCATCACACAAAACCACCAACAGAGCTGACGATGGTCCATCCATAGGAGAGACACGGAAATACCGAAAACACCCTGCCAACCCACCCGCGCAGCGCAACCCCCTACCCCAGCACAACCCCCTCGAACCCGCAAACCAACAGCCCCTTCTTCACGCAGCTCCCCGCCAAAGTCTTTACGGCTGGCTCTTCGGCCACCGCTCACTGCACTACTTCAACTGGTGGAACGAATCCGCGCAGCGATGGCGGACCCTCCAGCACACCTGGTTCTGCCTCAGAAACATCATCGTCAATGACACTTGTCCCTATGTCCGTGACCCTGCGAACGTCGAGAATCACCGCCCCGCGGAGGAAGGGTGCGATACCTGGATGGATCTCGCGCTGATGCCCACGTGGTCGGCTGGGGGTACATCGAGGCCCTACCGATCCTCTACGCGAGCAACGAGTTCCGCTTCCACTCGGCGCTGACGTTGCGGCGTGTGTTCGCGCGGCAGACCCCGTGCGGGACGCCAGCCCTCATCCGCCGGCTCACCTTCCTCTGTGACCTCCGGCCTAACTTTTGGGTGGGAGGCAAGGGGAAGTGGAAGAGGCCGGTTGGTGGCCAGATGACAATCCCTCCGGACCGGGAGCGAACCTACTATGCCCGAAAACTTGGTGGTCGAACGCTCTGTGGAGTGGGCGAAAGGATCTGTTCATTAGTCCTTTGATTCTGCCTCGCAGTGTAGAGCAAAACCGGCCAGACCGCTCGGTCGTCAGCACACGGTAATAGATAGCTACGAGTCCTACAATGTTATGTACTGTACATAGATTATCCAAAAGGGTTCCAGTCCCGAATTTGACCCTCTATCCGTTGCTATAACAACAGCAAGGGTAATCCGGGATCAGGTGGGTTGTAAGAGGCTGGCGTCTGTCTGTTCTTACTGCTCTCACTAATCTTCCCTCTACAGCGATGAGAGAAGCTAGATTGTAGTGATACACTTGCGCCATCCGGTTATACTCGGTAAGTCAGCGGCGATTGTGGATTGATCCCACGAGGTGTGGAGGTCCACCAACTCTAAGACGCAGGGTCTATCGGCGGCAGAGCGTGCTCAGCTTAGGGCTTCTCCCGGATGCGCAGCGAAGCAGCATCACATGATGTGAGTAGCCCTGGGAGGGTGCTGATAATTGCGTCTTTCGGAGTTCCTTCGTGCGTCAGCATGTTGTGTATACACTTGCAGAGCATCTAAATACAAAGGTCGATATTGAAGTCTATTCTCGAAGAACGTGAAAGGTGATATTACGGATATGGTAGCCGAGTCTCGATCGCGGTCCATATGAACCTCTGCTCAACGCTCAATCGTGTACATGAAACATGTTTGATGCATCATCATTCGTATAATTGTCATTTTTCAATTGATCTTTTTTTCTTTCTATAATCTTTTCAACTGCTGATAGCTAGCCAAAATGCAGCCAGGGCTACTGTAACCCGTTCCCCAGCGTGCTTCCCTCTCATGATGGAATAGGGGTGGGAGCTTTGTCCACCATAATATCCAGGGGAGCCGCATCAATCCCGTTTAGGCGTCCTTCCCGGCGGAAGAGTACGGGCGGGTCCTGAGAGTCTGGCGACGCTTCGTTGAAGTACCGCGCCTCTTGCAGCGGGTTGGATTTCGCCGCGCCCGCGAAGATCACGTCCGGCGGGTACGTGTGGTTCTGCCGCTGGGTGCGCCACTCGTGCTGGAGCAAGCGCGCCACGAAGCCCCATGTATCGTCGTCGGCCACATCGGCGGGAACAATGAAGCTGAAAATCAGGGGCATCCTGTCCTGGCTGGTCTGGAGGCTTCGGGCGGCCGCTAGAAGATCCTTGTCCGAGAAGATGCTGATTGTGTGGCCTTCGAATTCCGTCTCCCACGTCTCGAAACCTAGGGCGGCGGCGGAAGATGCTAGATCCATTTTGTGTGTGTGGGTGTGTCAATGTGTCAGTTGGAGCTCTTGACTTTTGTTTTCCTTGTAGGGGATGGATGCTTGGGGTTGCAGTGTGAAGGATGATCTCCAAAAGTAATTAGGGCAGAAGGGGAGTAAGACGAGGTATTTATAGCCAGCGGAGCTGCTGCAGAAGCCAATCTCTTTGCAAGCTTCAGGGGGTATATCTTCGATTGCGTAAATAAGACAAAGACCTGACTGCATTGAGGGCATACAGACAAGAAATGATAGCGGGAATATCTCATGATAAGAGGTGGTAGAAACAAAGTCTCGCAGAAATGTAAGGATATTAGTATATCGGACAACAAAGTGCTTTACCTTGGTGCTACTGTCCAGAGTCCTGACAAGTCGATGATATCCGCTTAATGTACAATGAGGAGCTGACGACAATTAATCTATGCCTCTATCTGTTGCCAAGTAAGGGACCCAGTCCAGCGGTCCTAGCTTTGGTAATCCCTCTGTGGGCATTGGGCTTTGTTCAGTTCTGTATGTCCGATAATTCGTTGTGCTTTCCTCTTGATAGGAAGGAGATTCTGGAGCGTCCGTTTCTTCCTTCAGCGACAGCAATTTGATACATTGTATCTCGGACTAGCTGAATGAAGTAGTGTCGATGCAGAGTGCGGATATCAACCTTCATCGGGACCAAAAACAAGTCCAGTATCCCCTCAATATACCCACCGCTAGGATCAACTCAGCTTCCTATCCACATTTCCTCTCCTCCCCACTCACGCTGCCGGCTAGTAGAAAAATAGCAGAACCCGACCAATAGTCCCATCCTGGGTATTATCACAACTTTCCCTACTTATGCACTGCGGAGTTATTGACCTTTTCTCATTTTCTGTAAAGATACCTATTATTGTTGCCCTCTACCTCTCCCCAAAGCATAGAAGCCGCCATGTAGAGAGAAGATACTGTATGACAATTGTAAGATTACTTGGAAAACTTGATGTTATCAGTCAATCCTGTTTTGGAAACGTAGAAAAAAGAAGGAAAGATTTATTTGATATCGTGTCACTCTGTATTAATTGATGTTGAATTAACTTGTTGATGGGATGAAGATAATTCCTTCCGGCTTACACCAACAACGAACGAAAAGGAAAAGGGCATAACGACCAGTGGCTGAGCCTGCTACCATGCAGTAAAGGGCTACAGGAACCACCACTGCCTCCCCAACCTACCTGCCATCCCGAGCCGAAAGACGGTCTGTCAAGCTGGCCAGCATGTCGAGGAGCCAAGCGACGAAGATGAGGCCCCTCCCCGCCACCGCCACCGCGCCCGCCCCAGGTCCACCCTGCTTAAACAGGAGATCAGTCTTGAAAGCGAAGGCTTTCCGAGTGAAGGAGTTGCGATCTGCTTGTGACAACGGGGCCGGGAACTCGGTCCGGCCGGTCCAGGACGCCCAGAGCAGCGGGGGCCCGTGGTGGGCGGGCGAGGCCTCGTGGAAGAAGCGCGCGCATTGGCGCTGGAGACACGTCGCGATGCCCCGAAGAGCATTTCCGGTGGGTAGGAGTTGGTGTGGTTCTGCCGCTGGGCGCGCCACTCGTGCTGCAGGAAGCGAGCCGCAAACTCCCACGGGTCGGCCAGATCGGCAGGGAGATTGAAGGCGAGGACCGTGGGGCCTTGGACCACGTTCCCGTTCACGCTCACGTCCAGCTCTGCGCCCACAGTCGTGGTCCTGGTCCAGGTGACGGGATCCGTCGGGCCGCTTCCACGGCTGTCCGTGAAGACCGCGTCCGTGTGGACTGTGATCGTGTGGCCCTCAAACTCGGTCTGCCAGGTCTCCATTGGGGCTGGGGCTGGGGCTGGGGCTGCGCCTATGACAAGTGCTTGTGCATCCATTGTGTGATAGTCTACAGGTGTGTGGTCTGTATGTCTGGCGAGAGTGAGGTGGTTTGGGTCTGTCGTATGAGAGATGATCAGTGAAGCTCATGGTAGTGGTGAGGAAGTAGAACAGGGGCTCTTTATAAGCGATCAGGGCTTGGGGTCGGAGCCATCGGTTTGCAGGTTTTGACGGAGTAAACCTTCAGATATTCTTTAAGGGAGTTTATTGATTCCATTAAACGACTGCAGGTAAGGAATAATACCTGGAAAGTGCCATCAACCAACAAAACGCTTGGCCTCTTTGCTAGTATCAAGTGTTGCATCAAGGGAGTGTGAAATGGTCATCCCCGCTCGACGTCCTATTCAATATAGAGAGACTATGACAATCCATCCATCCATTCATGCACCTGTTACCTGAGAACCAGGCCCAGTCTGGCGGATCTGGCTCTGTAAAGCCAAGTCTCAGTTATTATCGCAACTGCCCCACTTCATCGCCTGCGGAGTCGTCAAAGTCTCCTCATCCTCGGCAAAGATAACCACATCCTCGCCCTCCACCCCTACAAAGGTGCAGAAGCCGCCGCCCGGGGAGGAGATGCTGTACACGATCATCGGGTTGTCTGCACGTGTCGAGTTTTATCAGTGATCCTGTTCTTCAAACCAACCAGAGGAGCGAACGGCAACAGGTAAGTGAAAGCCGTCTGCAAATGGAAACGTCTGAAACGGAGAGAGGAAGCACGTACCAATCTGGACAGCTGTGGTGTCGGTAGGGAAGAGGAGGGAGTAAGACTCGTCCTCGGTTGCGCCGTGGAAGGTGACGGAGACATTGAAGGCTGCGGCGCTGAGGGTGAGGAGGGAGAGGGCGGAGAGGAACGTGGCTCTCATTTTGGTGGTTGAAAATGAACTCTGGAAGAAATATTTCTAAGGCTGTGTGCTGAATGAGATGTTTTATGGCTTCTGCTGCGGGTTTACCGAGTTGTTGGTCTGAAGAAGGGGTTTGACCCGAGCAGAATCATGTTTATATACTATCTTCTCGACCATCACCGAAGTTCCTCTACCATCAATAGTGAAAAGGGCTCAAGCGTAGACACTATATTTAGGCCTCAGCTGTGAGAAGCAATCTCGCACCGAATGGTGACAGTCTTGGGGTTGAGTTTAAGACCCCGCTGCATGGCATAGTCCCAAAAATAGCACAGGTGGTATGCTGATACAGCCGACCTGACCAGCTGGTTGGATCAACCCTGGAGGCCCGGGCATTTAGGCGGGCTAAGGCGCCCAGTGGCACGCGGATGATCCGACTCGATCTGCGGGTGTGGCTTGGGCCTTGAACTTAAGGAGGGGTGGAGTTCCCAAGCTTATTCGTCACGAGATGGTCATATCCAGAGGTATTCGACCTCGACATTTATAATTATTTCAAGCAACTGTAAGACGTGCTCCCAGAGAGGTTTTCAATATTGTGACTGGCGGGTTAGTCCCTTCCTTCAGTACTAAGCTTGCAGAAACTTCGCCATGTCAGTAGTCCTGGAGTTCTCTTTCATGTTCTCACGTCCACTCCTGAATCAACACGCTAAGAACCATTTCTGTAGGCCGTATTGACGGGAAGTATTTTCACTTGGTGGAGCCTTCACTGGCACAACTATGGGCCGGGCCACCTGAGTCTTCTGCCCAAAGGTCTCACTCACCATGCTTACGCCTAGGTTTGCGCTGTGCATACTTGTACGCCAGTTGGACTGCCTCCCGGCCTGGAGGGGGTCTGTCTTTCTTTCCTCATGTTGTCTCTCCTGTTTTTGTTTTATCAAATAATTGACATTACCATACTATCAGAATCCATCCATGTCCATTCGGCCTCGGAGTCAGATCAATTCAGGCTTGAACTCTCAGCCCCATTGGGACTAATTCTAAGACTTTTGATTTCTAGAAACCGTGCTTAACGATTATAGCCACCATCGGACTTTCTGTGATTGTTGTGCGGGCTTTACATCCCATGCACTTGAGTGATGTTTCCCAGTAGTATAGGATAGCCGCAACAGTTTTAGAGATGGCATATAGCGACATAGGGTTGTCATCCCGCCGCCTTCCTCGCTGGGTATGTATAACTCCCTTCTTTACTTGCGTTGTGTTCTTTGACCCGTGTAATCGTACTTTTTCGATACAATTGCTCTACTTTCATGAATAGTCCGATTTCTACATGATAGTTGCAGAATATGCCGAGATTGGTTTAAAGCACGGCTACGTCAAGAGCTCCCAATCCGGCAGAACCCACAACAGTAAACCAAGCATCACGTCGGCGGTAACAATGTACAGTGGCTGCCACGGGGTCGGCATTTAGGACTTTCCTCATTTCCCACTACCGCTGTGTGAAAGTGTAAGATCTCCGCATGAGCTCGTGTGAGCCTCAGCGGCAGGAGGACCAAGTGGGCGGCGATACGAAGGTAGCAAGCCAAGAGCTAAGTACCGAGCCTTGTCTTCGATAGAAAAAAAAAAAAAAAAAAAAAAAAAAAAAACTATCTTCCAGGAAATTCAAGATTATCAATTAGGCTAGACATATAACGCAGCAGGCCAAACAGGAATCAACCGAGCACGACCAAGAACTTAGTTCTCAAACTCCAGGCCGCCCTCCTGTCTGACGGCACCGTAGATGCCGGCCAGATCGCCCTTCTCCCCCTGCTTCTCCTGCACCTTCTCCATGTACTTGTCCGCCAACTCGACCCCCCGCATCGTGGCGCCAGCATTGCGGGCCATATCCAAGGCATGTCTGGCGTCCTTGCGGACGAGGTCAATGCCGAACAGCGGCTCCTCGCGCTTGTAGTAGTCGCCCGTGCGCATGCGGTTGGCGTACGCGACGTAGGGGCCGGGGAACACGTTCTCGAAGAACTGCATGAGCGCGTCGGTGCCCAGGCCGGTCTTCTCGGCCACCACCAAGCCCTCGGCGATCGACTCGACCATGCCGATGACGAAAGTGTTGCCCAGCACCTTCAGCTGCGAGGCCTTGGCGGGCGCGCTGCCCGAGAAGTCCAGGAACGACTTGGCGATCACCCCCGTCGTGTAGGGTTTGACGGCCGCCACGTCCGCAGCCTCACCGGCCAGCACGCAGATGACCTGGCCCGCAGCCGCCATGGCGGGCGCGCCGAAGACGGGGCTCGCGACGAAGCGCGCCCCCGCAGCGGTGAGTTGCTGGTGCACGGTGGTGGTGGTGTCCGGGTGGATGGTGGAGCAGTCGACGAAGAGCTTGTCCTTGACATCGGTGGTCAGGGCAGAGGTGATCAGGGAGGTGATGGCGGCGTCGTCGCTGACGCAGGTGAAGATGATGTCCGCCTTGGTGACGGTGTCGGCGAGGGAGGTGGAGACGGTGGTGTTGGGGGTGGCCTTGACGAAGGCTTCGGCCCGCGCGGCGGTGCGGTTGTAGATGATCAGGGGGGTGGTTTGAGGGCCCTTAGCGGCGAGGTTGGCGGCCATTCCCTGGGTTGTGTTAGTCTGAGGTTATATGGCGTGTTTGAGGATGGAGGCGAAGGAACGTACTCGACCCATGTTGCCGAGGCCAATCCATGCTAGACGGGGAGACATTGTGAAGGGTGTCTGTGAAGATTGGTTGTGAAGGAGGTTGATGCTGTTGATGATGCTGTTGATGATGCTGTTGATAATGATGGGGATCTGCTTGGATCTTTCAGGTCTTCTTATAGTCTCTGAGGGCCAGCCACGCTTACCAAGATGGCCGAGATATGCCGCAAGGTATCTCTACGCGTGGAGTATACGGATAAGGTACTTGCCCTGCACTGAAGACTGGGCGGACCCTGCCAAGCAAGAACAAAGTGCGGGAACCTAACCGCTTTGGGACTAGTTTCCGCTGCAGAGTCTGTGGCCCGGTGGAAACTAATCCCTTTTAGGACGATCCGATTTCGAGCCCTGGCAATGCGGCAGTTTTCACAGCTTACTAGGTACCTCAAACTCCTGTCGATCACGCTAGAATCTTCCAGCTCGCTGGGTCCGATGGGTCTGTGAGTTGGATCATGATGTCGGTTGCGACGCGGATTGCAAGCGGATTGCAAGCGGATTGCGAGCAGATTGCGAGTGGATTTCTAAGCAGCACTGTCAAGGATGCCGTATAAGACACAATTCTGTCTCTCCCAGTCGGTTGTTGAGTAGCGTTTACTTTGCAAAGAAATATCAGCCAACATGCAGATCTCTCACATCGTCTTGCTTCAATTCAAGCCGAATGTTGCTTCTGACATCAAAGAGAATGTGCGTCGTCGAAGCTAGCTGCAAGATGCGAATGCCGGCTGACAATCCCCCTTAGGTCGCTAGTCGGATCAAGGGTCTTAAAGACTCCTGCGTTCATCCCGAGACCGGCAAGCCGTACATTGTCAGCATGAAGGGCGGCGTGGATGCCTCCATCGAAGGGTTGCAGGTAAGTTGGTGTCTTCGATGTGGGGACTGATAGTAAGCTGACCTTGTGCCGGCAGAATGGCATCAGCCACGCGTTCGTCTCCGTGTTTGAGAACGCCAGCGATCGCGATTATTTCGCCAAGACGGACCCTGTGCACATTGCCCTGGTCAAGGATGTTTTACAGTATCTGGAGAGAGTGCAGGTGGTGGACTTTGTTGACGGACAGTTGATCTAATGCTATGAGCATATCATGGCTCCATACGGCTTAGATAGGTAATGCGCTGGCTGCGTTAACATCATCTCAAGTCTCGGTACTCAAAACACGAGCTAGTACGGTCTGAAATGAACAATTTTATAGAGCGGTGTCATTTTTTCCCAACTACTCTAGATTACCTCTGCTTCTCAGAATGAAACTTGTGACTCGGGTCTGACCCGGTAAATCCGAAGTTCTTTGTTCCTGCTTGGAATCTCGAAGAACCGTACTAGGATCCGAAACCTTGTATGTCCCGTGGGCCACGTGGAAGCTCCAAATAGCTTATATTCAATTGGTTTCGCTCGGGTGGGTTCCATGTACGACGGGCGCTCCTCGACTCCTTGACATGCATATACTTTGTACTATATGGAAACTTAGTGCCGATATTATACAGTACCTAGGGATGTGGTCTAGGAAAAGCCCTTGAACTAATGGATCCAGACTGCAGATGAATTGTAGCTGTCTGGGGACACTTGTCAGCCCTATGACCTAGCCCTATATACAAGCTTGTAGTCATGTGATGAAATTCGGTAGTCAGCGTGCTGGATCACTTTAATATAAAGCACATGCACAAGAACTCCATCCACTCTGATCATACTTCTCATAACCAATACGGTCATACCAGTGGTGGTAACATGTCTTTCCCTAGCATGTGAATGGCCTCTGATTCAGCCAACTAGCAGCACCTATCCTTATTCCTCGATGTCGAGACCATCTTTCCGATCTGACTTATCAGTCAGTACCTGCCAGTGACTCACCCCATTCACCGCTAAAACTGTGCCCTTGGTGTAAAGAAAAGAAGACTACATGCCCCGCAGCATCCTGCAGCGAAGGCGTGATTGATCCTGTGAAAACTACAAGGATGGTGCGCTTCTCCCACCAGCCTCGCTAATACCATGGAGCCGCAATACAGTTCACTTAAGCTGGATGGATCATAATATTCCATGAATCAGAGACAGCAAAATAAATGAATTTCGGTGAGAGACCACACCGATGAACTATGATCTGAGCTTGTCTGGTGGTGTCTGGCTGATGTTCTTCGGATGGCAGTGGAAGGCGATAACACAATCCGGCAGCAAATGGTGCAAGCCAACCCTGACATGGCAACATCCCGCACTCCTCTTTTTCGTGCCACTCCCCCTTGCCATTCTCTGGCTAACTTTTACATTGATCACTTTGACCCTCTAGCCTGTCGTCTGAGCGGCTTCTGATCTCTTGTTAACAAGTAGGCGAGTGGGCGTTGTCTTCTTCGCCTTAGCATTCTGGGCAAGTCATGGCGTGGCCCAAGCACATTTCCGAGGCGAGCAGCGTTGAGCTTGATCTCCGAATATTAATCGAGTCGCGGTTAATTACAACACAAGATGATTGGCTTCTTAGATTGCTATCATATCACAGAGATTAGACGGTCGTCCAGTTCGCCATCCAGTTCAATGCCACTAGTGTGTACTTGCACCATCGCTTCCTTGAAGCACGCATGCATCCGCTCGTTTGCACCTTCAGTGCGCATACTCACCAGCCTCGCACATGTCAAAGTGGAGTATATGAAGCGCACCGTCGCCGCGACAAGTCGAATGTGAGGTGCGTTTCTTTGGTTGAGAAAGCTAGCTGGGCATCACAGCACCGCTGAGCAAGAATGTCGATCGCCCACCAGACATCGGCCCTGGATGGCAAACATCCCTTGGAGGATGTCCAGGCCACCAGCATCGACAGCCCGGTCGAAAACACCAAAGACAAGACATCGTCGCTGGCCGAACCCGACGAGGAGCCCCAGTCCCGGTCGCTCTTCGCCTTCTTTTCGGACCGCAAGAAGAAGACGATCGACCTGGATGCCATCGCCACCACGCGGAGCGTCTTCGACGACCCGAACCTGGCGCGCTTCTACCAGCCCCATGCAGACTACGAGAACTTGCATCGATTCGATCCGTCGGAGCGATGGACCTATCGCGAGGAGCGAGCCGTGCGGCGCAAGACCGACCTGAAAATCCTCCTCTGGATCTTCGTCATGTTCTTCGGACTGAACCTGGATCGCGGGAACCTGAGCAATGCCTCGGCGGACAACCTCCTCCCCGACCTCGGCATCAACACCAACGACTACAACAACGCCCAGAACATGTATCGCATCGGCTTTCTGGTCGCGGAGATTCCGTCCCAGATGATCGGCAAGCGACTGGGCCCCGACCGCTGGATCCCCGTGCAGATCATCCTGTGGAGTTTGGCCTCGGGCGGCCAGTTCTTCATGCACAACCGGGCGGGCTTCTTCGCCTGCCGCTTCTTCATCGGCCTGTTCATGGGCGGATTCATCCCCGACGCCATCCTCTACCTGTCGTACTTCTACACGAAGCGGGAGATGCCCATCCGCCTGGCCTTTTTCTGGTTCGTCGACTCCATCTCCGGCGTGATCGCCTCGTTCATCGCCTACGGCGTGCTGCACATGCGCGGCGTCGACGGACGCGAGGGCTGGCGCTGGCTGTTCCTGATCGAAGCCCTCATCAGCATCGTGATCGGCTTCCTCAGCTTCCTGTTCCTGGTCCCGGGCCCCACGCAGACCAAGACCTGGTGGAACCCGCGCGGCTACTACACGGAGCGCGAGGAGAAGATCATCGTGAACCGGGTGCTGCGCGACGACCCGTCCAAGGGGGACATGCACAACCGCGAAGCGCTCACCCTGGGCATGCTGTGGAAGAGTCTGAAGGACTACGACCTGTGGCCGATCTACGTGATCGGGATCCTGTTCGAGATCCCGACCTCGCCGCCCAAGTCCTACCTGAGCCTGTCGCTGAAGGCGATCGGGTTCTCGACCTTCCACACCACGCTGCTGGGCATCCCGGTCACCGTCTTCTCGGCGATCAACCTGCTGCTGGTGACGGAGCTGTCCGAGCGGTGGCGCCAGATCTGCTACGTCGGCATCCTGACCCAGCTCTGGTCGCTGCCGCTGCTCATCGTGCTGTACCGCAGCGCCAGCGTGCTGTCCAACTGGGGCCTCTACGCCGTCACCTTCGTGCTGCTGGGCTGGCCCTCGCCCCACGCGGCGCATGTCGGCTGGTGCTCGCGCCTCAGCAACGCCGTGCGCACCCGTGCCGTCAGCGCCGCCCTGTACAACATCACCATCCAGCTGTCCGGGATCGCCTCGTCGAACATCTACCGCGACGACGATAAGCCGTACTATCACCGCGGCGACGGCCAGCTCATCGCCATCAACGTCGCCACCATTGCGGTGTACGTGCTGGCCAAGGTGTACTACGCCAAGCGCAACCAGTGGAAGCAGGACAGGTGGGCGGCGATGACGGATGAGCAGAAGGTGGACTACCTGGAGCATACGACGGACGAGGGCAACAAGCGATTGGACTTTTTCTTCGATTCTTAGGGCAAGAGCTTGGCCAGATTGGATGTGGTCGGAGGTTGTTTGGGTGGTGTGGTGCATAATGGTTTTTTTCGGCGGTGGGAGGGTTGGATTAGTGTAGGAATTATACAGAGCTGAGGCCCAATGGCTGCCTACCATTGCTCGCAATATGTTCTAGCTATGTCACCAACTTGGAGTCAGTTTTACTACCGCGAGGCTATTCTTAATGTTTGCAATCTAGTGGGAGGGTCAATGATTGGGCCTCTTGTTCTCTTCCTCTATCATCTCTTCATCTCCATCGTCCCAACCGAAAGTTCACCCCAGTGTGATATTCTTCGAAGCCCTGTCTTGGATTTACAATGGAAGAGAATTAGTTTTCGCATCATGGTCATGGTTCAACTATCTTGAAATTGGGCACATCAAGAACTCCCCTCTTCTGCCTTGGCCTGATAGACGGGATTCTTTTCGTCCTTCCTATACTCGGTCACGCTTTGGTCCGCTTTATGATATACGGGCCGTGCCAAATCGGTTTGGGCCGACAGACAACGGTAGTATACTGGTACCGTTATCAGCTAATAAGCATAGATAGTCAGCTAGTACCAGTAGATTGCAAGTATAGCCTCACACCGAGGCCGGATGACGTGACGGAGATAAGTCCACCAACAGGACCCCATTTCTTGGACCCCTGCTTAGCATCTCGGCTATTCCTGAGAATTGCCTGACTGCGGCAATAAGCACTATACGGTCCTTTAGATTAACTGCAAGATGCCGAACGCCGGGAAGATGACCACCGAGTGCCCCTCGATCACGTCTTTTCCCACCTATAAAGCCCTAAGTGATGCCGTCAGCAGCAAGCAGCCAGCCGTAGCTACCTGGCTTTTTTTTTTTTTTGCTTGCACTTGGCAATCTACCCCTCGATCCCATTCCAATCCTCTTGAAGCACCGACCATAATGGGCTCCATTCAACCCTCCGAGCCAAAGGAGGTGGTCCTCCCCCCGCGACCCCCCAACCTGCCGCACCCAGAATACCGCACTCCGCGCGGCGTCTCCCCGCTGGACTCGGTGCGCGCCGCCGGGCTGCAATACCCCAACTACACCCCGTTCAAGCTCCCCAACCTGACCATCCAACCCTTCACCGACAGGGGCCTCTCCTCCTCCCCGAACAAGCAGGACCTCCTCTCCGCCGCCACGGAGATCATCCACCTGACCCCGGAAATCGGCACGGAACTGACGGGCCTCCAGCTGACGCAGCTGACGGATGTCCAGAAGAACGACCTCGCGCGGCTCGTCGCGGAGCGCGGGGTCGTCTTCTTCCGGGATCAGAACATGGACGTGCACGAGCAGATCGCCTTCGGCGCGTACTTCGGCGAGTTGCACATCCACCAGATGGCCGGCATCATCCCGGACCTGCCCTGGGTGCATCCCATCCACAAGGACGAGACGGCGGTCAACGGCCGGAGTCACCAGATCTGGCATTCGGATGTCAGTTACGAGCTGCAGCCGCCGGGGTTGACGATGTTGAAGATGGACACGCTCCCCAGGGCGGGGCCGGGCGGGGAGGAGACCGGGGGCGATACGATCTGGGCGAGTGGGTATGCTTTGTATGAATGTGAGTTCCCCTTGAGATTCTGAGGGTTGTGTGGCAGGAGAAGAATAAAGGGGAAGGGGGTGGAGGAGATGCTAACTAGCGAGCATGACAGCTCTATCGCCCAAGCTGCGCGCTTTCCTGGAAACGCTCGAGGCCAAGCATAGCGGGCTGGAGCAAGCGGAGAAGGCCCTGCGGACCAGTGGGTGTCTGCGGAGAGATCCCATTGAGACAAATGTGAGTGTTTAGTCTCCATTCTCAGCATCCCCAGGGGCTATTAGTACAGCGGCTAATCTGTTGGTCGGACGACAGCACCCCGTCGTCCGCACGCATCCGGTCACTGGCTGGAAGACACTGTACGTCAACGAGAACTTCACCAAGGAGATCCTGGGCCTCGAGAAGCGCATCGGCGATGGCATCCTGGATAGCCTCTATCGCACCGTGGCGGAGGGGTACGAGTTCCAGGTGCGCTGGAAGTGGACCAAGAACGCGGTGGCCATTTGGGATAATCGCGCCACTTTCCACACGGGGATTTTTGATTACTGTGAGTCATTCTGTCATTGGGTAGTAAGTTCTTTAGAGGGTAAGTGAACGAGATTGCTAATGTTTGCTAATTGATAGTCCCTCATCTTCGACATGGGCTGCGGGTTGCGCCGCAGGCCGAGACGCCGTATTTCGATCCCAACTCCAAGACCAGGAAGGAGGCGCTTGCGGAGGAGATTAGCAAAAAGGCGTGATTGGGAAGAGCAGCAGGAGTGTGTGTGTGACCGGTGTAAACAGGATCGAGTCTGTGACGTGAACAGTAGAAAATTAAAACTTGGTTCATTTTCTTGTACACACTCATGTCCATCCACCGAATGCCCCATGGCCAGTTGCTCCGTCAAGATAGTCCATGTGAAGCTCATTCGCCTAAACCTGCAGACCACCCCTCCTGCAGGCACCATTTCCCCTAGTCTAACTATCCCACCAGAGGTAATATAGCTGCAGGATTGTTTAAATTAAACCATGATCACGTCAATCTTCTGCAGTCCCTCGCCATGCCTCTCTGCCCCTGTTCCTGAAGACACGCTTCAGGTATAAAAAGGCGTCCATAGCCCCTAGGATCCTATCTCCAGACAAGCACCGCATCATCACAATGCTTCTTCTCTCCTCCCTCGTCCTCGCTGGCCTAGCAGCCAGCCAGCTGATCGGCCCCGTGGGTCCCACCACCGACCTCTCCCTCAAGACCCACGAGTGCAGCATCCTCGACTACGGGGCCGTCGCCGACAACAGCACCGACATCGCCACCGCGCTCGAGACCACCTTCACCGAGTGCGTGCTCCCCAACCCGGGCAGTCGACTGATCGTCCCCGAGGGCAACTACCTGATCGAGCGCGGGGTCGTGCTCAGCAACGCGACCAACTGGGCGTTCCAGCTGGATGGGCTGATCACCGCCGCCTACGGGGGCAACTGGACCATTGAACGTGCGTTGATCCTCCAGGGCTATGCCGGCGTGGACGTGCTCAATTCCACCATCAACGGTGAGGGTGACCAGAAGTTTCTGCTAGATGTGCTTGTCATTGTCAATGGTACGTTTTTTCTTTCTCCCTGCATTTGTTTTTTACTCTTCCCGGGTAAGGTGCTGATTAGCAACGCAGCGGTCGATTTCGAGTTCTACTCGTCCAACGGGCTGGGTGCAATCCAGGGCCAGGGATACATCTATCGGAATCTGAACAAGTGAGTCTACTGTCTGTCATTTGTGCGAGTTGAGGTGCTAATCAATGACTGCAGCACCGATCGCCCCCGTCTCGTGCGAGTTGTCTCGGCTATCAACGCCACCATCCACGACTTGATCCTGGTCGACAGCCCTAAATTCCACTTCGTGCTGGACTTTGGCGTGAACGTCGAGGTCTACCACTTGACGATCCGCGGGGCGAATCTGGGCAGTTATGACGGCATCGATGCCATTGGCACTAACTACTGGATCCATGACAACGAGGTTTGTTTGCTGTCCAGCCTGTTCTACTCTCCCATCTTGCTGATGATCTTGATAATGTGCAGGTCACCAACCGCGACGAATGTGTCTCCGTCAAGAGCCCCTCCCACCACGCGCTGGTCGAGAACCTGGTCTGCAACCAAGCCGGGTCGGGGATCTCCATCGGCAGCTTGAACGTCTCTGCTGAGATCTCCAACATTGTATGTCCTCTGTATTCCTCCCATGTGGTTGATCACAAACTGACTGAGGTGGTGCGGGCAGGTCGCCAAAAACATCAGCATCATCCAGGGCAACAACATCGCCTTCATCAAGACCTACCCCGGCGGCTCCGGGTACGTCACCAATGTCACCTTCGAGAACTTCCGGTCCAAGGCCAGTCTGTACGGGCTGAGCGTGAACCAGTACTGGCAGAACACCTTCGAGCCGGACACGGGCGCGGTGGCGTTGAGCAACCTGGTCTTTAAGAACTTTTCGGGTACGTCGCCCCAATCCACTGTAGAGAGCCGCCCCTAATACCCAAGACACCCAGGCTCCGTCGCGCAAGGCACCGTGCGCCCGCCCCTCTACCTCATCGCCAACGACCTCACGTACGCCACGAACGTCACGATCGAGGATTTCACCGTCTGGACCGAGTCCGGCACCACCGTGCTCAACAAGATCAACAACGTGTTCGGGACGGGCGACGACTCCTACGGCGACAACGACGGGATCAAGTCCCTGGCGCCCGGGGAGACCCCCACCACGTACACGAGCACGTACACCATCACGGCGTCGCCGACGGGGTGGACGGCTCCCGCGTCGCCGACCTGGGCGGTGCCGAGTACCGGCTATGGGAGTGAGTGTTCCCCCCTTTCCCCCCTTCATCTGAGACTTTTTTCCCCCTTTTGGTGGGCTTGAACGATGCGTAGTAAAGTTGGACGAAGATGGCTAATCCGGTGCCCTCTGTGCAGCTGCGTCGCCGATTCCGGTGTACACTCCCAAGCCGCTGTGGAGGCCTGGCGGTGTGGATTATGATCTGCACTACTGGGGGAGCTTCTAGAGGGGTGAGGGTTGATTCGGGGGGTTCGTATTGTGGGGTATTGGTCTAGATGTCAAGCATCCACCTCGCGATCTAATTGAGAAGATCCCAGCATGATCACACTCTATAGTCACTGAAATTAATTGCTTTCTGTCGGCATGTTTTATGCTTGAACCGTCCACTGCTGCGCTGCGTCGGCGCCCAGGTAGTGCCTCAAATCGCCTCTCGTAAACAACTAGATGCACCCTTTATCCCACGCTTGTCATCACCGTCCTTCCATTGGAACCGCAGTACATAAGGTACCCACGTCCCCTTCCACCGTCACCATTGAGCTTGCCGGTGACTTCGACTTCGGCGTACCCTTTCTCCATGGTTCTCCAGACGCAATAGCACAAGAAGAGGGAGTCAATTGCTGTGCATTGCGCCCAGCGATCAGAGGGCTCTTTCACCCACGGTCATGGGCTGCTGATCCGATGGAAGAGGACCCGCCCGGCGTCAGCCAGAGTTAGGGCTTGCGCCGCCCTCACTTCTTTATCACCTTGCCCTGCCCATTGCTTCCGGCTCCGAACCCACCAACCTTCCACGTACGTATGTCATAATTCGAATCCTATTTGATGAGTGCTTCAGAGAATATCACTGGAGTGATCCGACACAGAGGGACCCGGAGCCTCTCCGAGCTGCGCCAAGATCCGACGGTCCGAATCCTGCTGCCCCCACCGGCCACCGATTGACTGGTGATCGTCGACCCTGAAAGAGGGCCAAGATGGCGCTTACTGAGGTCTGTCGACATGCGAGTTAGTCAAGTGAACTCCCCCTACAGGCAAAGACCACATCGATTTACACTGCCAACTCATGCATTTTCCTGTTCGGGATTCGAGTCTTCCCGAAGGTCGACTACCTATCTTCTGAACGTTAGCCCCCGTTTCCTGAGGGTGGATCCTGTAAACACTTTCTTTATATGACTTGGACCAAGGAGCTCAAACGATCACGAATGCGGAGTCCGTCTCGACGCGCGATTGGCGCATGGAGGATGTGGGGGTTTGGGGTCTGGCAGTGGACCTAGAGGAGGGTCAATCCATCCTTGCCATGCGTTGGGGTACTGGAACAAGCATGTAGGCAGAATTGTCTAAGGTAGGAGGATGGCAGCAGCAGCATCGAATCAACCGTGAAGAAAGAAACACAAAGCAGCGTTGTCGCGTGTGGAGGACCGGCCACAGGCTGAAACACCCTCAACTCGCGAGCAGACGGCAATCTCAATTTCTCGTGAATATAATCCGCAAACATCTAGAAATCACAAGCCAACCTACATTCACATCTCGCATTCATCTATACAACCAACCCAAACCCGCACTACCACTTACTCCACCGTCAACCCCTCAACCCCAACCAACTCCGCCTCACGATTCAGCGCCTCAATCTCCGCCTTCGCCAACGGAATCCCCTCGGCCAACCTCCGCTCCCGCATCTCCAACTCAATCTCACCCGGATAATAAATCCGCTCGACGCCCTGCATCTTCTCCCCGCCCACCACCCGCTGATACAAATAATCCATGCGCGCCTTGAACTCGTCCAACCCCATAAACAAATCCGGCTTGACGGCGACAATGAAATGGCCCACATCCGCCGCACGGGTGGGGTCATACGGGCCCGTGACATGGCCGGCGAAGGCACTGCCCGAGAGCACGCCGGAGAACACATCCATCATGATGGCGAGGGCGGAGCCCTTGGGCCCGCCCATGGGCAACATGACGCCGTGCAGGGCGGTGGCGGGGTCGGTGGTGCGGCGGCCGTCGGCGTCGAGCGCCCAGTCCGCCGGGATGGGCTCGCCGCGGCGGAGGGCCTTGTAGATCTTGCCGCGCGCCGCGACGCTGGGCGCCATGTCGAGGATGAAGGGCGGGGCGGCGCCGGCGGGGGCGCCGCACGCGATGGGGCTGACGCCGAGCAGTTTCTCGCGGCCGCCCCAGGCGGGCAGGGCGGGCGAGGAGTTGGTGAACACCAGGCTCAGCAGCCCCGCGTCGACGGCCTGCTGCACCAGCCACGCCGACATGCCGAAGTGGTTGCTGTGCGTCACGGAGACGACGCCCACCCCGAACTCGCGGGCCATCGCGATCGCCCGCGTCATGGCCAGGTGCGCCGACACGAACCCGAACGCGTTGTGCCCGTCGACCTGCGCCACGACCGGCGTGGTCTGGCGGAGAGTGGGCACCGCGCGCGGGTCCAGCACCCCCTGCCGGATCCGCGCCATGTAGCTCGGGATCCGGTTGCTGCCGTGCGTGTCGACGCCCCGGAGGTCCGCCGCGATCAGGCAGTCGGCGATGGTGGTGGCGTCGGCGGCGGAGACGCCGTTGGCTGTGAGGATGCGGTGCACGCAGGCGGAGAGGGAGGTGTGGGGGATTTTGCGGAGGTCTGTCATGTTGGGGGTTTGTGGCGTAGTGTGTAGGTGTGGAGGAGGAAGTTGTTGAGTGAGGAAGGTGAGTGTGTTAATTGGGGTTGAGTAGTTGGATCAATACTTATTTCAATGCTGCGAGTGACATCGTCGGATGTTCCCCGCGCGGGCGGATCCCCTCCGAGCTCGGATGGCTTCCGCTGGGTTAGCGGCATCTGATTGGTTGCGGGAGGTACGGTATCGGCGGTATACAAAATAGTATAGGAATCCATTCTATGGACAGTCATATCAAGTATCCATGTCTCAGTTTACTAGCTCTTACCATCAGCATCCTCTACAGCACAGCGCGCACCCTCTCACCCCCCATCTCCTGCATCACCGCCACAATCCGCTCCAACTCCCGCGCCGACCTCGGCACATCATGCCCCGAGGCATGCACCAACGACCTCGTCACCCCGCTCTCACACAGCTGAATCGCCCAGGACGACGCATCCCGCAGCCCCTGCGGCTCGTTCCGTCCCCAGACATGCAGCGTCGGGATCTGCACCCTGGCCGCCACGACCGGCGGATACAGCAGCAGCGGCGTCTCCTCGACGGGCTTATCCAGGAAGAACGCGCGCGGCTCGCGCGTGATCGGATGCACGCAGTCCAGCAAGCGACTGATCGCCGTGGTCACCGTGCGCAGGCGGTCCGGCAACGTGTCCAGCCGCGCGGAGTCGCACGACCGGACCGTGCTCCACTCCTCCGGCCGCAGGCCGGGATAGAGATCCTCGACGAAGGTGCGGTCGGACGAACAGGCGAAGATGCACGAGAAGAAGACGGCGAAGCGGAAGGGGTACGCTGCGGGCGCGGCGCCGACCGCTGCGAAGCGCTCGAGCAGATACCCCAGGGCCACGGCGGCCCCGTGGCTGAACCCCAGCACCCCGTCGAAGGGGCCCTGCGTGCGGATCGTGTGGTCGAGCAGGGTGTAGGTGTCCCGCGTCTGGTCGGGCGACATGCTCCGGGCGTAGCAGTTGAACGGGCCGGGGAACTTCTTGGCCAGGCCTGCAGCCACGTTAGTCTCGATGAATGGAATGGCAGATGGAGAGACTGGCCCACGGCGGGATGGCACTCGGTCGGTCCGCGCAGGAAGACGAACTCCCAGTCTGGGGGTGCGTGTTGGCGCAAGCCCGCCAGTTGCTGGCTCATGCTGGCCGGGTTGTTGCCGTATCCGTGGAGGCAGAGGATGCGCATCGTGAGGGGATTTGTACGGTGAACAGTCTTTCTCGCTGGCCAATTTCTCCCCGGAAGAAAAGCCTCGCAATCCGTTTATAAGTCACCCCTGCAGTGGCAAGCCTCAGCCCCGGTCGGCATGACTTGCCATTTTAGCCGATGTTGCAGAGGAGGCTGAATGGCCACCCAACTGTGGGCAAACCAAGCGATACGAACTGGTTCAGCTGAGATCGACCCCGTACTTCTTCAGGCATTCCCCGTGGATTGTGGGACTATCGATTCGTCGGGTTGCTAGTCAGATTGCCATCGACTCGTGTGCGACCCGCTTTCCTGCAGGCGATAAGCTCGTCAGCGCCAGCATCGTGTCAGACTCCTGCAGGCCTTGCTGTGTCTTCCAATCATGACCAACGCAAGCCAAGGGAGACATAGCTGGTGCGGTGTGACAAGCGTCGCATATGAAGGTCGGGTCGTGACAGCCTACTAGGTAGTTGTGGTGTTGTGGTGTTGTGGTGAAATCAGCCGCACGGCAGCCCAGCGGGCGGATTTAGTTGCCCTGCCGACCCAGACACCGGGTGGGAATAAGTGCTGTGATGATATTCATGATCCATGCAACAATCACTGCCCCGACCCATACTCACTCACACCCATACCCCAACCAAGCCCTAGCACATTCACACCCCTCCCCCAAGCAGCCAGACCCAGACCCCTAAGCAAGACCCCAAACTACGCTTAGGGCACCCAACCCATCCACCGCACCCCGATCCTCAATACAACCATCAACATGAAACCCCTTGCCCCAAGCTCCTGATGTAACCTCCCTCACGGCCATAAGCTATATACCTTTTACATCCCGTCCACGCGCCCGAGACAATCCGCAGTGTTGCTCCTGCTCCTGCTCCTGCTCCTGCTCCTTGGATGGGGCTGACAGCATCATGAGCCCAGAACGCGGCTGGGTGGTTGAGTTGGTGGTTGCTGTGAGCTCGGGACTTCCACTGTATATTCTGAGAGTTATTTGGTGAACAAGCATGGTACCAAGCTGAAGACCGTGAGATCTGTCAGGGTGGATAGGTTGATGTGGATGGTGTTATGCATGTGTTGTGCAGGCGGGATTATGTCATTGTGCATGTGGGGAAGGTGGAGGGGGTGATGTGGGGGGAGGTGGGGGGAGGTGGGGAAGGCGAGATGGAGGGGAGGGGAGGGATCATGTGACCGATCTTGGTGTTTGCGCGTGAGGGTCAATCGGTGAGGCTTGATTAGAGAGAGTCATGATCAGTTAGGAGAGGCTTAGGGTTTGTATAGGATATGCATAGGTGGGGTAGGTATATTTCTTTGGTCTTCAAGGGTTGGTTAATGGTGATGCCCCCGGGAGACGGAAGTTGATGAGAGGCATGAATTAGGTCTTTTCTTCAACGGACGGACGAGCATCGTCTGGTGGAGAGAACTGCAGTCTACTATATACCGTCTGATTCATGCCCTGAACCGAGGTAGATGCTACACCATCACCGCGTCTTGCAACTCTCGCCCCAGACGAGAAGTTCCTGAGTCTAGGTGTAGCGTCAGGTAATCGGCCGCGTGCTAATTATAGTCCTCTACGGGATATACCAGCAGGACAGATAACTAAGTGCTGACAGCCAGACAGGGACCCCTCCAGAAGCTAATTCTGTCAGCCTTACTGCGAGCTGAGTGGGTCTTCCACCTGAATCTACATCTCCAGTCACCCCTCTCCCTACCCATTTTCTACAAGTCAATCGATGCACGGGAAAGTGTAAGTAGATGCAATTAATTCTAGGTATCTATAAATGCAAAGCCCGCTAAGCTCCAGTCACACGCCGCCCGCCTACTTGCCGAAGACCTTGAAGCGGTCCTCCAAGGGCGCGAAGGCCTTCTCGCCGGCCGGGGCGGTGGGGGTGCCAAAGACCAGCTGGGCGTCGAGCTTCCAGGAGGCGGGGAGGTTCCACTGCTTGGCGACCTGCTCGTCGATCAGGGGGCTGTAGTGCTGGAGGTTGGCGCCGAAGCCCTCGGACTCGAGGGCGGTCCAGACTGGATGCTGTTAGCGAGCTACCAAACAAATGCAGGGGGGGGGGGGGGGGGGGACCGACTCAGGTACTGGGCCATGGCGTTGGACTCGAGAGCCCAGGGGTTGAAGTTGTCGGCGTAGATGGCGAACTTCTCCTTGATGGGGGCCAGGGACTCGTAGTCGACGAAGAAGAGGACCTGGCGGTGTTAGTGTGCCGACAGAGAGTAAGATCCTAGGCGAGAGTAGGCGTACAGTGCCGTAGCCGTTGCGGAAGGCGTTCAGCTTGGGCTTGGTCTGGGTCTCAAAGGTCTCCTTGGGCACCTGGCCGGCGGCGACCAGCCCCTCGAGGGCGCTGATGGCGATGTCCCACAGCTTCTGGTGCTCCTCTTTCAGTAGGAGCACGATGCGGCCGGTCTGGGTGTTGAAGGAGCTGGGAGTGTGCAGGACAGCCTGCTGGACGAGCTGCTCGATGGCCTCGTCGGCGATGGGGCTCTCGGGCTTGAGGGTGTAGATGGAGCGGCGGGCCTTGGCCGCCTCCAGGATGGCGGTGGTGGCGGGGTTCTTGAACTCGGTGATGGTCATTGTGGCGGTGGGAGTGTGATGAGGAGAGAGGAATTGAAAAGAGAGCAATTGAAGGGTATCAAGAGTGCTGTGTAGTGTTGTGTTGAGATGAGTGGAAGATGGAGGGGACAACGACGACTCCTCCCCCACTATATAGGCCATCGACCGGACGACCGCCACCACATGGTCTTGTTTTCTGCCGTAATTCCAGGCGAGAATTGTGTGCCTGTGGGTGATCCCACGGATTATGCACCAACTGGCCCCACCTTATTCAATGCTTATCAAATCGCGGAATCATCCCATCCTTGGTCATCGCTGACTGACAAGTCCCAGGTCACAGGTGGAACCTTCCAGACACCCACACCCGATCTCCCCACATGGCAGTGCAGGTGCAGGTGCAGGTGCAGAATTGAAGGGGAATTGAACTGGCGCATAGGATTTCGATGCATCCGATGGTTCATACTAATCCAAAATCACTGTTCGGTTATCAGCTTTTCTGCAGGGCTTGCTTAGACTTCCCGACGTGTCCGATGCCTGCTAGCAGCCTGAGGCAGACATCAAAGTCCGTGGCCGCTCCGACGGAGGCCTCGGACTTACGGGACTTGCGGGACTTACGGGCCTCACGGGACTTCCGAGTCCGTCGCGCTATGCACATTCCGCCATAGTCTACGATTCCTACCTACTATCAATGTCCGGATTGACCCTGTAGTTAATGATTTTTAATAATTTGTCAGCTTCCCGGCCCTTTCACATAATCAGCACAATCACGACCTGACCGATCTGATAACAAAATCCCTCAGTTCAGGGCTGCCACAAGGGACTGGTGCCGATTAGTATACCTACTAGTACCGAGGGGATGCTGCCAGACCCAGCACACATTGATTTATATACAGCACTAAGAACTTGAGCGAACACCACCAGTAACCACCCTCAGCGGGTACGCAATCCACCCTCGCAACGCCACCGGCAACGACGCCCTCACCCCCTCCACAACATGCTCATCCCACCCCCTCATCAGCCAACACGACTGCATATCCCGAAGTATGATACTCCAATGCGCGTACACCACCAGCGCATACGGGTCTCTCGCCTCAAGCAACGCAATCATCTCCTCTCGCGCCCGATAGATCCACCCCATGGCTAGATGCATCAGATGGATGCCGTCCTTGCCGGCACTGCGGAACGCGTATGCTTCCTGGAGAATGGACATCAAATCCTCGATCGAGGCTGCATACACCTCGCACACGGCAGCTTCACTCACTTGCGACGGGATCCAGGCCCGCAGAGCCTGGATCTGCGACAGATGCTGGTCCAGCTCCGTCTGCAGAGCCGGGCTGACCTCCTTGATACTATCGTCAGGGACCGGGGTCAGCACCCCCGTGAAGATGCGTTCATGGTTGGTCATCAGAATCGACCGCACCCCGCGGAGCAACACCAGCCACTCGGACTGGCCGCGCTGGCTGAACACCAAGTACTCGCCCACGCGGGGTCCCCGGCCAAAGTAGGCCAGACAGATCAACGCCGCCGCCATGTAGATCAGCTGGCAATTCTCCGGGTTCAGCAGCGCCAGCACCGCGGTGACCGATCGCACCCCGAAGGTGAAGTGGTCGTCCGCCTGGGCGAGGTACTCCGCCCGGGAGTCTGGGTTCTCGGCCGCCAGATGAAGCGCCGCCAGCGAGAGAACGAGATGCAGGATCGAGGGGAAGGAGATCCCCCATTGTGGCACGTGGTTGCACCAGACGCCATGCGTGTCCCCTTTCTCGTCGGCCAGAGTCTTGTAAGTCGTGGTCATGTAGTGGTGATACAGCTTGAGATCCGCGAACGAGATCCCGCCGGGCGGCTGGCTGGCGGCTAAGTCACATTGTGTGCCGGTCGACACTGGCCCCGACCCTCGAGCCTCTGAGCCGGATCTGGATGCTGCAGACGAGTCTGTCTGGGTCTCATGTTGGTACTTCGATCGACGAAAGCGATATCGCCGCGTTGCAGTGCTAGAGGTGGTCGGAGCCGCAGCCGGGAGTATGTAGTCGCAGTCGATGGAATGGCGCACACAGGGACTGCACGCGGGTTTTTCCTCATCACACTGTGAGTACTTAGCCCTTGAACGCACCAGCAGCCTCTCAGGGATGAAGCAATCGAACAAGCGGAAAGCAGAGAGGCCCATTTTCTCGACCGATTCTCGTGGATACACCAAGGGGCGACAGCGTAGAGAAAGGGAGACAACGCACCTTCACTCGTCTTCGCTTGCAGTTCTGACATCCCAAGCGAGATTTATTGTGCGATCGCCGAGAGCGTACTCGTGTTGAACCTGACTCGGCCATGACGAGGCATGCATGCAGTGGCGGAAGGAGTCTTGTAGTATGTGGATCGTATTCGTTTCCCTTTGACCGAGTTGGGGGAAGAAGGATCTGAGTGATCGCCTCAGGCTCCAGTGTGGCACCCTCATCACGTGTGTGCATCACTTGGGTCGGTTAAATTGAGCTTCGCAGATGATTGGTGGCACACATGGTTGCCTAACCCATGGTTTCACATCTTGAACGTGCAGCCATCGCTGTTGGCGTTTCATCCTGAGCATCCCCTGCACTGCACTTCTCGAGGAAATCTCTTATCTTATCGAGTTCCGGGATCCGATCCGATCGCGGTGCCATGCTCGACTAATCCAGCCAATGACATTCCTGCCCGCCGGGATATCATCACGACATGAAAGCACCATTGCAGTAATCGAGGGGTCGACTGCCGTATATTAATGCATCGACGGCTCCATTGCGCCACGGCATCGTCCTCTCAGAGTTTCTCACACTCAGACTCGTCGTCTCCCCGGCTGCAACCATGGGCAACAACATCTCCTACACCACGAACGAGACCCATCTGTCCATCCCCAACACCGAGCTGACAATCAAGGGCCTGCAAAATGGCACGCAGTCCCGGCGTTTCACCGGGATTCCCTACGCCCAACCTCCGGTTGGACCGCTGCGCTGGTGCAAGCCCCAGCCCCTGTCTCTCTCCCAATTAGCCCAAGAATCATCAACCTTCGACGCAACGACCTTCGGCCCCGTCTGCCCACAAGCCAACTACTCCAAGTCTGTCAGCGAACATGTCCCCGTCCACACCTACAGCGAAGACTGCCTTCGCCTGAACATCTGGACGCCGGTGCCCGACCCCGCAGACCCGAACAAGAAATACCCGGTCATGATCTGGTTCCACGGCGGGTGGTTCCAGGTAGGCGACCCCAGCCAAGAATTCGGAATGGACCCGACGGAGCTCATCTCCACGGGAGGCGTGAACTGCGTCTTCGTTGCGGTGGGGTACCGTCTGAACATCTTCGGCTTCCTGGCCGGGGACGCACTGCGCCACGAATCCGGCGGCCGGGAAGTAGGAAACTACGGCCTCTGGGACCAACGGCTGGCGATCGAGTGGGTGTCCGAGAACATCGCACACTTCGGGGGCGACCCAGAGAACCTCATCCTGTCCGGGCGAAGCGCGGGGGCGTACGCGGTGCAGGCGCAGGTGCTGTTCGACTTCCGCGCCGGGCCCGACGTGATCGACGCCCGGTCGCGGGACCGGTTTCGGCGGTTGGTCATGTATTCCAACGCCATCCCGACACAGCCCAAGACCCCCGACGATTGTCAGGTGCAGTTCGACGAGGTGTGCACATACTTCGGAATCGGGACGGAGGTCCCAGGCGAGGAGAAGCTGGCGCGACTGCGCGGGATCGAGGCCAAGGCGCTGTGCGACGCCATCATGCAACTCGAGCATCACACCTTCCGCGCGGTCACGGATGGCGTGTTCATCCAGCCGGGGATCTTCGAGTACTTCCGGGACGGGTCGTTCGCGGCCGAGTTCCGCAGACGGGGTCTGCGCTTGTTCATCGGCGAGGTGCGCGACGAGAACACCCTCTACGCGGTGACGAACAGCCCCGAGCCCACTCGGGAGTCGTTCCGGCTGCAGGTCGAGAACTATTACGCGCCGGCCACGACGGAGCGGGTGCAGCGGCATTATGAACTGCCGGCGACGGAGAAGAAGGAGGAGTGGCAGGCGGTTTTCGGAAATCTCATTGCCGATGGCCAGGTGCGGGCGCCGTCACGGTTTCTGGTCAAGAATCTGCTGGACCATGGCGTGGGGATCGACGACGTCTGGCGCTATCTCATCGCCTACCGGCTGTCGTTCATCACGGAGAAGGTCGCCCCGGCGTCGTTCGGCGTGAGCCATGCGATGGACCGGCCGATCTGGAAGTAAGTCTCTCCCGCGCTCGTGTAGTAACCGCTTGTTGACAGAGTTAGCTACTCGATCATGCACGGACCGACCCCGGAGGAGACGGTGTTGCTGGATACGTGGATCCGGGACCTGGCTGCTTTCGTGAACAACGAGGCGGGTTACTCCTATGGCACACACGTCGTAGATGAGTATAAGGTGATGACTGCAGAGGGCAAGATTGAGATCCAGAAAGATACCCGGTGGGAGCCGTTGCTCAAACTGATGGATGTTTTCTCTGGATTGGAGGGTGCTGCCTAGTTTGCCGGTGGGTGGTGGCTTCGACCTCACGCGAATAGGGAGGCAGCTGACCGCCCGGGCCTCTGGGACACTGCCCAGAATGAGTGAAACGCCCGCTTTGAATGTATAGTTATGCCAATAGCTCAACAAGCTTTGGTTGTGACCAAGTCAAATAGTGGGCAAGGAAGTGTCTCGACTGTACCTAGTAGCCTTGCTATTAGTTCGCAAGGCGAGAGTGTGATCCAGAGGTGTAATCCAGAGGTTCAGAGGGGGAATTAGTTTAGAGACGAAGTGTAGTTGTAGCCAGCCACTCGAGGCTAGAGTGGAGTATGAATTCTAAAATTGGCAAATGTTCCCAGATGCCATTCTATAGTCTATCAGTCTATCTATATACAGATGTATATCTAGTGCAATCATGACGCGCGACGATTGTTTTAGCCGCACCATCAACAGACAAATCCTACTCCAAACTATTTTCTCTCATCGGCCAGGACAAAGTGGAAAACACCGGGCGCCTCGCTCTTGGCACTTCCTTTGTCGGAGACATAGATGCACTTTCTGAAGGTCGTCATGAGAGAGTACAGGAAGCTCTCCTGCTTCTCCTCGTGGTAGTTTGCGCCGAGCATGGGCTGGATGGCCTTGGTAGCCTTCTCCGCGTGGTAGAAGGGGATGCGGCTGAACAGGTGGTGAACAACGTGGTAGTCAATGATCTCGTGGAAGAAGTGACGTCCGATGAAGCCAATGCTGCGGTCGATGGTGGCCAGAGCACCCTTAGTGTAGGTCCAGGTCTCGGCGCTGTAGTGGGGAACGGCAGGGTGGGTGTGCTGGAGGTACGTGATGGCAACTAGTACTGTTAGTTCGCTGGCTTGATCACAGATTTGAGACGGTGTACTCACTCAGCCAGTGGTGAACCCAGAGGTAGGGAATCACGTATAGGAGCACAACGTTCCAGCCCCCGATCTGGGTGGAGGCATAGTAGAGAACAGATCCCATGATCAGCAGACCCAAGTCAGACAGCGCAATGCTGACCCACTGAGCGCGAGTGAAGATGGGGCCGAAGGGGTTGAAGTGGCTGGAGATGCCCTTCAGGGGACGGTTCTCGGGCAAACTCTTGGGGCCAGCGGTGACATTGAGGAAGAGGTACAGCTGCCAGCCCATGAGCTGGTGGCCGATCAGCTGGATGAAAGAGACAATCGGGGTCTCCTCAGTCAAGTGCTTCAACTGCTCGATGCGCACGTTCTTCTTCTTGGCCAGCTGCGAGTCGGTCCAGGGCACAAAGACCGTATCCTTCTCCATGTGGCCGGTGTAGCGGTGGTGGCGGGCATGGGTGATCTTCCAGGAGAAGTAGGGCACCATCAGGAAAGAGTGAAGGGCCCAGCCGAGGAAGTCGTTCAGCTTCTGGTGGCGGGAGAAAGCACCATGACCGCACTCATGAGCCAAAATCCACAAGCCTGTGCCAACGCAACCCTGGAAGAAGCCATAGACAGCCCAGGCAATGATTCGCAGCTCCAATGTAGGGAGGAGGTAGATGTGGAAGGCGGCGTAGGTCAGGATGGCGCAGTAGAGGATGTCACGGGCAACGTAGAGGAGGGAGGTGACGGCCGACGAGTCGAAGCATTCCTTGGGGATAGCATTTTTGAGGTCTTGCAGATTGGGGACGGTGTCATCTTCGACTTCCTGTGAGAAAAAAAGTGTCAGTGGTGATTTCGACAGCAAAATCCTTTGGGTCATCCATACCACCACCGTCACAATGGGCTCCTTCTTGCGCAATTCGGTCAAAGTCATCTTTGCAGACTATGGATCCCACCGAGTGTCGAACAGAGGAAATTGAATTGTGCGAAAGAAAAGCCGTGTGTAGCTTTCCGAATTTTGTAGGACGGCCATAATGAATAATAAATAATGAATAGAGGGAGCCACGCACTTCCCGAACGCCACGTAGTTCCCGAACGGCCGTTCCACTACTAAAACAACCACGCGTCGCGTTTTATAGCTATTCCTTTAATATTCTAAATAAATTATTAAAAATAACTAGTTAGTAATAATTTATATAAAAATATATATTACTAATTATTTTTTTTAGTCTAAAAGTATTAAATTCTATAAAAAAGTATAAATTTTTTATAAAATTATTATCGCCGCTATATAAGCCGTTTTTTAATCCGGAAGTTCTTTATATATTAGAATATATTAGTTTAATTAGTTTATTTTTTTTTAAAATTAATATTTTAGCTTAATAGAATTTAAAGCTAAAATACAGCTATTTATATAAAAAATTAGCTTCTAAATTATTTTTTAAAAAATAAATTAATAAAATAATTAAAGCTATTTAAGCCGGTAAATTAAATCTTAGTACAGCTACTATATAGTAAAAAATTATAAAGTCTATTATATAAAATTATTTTTAAAAAATTAGATTTTATATAAAAGCCTATAAAATTAGTTAAAAGCTGGATTTTATAGATAAAACTGTATTATATAATATTTTATAGTTTTAGATCGATTTAAACTTTTCTTTAAATATTAAAATCTTTAAATAGGCAGCTAATTATATATATTAAAAATACTATAAAAATTTTAGTATTTTATATATACCGATAAATATAAATTAGTACTTTTAATTTCTCCGCTATTATTTAAAATTTGCGAAGACCTAGAATATCTTATTTAAAATTAAATAATTTAATTAAATTATTTTAAATATAATAACTTATTTCTGCTAACTATTCTATTAAACTATCCGGAAATATAATATTCTTTTAAAAAATATATAGAATATAGATAAAAAAAACTTTATATATAAAACCGCTATTAATAAAAAATAAATTATTATTAAAAAGTATTAAATATATAGCTGTAGTATTTATATAAAAAACGGCGGCTAGTATAAATAAATTTTTATTATTAAATATTATTTAGCTATCGGTAAAGTAATATTACTATTTATTATTTAATAAAGTATTAAATTATAGATTATTTAGATTATATAAATAAAAAATTTTCGATATAAATATATAGCTGTTTCTAATAAAAAATATAGTAATACTAATCTTATACTACAGTAGTTAGTTAATATATTTTTTTTTAAATTATTATATTAAAAAAAATAAGATCCGGGCAGATAATTAACTAATCTAAATATTTATTTTTACTTAATAATTACAGTTTTTATATAGTATATAATTTTATTATTATATATTAAAAAAATAATATTATTCCGGTCTATATATTTTTATATATTTTATATTTTTTTTAACCGCTTAATATTAGTATATTTAGTCTATTAAAAAAGGCGTATAGTATTTAATTCTGCCGGTTTCTTTATAGCGGTATATATATTATTTATTATAATTTTATTTTTTTATAGATTTAGACGCGGAAGTAAACTATTATAGTAGCTAATATATAAAAAAGATAAAAAAATACTAATCTATATTTATTTAATATAGATATAGTATATTAGTATATAAAAATATAAATTATATCGGCCTATATAAAATATAATATTAATATTAAATTATTTAAATAGACTAGAAAATGCTATAAACAGCTATTTTAATATATTAATATTAAGACTATTTTAAATATAATTTAAAAAAGTAATTAACTTATACCGGAGATCTATAAGATAAAAAAATATTTAAAAAACTAGTTTATATATAAAAATAGTTTTATTATATAACTCTATAATTAATTCTATAAAATTTACTATATTTAGAAATATAAAAACTAGAATATAGTTCTTTTAACTTTATTTTTTTATATTATTTTACTAGATAAGATCTATAATTTAGAGACTGCTATTAAGATATATAATAAATATTTTTTTAAAATAAAAAAAAAGACTAAGAAGAAAGCCGTTAGAATAAAATAAAAATATTTTAAAAAAAATATTTAAATTGCTAAGAAAAAATATACTTTAAAAAATTATATTAAAAAAAAAGTTAATAAGTAAATTAAGTTTTAAAATATAAAATAATTTATTTATACGGAAACCGCGATTTTATAAACTTTTATATTAAAATTAAAAACTAAATACTTATTATAAATCTTTAAAAGTTAGGCTATACAGCTAAAATCTTTACTAATTTAACTGCTTTAATTTTTAACTTTTTATATATCTTTTTATACTAGTTTATATAGCTAAATATTTAAATAATTAATTTATATAAATCTTCTAAATTTATAATATTTTATATTAAATTATAAAACTAAATATTTACTATAAATCCTAGAAATTTAGTTTATATAAGCGTCTTTACTATTATTAACACTAAAAAGCTAAAGAACTTTATATAGATTATATAAAAACTTAATATTAATATAGTTTAAGAATTAGACTATAGATCTATCTATATAAATACTATTTATAAATTAACTAAGGCTTTTTAATAATAAGCTTATATAAAAAGATATTATATTACTAAATAATAAAAATAAGTCTAATTAGCTGTAGAATAAATACTATAAATATAATTAATTTAATAGTAAAAATATTTTTTTAACTATATTATTTACTATATCTTAAATTCTTTTATAGGATTAAATAAACTATAGTAATTTTAACTATATTTAAATTATTTTTCTTAATTTTTATATATAGATTAATATAGCATATTAAATTTAATTAATTTTATTAACTTTAAATAATTTAGATGTTAAAAATAGTTATTTTTTAACAAATTAAGGTATTCGAGGCGTTGAGGGCATTTTAGTAGTGGAACGGCTATTCGGGAACTACATAGCGTTCGGGAAGTGCGTGGCTCCCTCTAGGGTCTGTGATCAGCGCCGCGGCCACTGAGGGAAACCCAATTAGGCGCATCGTGTTCCTGGCTTCTTCTGGAAGGCCACTCGCCACACCTATAGGCTCTGAGAAAGTTGCGGTGGAACCACGGAATAGTGTCAGATTCTGTATCCACGCTATTCTAACTGTCAATATCTCGGCGCCCCCTGAGTGGTTGGAAGCCTTCCTGAGACTGTCGTGATTTGCTCCGCCGGTGTAATTCGACTAGTAATTCGAGGCCCTCCCACGGATTTTGCCCGTGCACTGTGGAGGTCGGATTCCCAACAGTTTCACAGGGGGAATCGGATCTGGAGAAAAACCTAGATTTTTGAACGACTCTGCGCGAAAACAAGGATATTTTCCTTGCTCAAGCCGGGGTTATCGATAAGAACATGCAAAAGGGGAAGGAACTGGCTAAAGCCACCTCGCAGAATTCCAAAGCCACCTGGCTAACGTTATGCGGTTTGGCGGTGTGGAGGCGGTGGGCCACGACCCATCTTCTTAATTAGGAAGGTGTATTAGACTTCTATATACAAATACAAGTGCAGGCTTAATAAAAAACCGGCAGAATTAGCCCTATTCCGTATACTGTATATCGGTCTGCCTATCGGCTCTTATCTCTGCCATCACCTCTGCCACCACCTCTGCCACTACTTCTGCCACTACTACTACTACTACTACCGTTAATATGGCCGATATCAGCGGTGATCTTGACGCTGTTTTTAACACGGATTTTAACTCGGAATTTGATAATATACTTAATAACAAATTTTATATAAGAGTATATATGCTACTGCAGTAGCTGCGGCGAGGGCAGCTAGGTAAGGGCAGCTAGGCGAGGGCAGCTAGGCGAGGGCAGCTATGTGAGGGCGGCCGGGCTGGCCGGCTTGCTTATTTAGGCGGTGAGAGGCCTGCATTCGCACTCCTATATAATTTTATATATACAAACGAATGTATCCTTAATCGCGACTAGCGCGGTATTCGGGCACTTTACTACTTTGGGCCCTAGCCAGGTGGCTTTGGAATCCAGCGAGGTGTCTTTAGCCAGTTCCAAAGGGGAATGTCTCCCCTGAATGTGATAGATTGATTTGCGGGCTATAGATAGATAGAGGGGGAGTAAGGGATGATCGCCTGCAAGCCTGCAAGCCTGCAATGGAAGGCCACTTTCCTCCACCGCCCTCGCATGCCCCCAATCCCCTTTGGGTTTAGCCTCTCCTTTTCTGCCTTAAGGTTTTTTTGGTAGTTTTTGGTAGTTTTTAGTTTCAACGTTTTTTCATTCTCAACAATTTTTAGCGAGTGGTCGGTTTTCGACTCGTATCTTTCTACTCCGTAGTTTTTCCTTCTCGGCCGTCTGCATGCCGTCTGCATGCCGTCTGCCTTTTGTCTTCCTGTCTTAGGGCTTGTCGAGACACGGGACAATGCGATCTTCGCCCATTGGCCAGTCCTGTTTGTTGTATTGGTCTTGCCCTTGCGGCATAAATTCGGGATTTACGGAGTACGGTGGACAGCGTCGGAAGAGCTCTCAGCAGATACTCCGACTATCTCCATGGAATCTTGGCCAATATGATCTGATCCCACCTCACCCGCAGGACCTCTTACGTTGTCAACTCCAAGAACCTCGACAGCAATTGAAGCTCTCCTTCGTAGTCCAGCTCCCCAAGGCTTTTGCCGCTCAGAACTGCCCCGAGCTGCTGCTTCGTGACAAAGATTGTCAACCCGGCAGCCTCTGTCGATACTTGTGCGGTCGTGGCTCGGCTCGTCAACACGCCGTTGCTCACAATCAGCCTCCACCAGCTCTCCGTGTCTTTCACGTGAAAGTCCAGGACAAAAGACTCCGTTGCAGCCCGAGGCCCATGGAGGCGGACGGAGAGGAGGCTGAGCCACTGCTCCACCGACTGATGGGGGTTAAGCTCCCGGGCCGCCAGCCCCGGACTGTGGCGCTGGGCATCGCCTCCCTCTCCCTGGCGGAGGTCCAGCGCCCCGGTGAGGTAGAAATGCCTCCACGTCGAGTTCTCCGCGCCGTAACCGAGTTGCTCGAACACGGAAGCCAAAGCCAATCGGGCCTTTGGATGTGTCGGATCCAGCGCGACCGCATGTCCCAGGAGCGTAGCGGCGAATCGACGGTCGCCATCCCGCGCGTACTCCTCGGCTTTCTGAACCGCTGCCTCGATTCCGCCCATGCAGTCGACATAGCGTCTTGCGTTTGCCACGGGCGGATGCTCCCACAGATGGGCCGGGTTGCCGTCGAACCACCCCATGTAGCGCTGATAGATGCCTTTGACATTGTGGCTGACCGACCCGTAGAACCCTTGTGCATGCCAGGCCCGCTGCAGCGCGGGTGGGAGAGTCAGGGTCTCGGCGATTTCGATCCCCGTCAGACCTTGATTCATCATTCGGACGGTCTGATCATGTAGGTAACCATACAGATCCCGTTGCTCCGCGATCAGTCGCTGGATCTCCTTCCGACCCCAAGTCGGCCAATTATGACCCGCACATAACACGTCCGATTGCTCCCCGAACAAGACCAGCGACTCGTCTAGATACCGCGCCCATGCCTTCGCATCCCGAACCAGAGCCCCCCTCAGAGTGATAATGTTATGCAGAGAATGCGTGGCGCACTCTGCGATGTAGAGCGCCCGATGATCCGGGAAGAAGAAATTCATCTCCGACGGCGCCTCCGTCTCGGGAACGAGCTGGAAGCGGATGCGCACCCCATCGACGACCCTCTCCTCCCCAGTTGCGGTGATCTGCTGATTCGGGGGGATCAGCGAGGGCGTCCCCGTCGAGACCGCCATCCCAATGCCGCAGCCAATCTGTCCCTCCGGACTCTTCGGCAGTCGCGTCCCGTACATGAAGGCCGCCCGACGACGCATCGCCGGTCCCACATAGATGTTCTCACTCGTCGCTTCCTCCATGAACCCCTCTGGCGCGAGGATAGGCAACGTCCTCGCCTCCTCGAGGGACGGGATGACCCCGCGCGCGCCGCCGAAATGGTCGATGTGCGAGTGCGAGTAGATCACGCCGGTGACCGGCCGGTCCCCGCGGTGACCCCGATACAAGGCCAACGCGGCGTGGGCGCATTCCACCGAGGTCAGAGGGTCGATGACGATGACGCCCTTGTGCCCCTCGACGATGGTCATGTTCGCCAAATCGAGCCCGCGAACTTGGTAGATCCCGTCGGTCACTTCGAAGAGCCCCTGCACGGAGGCCAGTTGACCCTGGCGCCAGAGCTTCGGGTTGGCCGTCTCCGGGCATTCGGCGTCGCGCAGGAAGCTGTATTCCGCATTGTTGTAGACAATCCGCCCGTCCGAGCTGCGGATGATGCATGGCTCGAGACCGGCAACGAAGCCTCGGGCGGCATTCTCGAAGTCGGTTCGATCGGAGAAGTCGGGCTGGGGCTGGACTGGTGGAGAGGACATGCTGTTCACATTTGGTTGTCACAAGGCTCAGTCGTGCGTCGGGGATTTATAGAAAACCGCAACATTGCTGCGAAGGTTCCTTTGTCGCGCGCGACCGAGGCAGTAATTGACGTTGGTCGCGATGGCGAATGTATTGATGCCGGGGCTGCCGTCCTATCCCGACTATACTCACATGTTGCGACCGAACACCGATCGGGAATCGGCGTTAAAGCTGGCAGCGGCTGACTTTCCCCGGGAAGATATTATTTCCGTCTGATGGAAGTAGTAATATGAGCGAGCTACTTACGGAGTGCCTGGTAGGAGAAAATGACCGAGAGGAGGAGGATATCTTCATCTACTACTTGACCCGGAGACTACCTGCGACATCGACTGGGACTCAGACGCATCTAGCGTCTAAGGAACGAAAACTGAAAAAGACATTCTGGGGATACCAGTACCGCAATTTCTAACCAATACCATGACTGAGCAGCGACAGGCAGACTCACTAACGACTTCATGGGAAGAAGAAATGTAAGACCGATCGATAAACGATGCGATCGCGGGGAAAAGGTCCACTGGGAGACATGAGCTGCGTTGGACGCTGGCAACCGTCGTTGTGGAATCTGCGGTATATGAAACGTGCATCTTCTACCCTCCAGCAGGGATGAGTTCAAGAACCATGCCCAAACAGTTCACAGAATCAGACTATGCCCGTGACCGGTCATTGGCCGTTTGTACAACAATCAAGGGCAGTTATAGAGAGCATGTTGCTATCTAACCTAGCCTAGCTCTCTTGAAAGTGATCAATCTGGAGGGAACGCAACGCTCGGCAAGTTGAATCGAGAACATGCAGGACACGGAAAACTAGGACATATTTCTTTTCAGTCTGGAAAGTTCAGGCAGAGCCCATTGTTGCATCCATTCGCATTCCATGATTTCCTTGGCAACTGGCCTCTGCTCAGGTTCAAACGCAAGCATCTCCCTCATCATAGTGAGAAACGCAGACCTTTCGGCATCCCCCATTGGCTGCATGTTGAATTCTTGCCTTGGCTCCTGAACTGACTCGGCGAGCCGTTGCTCCAAAGGCCTTGAGCTCGTCGCATTCTGTCGTGTGCCATCCTCATTAAACCACCTCGAACGCGAACCCCATCTCTGCCACCACCGCGGTGGAAGTTTGCCGAGAGTATCAACATTCTCCTTTATGACCCAGTCGGCCGACGCATTAAAGCCCTCGAAAAGCGGGCGCTGACCAACCAATGTCCAGATGGTGCACGCAAGCGTCCAGATATCCCCGGAGAAAGACAGTGACTCTTCGGGTTCGAAGTGAATCTCGGGAGGGACCAAGGTATACGGGGTGTTGGAATGATGGCGCATGGTCGTGGCTGGCATGAAAGACTCCCCATAGTCAGTGACAACGACGTGAGCCTCAGCTACAGACACGCATTCGCTTGCTTTCCCAAGCCAGATGGGCACAACAGCGTTTGCGGGGACGCCGTCGGGAAGTGGACGCTCATCTAGACAGACGACTGGCTCGTGATGAGGTCGTCCATATTTCTCGTACAGTTGCTCTCGTGAGAGCGCATCCATGCTCTTGGGAAGAAGAACCAAGATATTGCCGTCATGGAGGTCTGACAAGGCATTAGCCGACTGACAGTGGGAACTGAGAGAAGGGACACATGATGTGTGTACTGACCAGCGTGGACAATCCCTCGCGAATGGAGATATGCCACGGCTAAGACCAGCTGGGCAGAGAAAGCTCTGGCCACCGGCAATTGAAACAGTCGAAATGATGAAGCATCTTTGGCCTCGGCTAGGCTCATCATCCCAACTGGTGTGACCAGACACCGGTGCTCACCATTAGGCCCGGGGATAATAAACTCATCCAATATCGGTGGAATGCTTGCGCGCCTGGGATGGGACTGGGTCTTCGACTCTGCGGTATTGAGTCGACGGAGAATATTTCTTTCCTGCGACTGCGCTGGAGCACTATCTGCGATGGTGACTTTGATGGCGACATATTTGTTAGTTTTCTGATCTCGTGCCATCTAGAGGGTTGAGTATGCGCCAAAGCCAAGCTTATGCACGATGCAGTATCGGGAATTCAACCACTCTCCTATGTTGATCGGATGGTAGCCTCCTGAACGGTATCGCTCAAGTTTCTCGACATCCTCGATCGGCATGTATCGAACGTTATTGGTTCCATCTGAACTGCCATCTCGAGCCACGGACTTCATTGTACTGGCAAAAGCTGAGAGTGATCTAGAATGTAGCAAAATGCCGTGTGCAGTGCGGATAGACCAGAAAGCCGACTTGGTAAGATTAGAACGCGTCTGCAGCAACATGGAGGAATTGAAGCACGAAATTACACTTGTCCGCATACTATAAACTTGTTAGGGAACTAATAGACTTCTTATACTGCACAGGGCTTTTGCCGTGAGATTTGGTTTAAAAAAAAAAAAAAAGGTTCTCATAAGCAGAGCTCTAATTCCCAGAGAGGTGAGCAAGGTGAGGAAAGGAGAGAAGGAGGGAAACAAAATACAACAAGATCAGCAAGATCTAACTTTACCGCATCTACGTCCAACCCGGCCACCTCTGAGAGATGTTCAAAGACAAAAGACGTGATCGAATGGTTCGTCAAGGTCCGTACCCGATGTTCAGAAGGCCCTATTTGTAGGCAACGTGATGTAAGTCTTCATACCCGTTTGCTTGCCAGACCGATTGACGAACGGACAGCCTCTTACCGGGGCCAGCAAATGCACGGTCATCACCAATCGTAACTCCTCTTGGAAAACTATTCTGTGCAGCGACTGGACCAGAAAGAGATCCCGAATCCCAACCCGAGTAAAGCATTGAAGAGCTCCGCACGTCAGCCAAATGAGGCGCCGGTCGGTGATAAGTGGTATACCTGGCTGGATTGACAATGGTTCAAAGGGAGTATGATGGGTCCTTCTAAGCTCCTGGGTGCTCTAGAGGTCCTACGTCACGTTGTCAAAGTAGAATCAGGCCCTTTGATCCGCTCAACAATGCTACGCACATATCAGCCCCATATGGTAGTCAACAACTACCGGAAACAGCTATCACTGACAGCCGGCGTAGTCATGCCTTCATGATATTCTCCAGTTACATTGTAGTCTCCCGAACATCAACAACCGTCTGTAAACACATCCTCCGAACAAAGACCCATCCTACTCAACAGCCCTTGACAATCATCACAGAACAACAGCAGCAGCAAGCGCCACAGCAGCAACGCCCGCAACCACCATAGCCTCCCCGGTAATCAAAGGCCCGGCGCCCTGGCTCTTCGACGCGGTCACCGAGTTCGTCGACGAGGCGTGCACCGTCCCGTTCGCCGTGCTCGTAAGCGTAACACCAGCAGTACCACTGGTCCCACCCACCGAAGTACGGTTCTTGGCGCTCGATCCCGAAGTCCCAGCCGCGTGGGAGACCGTCACGGTAGCCGTCGGGACCGACGCGCTGAACAGCGTGAAGACCTCGTCGGTGGTGGCAGTGGCCGTCGGCGTCAGCGGGTCGGCGGTGATGGTGACGGGGACGTGCGGAACGTCCTGCGTGACGAAGGTGTACTGCATGGTTTGCTCGGCGGGCCCGATATCGGTAGACCTCGAGTTCGCTGCGGACAGCTCCGAGGCTGGCGGGTTGGTTTGCACTCTGTTTATGGCGGTGCAGGTCGCCCGGGGCATGTTGTCGAAGGCGCAGAGCAGGGTTCCGAGCGTGCTGTGCGGAGTAGCACCGGGTTTTAGTTGGGAGCTGGGGATGACGCTTTTTCTTTTGAGGCTGGGGGGGTAGGAGGAATGAAGACAGGGACGTACTCTTCATAGTCAGCGGTATTCGTCATAGAAGAGACGATCTGGGTGGTCGATGGCTGAGCGATGACCGTCAGGCCTGCGTCAAAGCGGCAACTGGACATCTTCGGCGAGGTGGCTTTGGGGGGCAGGCAAGTGACGCTGTAGGTGGTTTCGTCCGCAGTCTTGGGGAGATAACATCAGCATATTGGTAGACAAGTGGGCACGCCTTATGAGGTCAAAGGGCTAACCTCGCCCATGATAGACGCGACGAGGCCTTCAGTCTGCGGTTCGTCTATCCCAATGAACAGATCGGTCACGGTGGCCTGGGCGGCAATGAGCCCGGCAAGGAGCAGGACGAGAATGGCCTTGAGGATCATGGTTGCGTTGTGTGAAGGTCAGTTGGACTATGTGGAAGGTGCAAAGAACGAAGAGAGATAGAATGGGCAGATGTGGCGTGAGAGAACGATAGATATGAGGAGAGGATGTGATGAGAGGGGGTTCGCACAAGGGACGGAGGGAGGCTGGACTGAGAAAAGGATGTGTTACTCAGACCGGCAGTGTCATACCTTCTGGGCTGAGCAGGGGAGCAAATGTTCAAGTTTACCGACCAGCAACTGGGATGGGTTAAATATTGGATGCAACAAAGGGTTGGAAACGGTCTCAGCGTCTATCCTTACGATTACCAGCTTTGAAACCAACTGAACATGTATAGTACCCTCTAAGTAGTCCCTTCATTGGCCAAAGGGTCTAAAGATGGGCAGATTTGTTAGCCGGTGCACCCGTATACGGCTGCTGTCCGTTCTTCCTGAAGCCAGTGACAACAGCTGGCCTTCCCTGCTCATAACTCACTGGGCAAGCTATCCGCTACCTCGACGTTTGTGGCCCTATCTCAACGAGAATGTGGGCAGGGTAGAGCACAAGGTCACTGAGACTGTCGGTTGCCGCTTTGTAGATGGTCGTCTGGCGTTGCAGATCCTCTCAGATGGTAAGGTACATGTAGGTGCCGCGGTCCGTGATGGTGTACAATACTCTCCAGAAGGATAGCGGCGGTCAGCGCCTGGAAGGGATAAGCGATGTAATGGTGGTACCACGTGGAGTATGCCGTCGCCCACGGAACCTAGTAGCCGGGAGATGAGCATCGGTGTGACAACAGCGGGACTGGAGCAACGTAGCTGTCCAATGCCAATCCAACGGTCAGATTCCTTGATGCTGGTGGCGGACTTGTCATACCGTGGAAGAAACCTGGTACGAACAGGGGCGCTGCTGTTCTCGGCCGCGGTGTGGAGGCTGGAGAACATGGTCAAGATGTTGTCGGTCTTGTTCGGTTGAGCTGGGTTGGAGTGAGGGCCAGTCAGCATAAAGTGGTCGTGCCAGGCGTACCAGACAGGGCCTTAGCCACGCCCTGTCGGATAGCAAGCGACTCTGCGGCAAGATCGTAGGTAATGCCCATGTCCACAGCGTCGTCCTTCAGGGAATGGATGGACTCGGTTGTGTTACTCTTGTACCAGGCGGGCTTGAATGCTGCGGAACCGTTTTTCACGCTCGACTTGATGGAAGCATTCGCCAGAGCTGTATCAAGGCGATGGATCAGTGAACTAGGAAATGCAATGGGCAACTCTAGCATATATTGACACTTGATAAGTCCACTCTGCCCAGCACCGCCATTCCCAATGCGAAGCTTCACATCGGTAGCAGAGTTGTAGCCTCCGTTGTACAAGGCGATCGGATCGACGGCGACTGCGAAAGTGACCAGTACTCCGAGTAGCGTCCTATGGCACACCGTTATGAGAAGTTGGATGCAGAAACATAAGCATAATTACTGGCGCTTGATCCTGCTTCCCCTGGGGTGCAGCGCCTGTTGTTCAACGCTTTTTTTGTCGTGGGAACCATACAAGTTTTCTCGAGAGCACCTTGCACGATAGAGTAGTTGCATTTGGGGCCAGCCTCGAGACATATGTCGGGTATCGAGTCTAGAAGCAAAGGAGAGGCAGGAGTTCATGCAGTATGGACAACTGCGTTGAAGCAAGTTTTCCGGTACGGGTCTTAAGCCTGAAGGTCACCGTTGCGACACAAAGCGAGGGTATGAGCTTGAGCTCGAAGACAGAGGCAAATAGGCTGGAAAACACTGGAGGATAGAAGAAAGGTGGACTCCGAAGTGCATGCGGACGACCGCTGCTAGACCCCTTTCGAGTGCTCCTTCTCTTGCCAGCCTCAATGCTAAGGCTACGAGTTTCATTACCGCAATCTCGCGACAGCTCAAAAGACCTCATCCTTTCTCTGCCCGCGGCTTTACTAGCAATTAACTCAGTCACCGCCTCGAAATCGTCATTAAGCATTACTCTATCACTCATATCGCGGTCTAAGGTTCATAACATCATAGCATCATTACCTCCGTCCCCTAAACCGCTTCCACAGGAGTGCTAGGTCTAGTCGCCATCATCTCCTCCTTGCGCCTCCTCTCATCCTCCATCAACCGCTGACAGAAGGGACTCTTCCGCCGAATCCACTCCCCCTTGTAGATGAACATCACTGGAATAGGGATACACGCCAGGCTCGCGAATCCCAGGATCGACGTCGCCCACCCCACGCCCAGCGCAGAGTACATGGGGTCGGCCGCCAGCGGGAACACTGCACCCAGAATACTTCGGGTGATGAGCGAGGCGGACAGCGCGCTCGCGGAGTAAATCTTGTACGCGTCGGTGACATAGGTCAGGAGCGAGATGAAGAGAATCTGATAGCCGACGCCAAAGAACAGCCCGGAAAGCACCGGGACCAGCCAGTAGACGTGGCGGTCGGCCGTCCAAGCAAGCCAGAAAAGACTGATGGTGAGACAGGGGCCACCGATCAGGCAGATCGGCAGGCGCTGGTACTCCGGGATGGTCGTCCACTTCTTGCCCTGGGCTTTGGCTTTTTCATAATAGATGTCGTAGTAAAGAGAGATGAGGCCGGAGGAGGCCGCGCCAATGCCAACTGTGTTGTTCATTAGCATCGTAGACATAGTTGGGACCTGCGAGAGTCATACTGGGTAGAAAGCACAGTGAAGTCTGCTGCACATTGAAGCCGTAAGTTCCTGTACAGCCTCGTCAGTATACCATCCAAGAAGATGCTTCGAAGTGCTTTACCTTCAAAAATAATTGGGTATGCTGCGAAGCAGAAGAAAATGAGAGCATAGGCAAATGAGATATAGAGAGCACTGAACAGGATAATAGGCTCGAAGATGACCATAGTGATAGGGCGGGTGAAGATTTCAAGCAGGCTGGAATTCACCTCCACCTTTTTCAACTCCAGCTGGGAGATGTAGTTGTCTGTCTTGAAGGTGCTGTTCAGCTCCTTCACTTTCTTTTTGAGGATGACGCGCGCAAAAGTCTCTGCTCGGCAACCCGTCAGTATGCACAAAGTCCGTGAAACGGCAATCACTGGATACGTACCCGGAAGAAATAGTGCACCAATCCAGCAGCTTCCAGCCAGTATCAGGTCGATGCGAAAGGTCCAGCGCCAACCATATTGGGCGCTGCACCCCGACATGATTGGTCCCACAATGGGCCCGAAGCTTGCAGCCTATTTCTCTCGGTTATTTTGTGTCCAATCGCATTCAGCAAGGGGGTGCCTGGTCAACGTACAGACATATAAAAGGTCATCACACGGCCACGGTTCCGAGGGCTGGAGAACATGTCCGCATAGACACCACCAACAACGGTCTGCGGTGCAGCGCCCATCGCACCACAGATGAACCGGAAGATCAATAGTGATGGCCAATTCGGAGCGAACGCACATGCAAGTGTCGCTAGAACAAAGACCGTGAAGCTTCCCAGTAGAACAGACTTTCGTCCAATGGTTTCACTCAGCGGACTAAATCCCAAGGGACCGACGACATATCCGATGAGGAAAACTCCTGTAGGCAGCACCTTTTGCGAGCCTCCATCGACGCCAAAATCCTCCATGATGTACGGGACCACATTGCTAGGCAGGGAAGACGATATTCCTGAGTTCAGCACAAGGAACAACGCGGCGAGGACTGTATATATCTTCTTGGCCTATTGGTTTGTAGCAATCAGTCAGCTCATGGAAGATGACACTGCGGGCACCGCACCCAGAACACATACATGACTCCAGTTGGTAGGATGTGCTATCGAGTTGTGATCGAAGTCTACCACAATTTGATCGTCCATCAGTCTAGTCAACTGGTATCCCTCTATAAGCTTTGCACTCGGATCTTCTGAAAGGCCGGATAGAATTCGACCGTTGTGACTAATATGCTTATCATCTGGTATGTCGCATGAGAAGTGAACTCTGCAAGGGTGCGCTTCGAGTTCTTACCTGCAGCAACAAGTCTGGGTTTAGAACCCTCGACTTCTGAAGCTGGAGCCATGATGTCTCTTCAAACCAAATGAATGAATCTCAAAAAACAAGAACAATGCACCAAAATCCGATGGTATTGTGTATACCCTCATCTTTCCCGCCATTGCGGGCAACGAACGTTATATAAGTTTGTCACCTGTGGGACCCTCCAGAGATGAGGTATCAGTGAGTCACGATACCAACGTAACTCTGCAAGCATTGAGGCATTTGATGGAGCTCTTGGCTTGGAGTATGTCTTGAATGCCCAATGGGAGACCTTGTTTATTCGGATCTTGTCAATCACCAGATCGGGGCCGGTCCGGCCCCGGTGCAGCGGGATGCCCGCACAACGGCCCCGACCTGGAGCCGGTTCACGAGTTTGATGTTGGCAACACAGTCCAGAACTTCGTGAGTCCAGAATTTTCAGTAGCCCGTCATGCAGCACGCTAATGGCCCACTCCAAGGGACGATCACCGGACACCAGGGCACTTATGCAGAGGGTCCCAAGCCCGTTCTACAGCATTGGCTGGGATATGACCCATGTCCGGTTGGCGAGCCCACCGCAACTTGGTCGCAAAATTGCCTTCTCACTCGCATACCATTCTTGACTTTCTGTCGACATACAGATTATCGCATGTGATAATCGACTGCGCGACAAGCGTGGCTTCCACAGACGTGTCAGGGATTACCTGTCTTCGTGCGGACCACCCATACATCACCCATACATCACCTGTCCCCACATTGAAAATGTGCTGCTAGCCATAGTATGCTGCTGTTTCAGATTGTCGGTTACTGCGGCATAGAAGGCATGGCAGGCAGAAAATCGAATATGTCGTTCTGCTCTTCCTCGAACAAACCGAACGAATCTGCAATAGGGTGACATAGATTCCAGTTGGGAGCTTCCATTGGTCCTGGTGGCCGGGGTGGAAATTGCCTGGGAGGGGCAGATCTGTCAGTATTGGGTATCGAAAGCAGGTCAGTGTCTTTGACCCCTTGGTGAATCGCCTCCGTGGCTCCATAGCTGGGCTGCTCTGACGGTGCCGATGCAGACGACATAGGTACTTTACTGCCGTCTAGACCCTTGTCCAAAACCAGCTGCTCATTCGCACGCCTACTTTCATCGTGAACATGGAAGCAATCGTCACCCTGTCCGCGCTGGCTCGCGACAAGCGCGCGACCATAGTTGACAAAGATCGAGACAGTTCGGTGGATATCCGGGTAAGGGGGTTGCTTCAGAAGGTCACATATGAGTTGGGCCCGTTCAAGGAGCAGGTCTTGATCAATCAAGTCTGGCCTCCATCTTGCGATTCGTAATGCGAATGTTGCTGTATGGGGTCAGATGTTCGGTGTCACCATGCACGACAGGGATTATGGCTGTTGGGACCACTCACTGACAAATGCAATTGTCAAAGCTGGATATGTAGGAGTCCATGTCAATTGACATCGATATGATGTTTCTGAGATGATCAAACCCAGTTGATCCATGGTTGCTGAGGCAAGCGAGCGCCATAAGTGGGAAACATCCGGATCATCTGTTTCTGAGTCTGTTTCGGTGCTGCCACACTGTAGCTTTTGGATCCGCGCCAAGGATGCACAGAATGCAAATATCCGAGCATAATTATGCATCAACTTGAGACTGCAGCGTTGAAATGCGCCCGCATGAAAGCCGTTATCTTCAAGAAACCTTCAGTCAGCATCTCCGAGCATGTTGGGCGGAAATGGGGTCTTACTATTATGAATCTCATCCCAGGTATTCCACCAAATCTGTAACCTTGCCATGACAGCCGGTAATTCAACGCCAACGATTTCGTGAATGGTCTTCGAGTTCTCAATAATCATCCGGAATTGACCTAACAAGATCAGTGAAAAAAGAACTGAAGAATATAGTCAAGCGTGCACTTACTCCGAAGCTGGTGAATCTCAATAATACATATCGTACGCATATCGCAGGGCAATGAAAGCGGGTAATCGAGGAATTTGCGTAGTTTCGTAGTATCGACAGCGTCAATTCTTGATTTGCGACCTGTGCCGGACGCGACATCCAGTTCGAGTGTGAAACTGATCAGCCATGTCCTGGTCTGCCACACCAGCTTCCGCTCTTCCAGAGTGGCGGAGAGAGCACTCCGAGGCACATTTTGTTGTGAAAGCAGGGTGTCTAGCGACTTTTCGAGCCCCGAGTCAAGGGCAGTGCGTAGGATCAGCGCTGTCGAGAACCATGTTTTCTCCGAGTAGGCCGCGAGCAGAACCATCCCCTGAACAGTTTCGACTTTAGTTGGTCGCTCGAAGAAACTGTCCTCCGCCAGTCGCTGGGCTTCATCCTGTAGTACCCGCTGGAGGTGGGTGTTGCTTCGCAGGTCGAGGACAGCCCGGCTGGCTATGTAGATCATGACCGAGAAGCAGAAGAGCGAGCGCGATCGGATCGAATCGAAGGTGTCTCGGATGGGATCGAACAACGCCAGGAAGTTCTTACTGCCGTTGAAGAACCTAAATTGGAAGATTAATATTGACCTTGCTCGAGCGCTTGAGTGGAGGGTATTCTACCTACCGTTCATACATGGACCGTGCCTGCTCCTCACTGATGATGCCTCGCGCGATAACATCACTTCTCAGATCGGCCTTGTTCGAACTATCCATGAAGATCTGCCGGCACATTTAGTGACGTGTACTCTGTGCTACGAGCGCGACTTACACTGCTAGACCCGAGCAGATTCACGGACATGGAGTGCACGACCGAGACCGGGGCAATCATATCGTTGGGGCTTAACTGCTGGCTGCTGTCTTGACCGTGCTTCTCCGAGGCGCCTGGTGAGCGGAGGTCCCCCGAGTCAGGCAGGGAGTCGAGCGCGCTGTCCAGCGGATTCTCCTGTACGACCGGGCCAGGGGAATATTCCTGCTCGCGGGTCGAGGGGGTGTTGAACCCGGTCGGTTCATTCCACGGCGATCTTGGTAATTGTCGTCTACACCGGGAGTCAGCCCAGTTGCATCGGATGAATTTCCGAATCACCTACCGAGAGGGCCTGGGAGACTCGTGGCGCTGGCTGCGCCGCCTTCCATCCACGATGGGATCGAGAATACAGTCGCGACCCGCGCTGCGACAGCGCGCACAGGGAACCTGACTGCGTGCGTCGCACCGCATTTTCTGTTTCCTGCACCAGCGACATGCTTTGAAGAAGCGCGGGGGAGCATTCCCCGACCGGAAGCGTAATTCCGAGATCCTCTCACTCATGGTTGTGATTGCCAGCCTGAAGATGTTGGGATTTCTCCGGCTCGGAATGGTTTGCGGGGAAAGTTGGAACGTGGAGAACAAGTTAATTACGGAGCGGCTTCTCGGTGGGTTTGGGCCGAGTTGCGCCTATGCTTCCTCAGAGCCGAGTGGGGAACCAACAGACTGCCACAGGGCTATCCAAGAGATCAACTGCAATTGTTTCTCTGCAACTGTGATTGACTCACGAGTATCCCACATCTTGTATTTCAGACTGTAACGAATAGGAGGATTAATAACGACTACAGCCAGAGGTACAGTACAATCACTTATTCCGCACGCCTATCACTGAACCCAATGATATACTCTCGAACGTGCAATGCAATCGTGATCAAGAGAAAGATTTTCCCACAATACATACTCATCGCTAGATCGCTCTTGATAGCACAGTGCCTATCGGTTTCCAGAACTCAATTCTCGGCTATCCAAGATGTGGAGAGTATATGCACTTGTGATGTCATTCGAGCCCCTTGCTTGCATACAAGTGCTGCACAAGCTGAACTGAATTCAACAGGAATCTCAGATGATCGGAGATCACCCCTGACAGTTGGGCGATGTCACCACCATCTTATCTAGAATCAGATATGGAAGTCAAGCCTAGAATTGGGATGATATGTGCCTGGTAATGGTTCTTTGTATGTTGCGCACATAAGAAGCCCGGCGAAGCGTCAGTTGCCTCCGAGGCGCTGCAAGTCCCTGCTATCGTTACAGCTTGCTTGAACTCAATAATCTTGGGTCCTATGCCCGTATCGATAATGGCTTTCCCATGCCGAATCAAGCATTTCTCTGGTTCCATTCCCGATCAAACACATTGAGGGACCGTTGAGCTACGAAACAAATGTTAGCACCTCTCAACCCCTGTAATCGACGTTCCACATCAACTCACCAGACGGAACAATATCCAGCGCCTTAACTGACGCATTCACCGGCTGCTGCAACATAAACACCGCCGCGCGTGCGATATCCTCCGACACCAGAGGCCTAAGATCCCCGATCAGCACAATGCTCCTACCCAAACTCTTCCCCACGCCGACCCGACCTGTCAGGGGACAACATACTGATACCCCTCGAAAAACTGATCGTACATCTCCTTGTCATGCCCCACACGCAGCGAGTGAAAGTTCGTGGCCACACACCCCGGCCGCAGCGCCAGCACCCGGATATTCGTGCCGCTCAGTTCATTGCGGAGCGCGTTCGTGAACCCTTCCTGTGCGGCCTTGTTGGTGTGATAGACGCACTCCCCGGAGAAGGGGGGGACTTCCAGCCCCGTGACGGAGGTGATGTTGAGGATCGTGCCGGCTTTGCGGGGGATCATGGAGGCGTTCAGCACGGCGTGGGTGACGAACATCCAGCCGTTGATGTTGGTGTTGTTCATGGTCAGGATGTCGGCGATTTTGAGCTCGTGGAAGGGTGCGGGGGCGCCGAGGGCGAGGCCGGCCTTTTTGATTGAGGTCAGTCATGTTTATTCTGTGGTAAGGGGGAGGGAGGGATTGAGGACATTGTTGATGAGGATGTCGATCTGATTGAGTTCTTGGGTACTGGATTTCACCGCGGACTCGACTGCTTCGTATGATTGGATGTCGACTGTTTTGCTGATGATTTTGACGCCTGGGTGTTGTTTCTGGATCCTGCTCGCCAGGGCTTGGAGTTTGTCCTAGGTATGTTTTAGTATGGCGTGTATTTCCTTTCATAATAACATCTCAAAAGTTCTCTTACTTCCGACCGCGCGAACAAAATCAGATTGGCACCCTTTTCGGCTACGGAATTGGCGATCGCCTCGCCAATGCCCATCGAAGCTCCAGTCTGCAGCTATATTAGCTTGAACCGCGTTGGGAATTGGGCATTGTCACGCACAATGAGCACATTTTGTCCTTGCAGCGACATATTGAGGGCTGATTTCTTCTTGTCGTCAAACAAGTACCAATGGTGCGTCGTGAGTGCGTTGTTGAGGGTTCTAACGGGGTATTTTGAGAATATCCACATGAAGAGTGGGACGTCATAGTGGGTACATTTTCAGGGTCTCGATTTCTAATCATCAGAGCTTCAGCGTCGTCTATTGGCTAAACCTTGAGCCATGAACTGTCGGGCTCTAAATCAAGTATGGTTGTATGAAGTTGGCATTTATTCATCCTTTCGAGAATGATTTGAAGATTTTTCGGCTCTCATGTTGTTCAGTCCGCTCATTCCAATTGATATGTGCACATCATATATCATGGATCTTTCTTATGTGTTGTGTGAAGCCTAATTAAATGAGCTTTTTCAGGGACAACCTGAGGAAGCAGAGACTGGTCATAAAAAGGTGATAGTCCGTGTCCTCTGTAGTTCTGTCGTGAACGGGCTGTCCAGGGCATATATGGTCGAGAATGAGGCAACATATGATAACTATAAAAGGTCTCCGCTGAGTAAGGAGGATTAAGCGAGAAGAGCACGACCTAAATCATTTTGTCCGAGGTTGCTCCATATTTCTAGGGACTCCAGGGGTACAACCATAAAACAAAAGTGCGCATGGTCCCTCGGGTGTGGCTCCTGGGGGTGGTGAGGTGGTGAAAACGGCACTTGAAGCAGTAAAGGCCTTAAAACAGCGACCTTCGGATAACATGAGCAGTAAAAGTGGTCAGCTCGAGATGTATGGATGCGGAATGCTAGGATGAGGAATAGGACTAAGAGTCGGCTCGAGTCTAGACGATCGAGACCTCGAGCCCCTAGCATATATCGGTCGAGATACACTCAAGTAAGTCGTGGTCAGCTCCGAGTTCCCATATGCGCTGCTACTGAGATGCTGCAATGCAACCTGGTTTACTAACATAGTAGCCGACCGATCCGGGAGTGGGCGTAGATTTCGAGGCAGGCTGGGCCATCCTGCAAATCACCGATTCCTGGCAGATGCAGCGATATCGACAGATATGCGCGAGCCTTTGCTCATGCTCGGGAGGAATGTTGGAAAGGTTCACCCCAGTGCGTTCGGAGACAGGTGCGTCGAGAAAGCCTGATCATTCGCGTTGAAGCTACCTGCCAGCTGATAGGAACTCTGCGAAGAAAACTGGCCACAGTTTGTACGTGAGGGTCGACTCCTTGCCTCGGGCGCATGAGGTGCAGTCATGAGATATTTTCGTCGCGCTACATTGTGCGCCATTTATGCCAAGGATACTTGCGCTCTGTTGCGCCCTTGGAAAGGGTAGCATTGTATATATTGTGTCTGGGAGGACCGTTGCGAAAGTGAATGGGTGTTGAAGGGCAACCATGGGGCTCATTACAGAATCAAGTCAGCCTCCAAAGGAGTCTCCAAAATGGTCCGTCAACACTTATCTGTTGATGAACGCAATCATTTTTGCATTGGCAGGGGTCTGTAAGGGCTTTGATGAAGGTGAGAGGCAAAGCTCCACCGTCCGGATCATCAAGCATCTAATCCAGCAGCGAACATCGCATGTCTTGTCGTACAGTCCCGATTCCGCGTCACGTTCGGCGTTGATAGACAGTCACCAGACGAGTATGCCAACACGAAAGGGTGGATTGTGTCGATTTTCACGGCTGGGGCAATCTTCGGCTGTCTGGCTGTAAGTCAACTCCCACCACTTCATGAATACCTGACCTGCTGACGAAGACTTGATAGTGCTTGCCAGTTAATGACCGCTTGGGACGAAAGTGGAGTTTGCGTCTGTCAACGTTGATCTATGCAGCAGGAGTCGCCGGGCAGGCGCTCAGCCATGGCAATCTGTCAGCCTTTTACGCATCCAGGTTCATCGCTGGGTTCGGTGGTGGAGGCATCACTGTCGTTCCTTCGATGTATATTTCAGAGGTAATGCATCTTCATCGACATGGAGAGTGAGAATGTCGGCTTATCAGGCATCTAGATTGCACCGAAGAGAATTCGCGGACTTCTCGCTATTCAGTACTCCACCTGCCAACAGCTGGGTTCTGTTTTCGGCTTTTTCATCAACTATGGCATCACCAAGGCGTATGCTGGAAAAGACCTGCAATGGATGGTTCCTACATTGCTGCAGCTGGTACCAGCGGTAATCTGGGGTTTGGGGACGTTTCTGTGTGTGGAATCTCCTCGATGGTTACTATACGTGGGCCGGCGCGAACAAGCCATTGCCACGGTATCCCGACTCCGCGGCTTGCCCAATGGCCATACCGAAGTGATTTCCGACATCCAGATCATGGAATCGCAGATCTTGTACGAGCGCGAGGCTGTCGTGGGAGCGACGCAGTGGGACCTGGTGAAAGAAGTGCTACTTCCAGTCGAGAACCGACGCCGCTTCCTGCTTGTCTTCATGGCGCACCTGTTCTCTCAATGGTCGGGCGCGAGTGCCATCACTCAATATCTCCCCACGATCTTCGGCTACTTGAATATGCCGAGTGAGACGGCCTCGCTAGCGACCGGTTTCTACGCGGTGGTCAAGTTTGTCAGCTGCCTGATCTTCTCATTGCTGGTGATTGATTTCATCGGACGTCGGAGGTCTCTGATGACGGGGATCACGCTTCAAACCACCACCTTGGTCTACCTGGCGTGCTATCTGGGCATCGCTCGCACGATGACCGCGGCCCACATCTCCAATACGCCGAGCGTATCTCGAGCCTCGACGGGAGCTGTGGCAGCTATCTTCATCCATGGGGTTGGGTGGAACATCGGGTGGCATGGCATGCCGTATCTTATCGGGGCAGAGGTGTACCCAATCCGCATCCGATCGCTGGCTGTTTCGATGAGCATGGCCTTTCACTGGGTGTTCTTCTTCGGATGTTCTCGGGCGACTCCCGATATGCTGGAGGTGATGCAAGAATGGGGCGCATTCGCCTTCTTTGCCTGCATCTGTTTTGTTTCTCTGATTTATGTGTTCTTTGCGATGCCGGTAAGTGTCCCCCTAGTGCGGGTGGTCTTGAGGATTCCACGCGGGCGGAGTCGCTAAGTTTGTTCAGGATACGACCGGACGATCTTTGGAATCACTGGATAGTTTGTTCCAGCGGCCCTGGTACAAAGTTTACCAGGTGGCCTATGCAAAAAATGACAATGTGGGAGGCGTGGTGTAGGTGTAAGAAAAAGGTAGCAGTGGATGGGAGAGATGGGCTGGTCTAGTTCTATTCCTGTGTATCTCCGGTCTGTCAGCCAGCAGTAAGTGATAAAAATGGCACGAGACCCCAGGCACTTGATAAGGTATCCTATAGTCCTCTTGATAATTAACCATAATCTGACGAGATGAAAGAAGAGTGCATGACACGGGGAAGTGGTCAATTTAGCCGATCAACCTGGCACAGTGCGACGCTGAAGTGTAACCAGCTGGTTCGGTGTATTCGGAAGAGGGGAGAACAATCGATTGGAGGAGAGGAGGAAAGAAAGTGAAAGTTGATCAAGGCTGGGCAGGGTCCGAGGACTCAGCTGCCCGGCTGAGGGTGGCGGCCATGTGCGAGCATGCCGCTGCTTTTGGCTCACTGAACACGCACCCAATCCCTTGGTTGCGCCCCATGGTGGCTTCGGTACCATATCCACAATCTTGTAATCTATAGACCAAAGCAGGGATTTAAATCACATTTCTGCCACCTTGTCACCGCAATCCTGGATACTAAATCAATGTCTCCCTCCCTATTGGTCTGTAGAATGTCCAGTTCCAATATTCACTATCTGGGGTGGGTTGGCGTGAATACTACCTAGGTAGTACCTGCAGGATGTTGAAAATGGTTCAGACGTCAGACCAAAGATTGATCAATTCCGGATTCCATTCTCCTAGAAAAGAAGGAAGCTTCATTGAACCGACGGTAAACCCAAGGCCAATCATCCACAGGAGGAGATACACAACTCGTGGTATATTGACTCTATTCTGTTAAGTTCTGACGAGATAAAAGCCAGAAACATGCTGGATACGGCACAAAGAACCAACCATTGAGAGTTAGTCTCGTTCAAAAGAAGCGCTGTATATCGGAAGTAAGTATAAACCTAAATACTTGATGGGCGTAGCAAGGATAACTCCCCCGACGCAGAGGCAAGCATAGCTTTCCTGTATTCGGATAGCACAATCTTGGTACAGGACAACAACCACCACGAGGCAAAACACCTTCTCTCGGGCCCTTCTATCGAGTAAACTCTCCCTAAGGGGTCTACTCCAATCTGGCAACGGTCAGGTTCAATGATAGGTCTATGGTGAAGCACATGGGTCGGTTGCAAGCATATTTGGGCTCCAGCTGGCTCCAGCATGACGACACGGTCGATCATAAATCTACCCTTACTCAAGGATAGAGGCGATTAGCAGGCTAGAGCATGTGCCAGAACGATAAGAAGGAGGACCCCCCCCTTCTTCAGCTGCGTTGTGCTCGCATGCTAATATGTGCATGATCCCATTACGTCCGATCCCAGCGCTTCAACCAATACTCCCGCGACCATGATGCCTAGTGTAGCTTCGATTCTATCCCAGATTCCCCAGCACCCAGAGCAGATTGACCTGCTCCAGCACACCCTCCTCTATCTGGTGATCATCTTCTATCACTCGCAATATCAAGCCCCCAGCTATCACGTGAAATTCTCCAAGCATAAACTCGTTCTCTCCCTTCACATCGGCACCGGACTTTTCGAGGTTTTCGAATACCGCCTCCGCCGCGTCCAGTTTGGCCATGATAGGATTTTACCCAGTGAGCTGGACGTAGTTTCCTGCCTAGTCTGGTCCGCCACCAGTCTTCAGCTGGTTAAGACACTTCGTCGCGGCGATCCCCAGACCACGCGCCCTCCCTACCAAGCAGGAGCCATCCTGCGCCCCGTCGTATGTGTGCTCGCCTACCTGCTGCAGAGCCCCGACCTCCATCGGCTCTCAGTTTATGCGCTGGACAGCTTCGTCTATGCACGCGTCTTCATCTTCTTCTTCCATTATACCCCCTATCTGCGGGATACCCCTGGCAACACCATATACGCGCTAGCAATTCCCTTGGCGGCTGCATTCAGCATTCATGAGAGCCGCGTGCCCGGGGCGTCGGTGGGGTTCGTGCTGGCCATGGCGTACATTGCGAAGCTGAACGAATGGGTGTCCCAGCGGTCTCGCCAGTTGAAAGAGTAAGGACTCCATGACTCAATTCGCACATTCAAGGTTGTTTCATTACTAACTCTGCGGCCTAGACCTGATGAGCAGGCAAAGGCGTCCACCGTTGAGAAACACCTGGTGACGGGGTTGCAGAGGCTGGGGTTCGCTGAGCTACAGGAGCTCCGAAGGGTCACAAACCAGCAGGCATTGAAGAAGCCGCTGACAGATGACTATGTCTCCAGTAGTGAAGCATCTGGTTGAGGATTTAGATCTTTTGACAGTCATTAGTGTCACGGAGCTAGAGGTGTGATTGTAGATTCCACCTGCGTTCTATGGAAATATATCTTCGCGGACGTGCACGGCGGGATGGGAGTGCAGAAGTTGTTTCGATGAATGTCTCGCAAATAATTGAGGATTATCGGAGATAGAAGCATAATAAATATGTCCTATGTCCGTTGCATAGCTTAATATTTCCGACTGTGTGGCTGCAGTGTTTCGGATGTTGATCGAGGTTTGTGACTCGGCCACGGCAATCCAGAAGGCATCGCCCGGGAACCTCGGGACGGACACGCACTTTGGAGTTCCACCCCACGCTCCGTGAGCGAAAAGCAGCGCCAGACCAGGCCTAAAGCGGAAAGGTTCGTCGTGGACCTCTGATGGAGTCTTGTTGCCGTTGCCAAGGTTATTGTGCCTGATGATAAATGACAAAATGACACTCACTCATCATGATCACTCTGCCTGACTCCGTTCTCTCCACACTTCACAACACGATCGATCTTGTGGTGGAGAAGATATCCATGGGTTATAAGTTATAACTCTACCAAGACAGTCCATATACCCTCTACGAGCAAGAACAGCCCGACAGTGGCAAGACAATTCGACCTTTTGCAGCGGCTATCCATGGCTCCTGGAGTCTCGACCAGACCAAGCCTTTCCCTAGCGGAAAAGCGTAAGGGCAGTGGGCAGAAAAGACCCTGTTTGATGTCATCTACTGGTCTGGTTAACCCCGGCGCAATTCATCCGGACAGGACAGGACAGCACAGGACACCCTCACTATCAATCCCAAATAGATTGCACTCGTAATTATTCCATATTCCATGGCCATCCCGCGGGTCTCCATTTGAGTCCCCCGTCCCCGTCCCCGAACTTCCACTCCATCTTCTTCCCTTCTCCCCAGTTCTCAATTCTTCTGACTCGGTTCTCTCCGAGAGACTTTTTTCTCCCTTCTAGATAACCTAGACTACATTCTCCCTTCTTTTTTCCTTCTATTGTTCCTTGGAATTCTCATGCGCCGCTCCCGGCGACACCCGGATCATGGCGGAGGGAATGCGACCAGACCGAGGAGGGCCTGCGGTTTCGCGGGCCTTGACCGTCCCCGCGATCATCACCAGCACCGCCGCCTCTTCCTCCTCCTCCATTCCAATCCACGAGACCTCCACCACCAGCACAACAAATACGAGCAATAGCCCCACGGTGCTCAATCGCAGCGATCACAGTCCCAATGCCTCCAAACCCAGCCTGATCCGCTCGTCGCAAACCTTTCCGATCGGTATGTCCCGTCCACTCGGTCACGAGACAATTGACAATGAAGTAATCACCACTGGGCATCATCGATCAGCTGCTGACTCGGGCGCACCCTCTCTACATCTAGCTTCTAGTCCCTCGGACTTCGCCTCGGCCTCGAACGGACCCCAACCAGATGGCAAACGAAACTCTCACACCTTGCAGTACCCAAGCAACGGTTCCGTGAAAAACACCGCCTCGTCCCCATCCGTCTTCCAATCGACAACCGACTCGAGCGCCATCGATCCGTTATCACAAGTAAGGCTGACGCGCTTGTTTTCCTGGTCCAGATGTCTAGGTGGCTGATTCACCGTGCGTTCCCAATAGCATATCATCAAGCGCACCAACACCCACAAGTCTATTCCCCTGAAGCTATTGGGCAGGGCCTCATACGAAGCGGAAGCGGGCGGAGGCGATCATCGTGGCTCCTTAGACCATGGCTCAAATCGAGGAGACGCCAATATGCACCCGAAGCCGTCCAAGGAGAAGAAGTGAGTGCGAACCCTTTTTCGTTGTCGAAGTCAGACCCTTTACCCCGCAATATCGCCATGCGGCTCACATTGCTTTTTCCCCCTTCGGACCTGAACGGAACAAGCTTGCTGATCGTCCGATCCTCCCGTTATAAAGGAAGGGTGTCTCGTTTCTGAGTCGTATCATACCCGGAAAAAAGAAGGACCAATTCATAGATAACGAGGACGATGTCTCTGAGCCCGAAACAACTCGCATGGATACCGACGCCGCTTCGCAGCCGATCGGATTCTTCCCTCGATTGCCGCCGCCTCCAAAATACATTCGCGTCAGAGCACACAACAAGAAGGAAAAGACATTCAGTCGAGTCTTCGTGGCGCAAGAGCTCGAGGGCGCAACCGGTGCTGCGGGTGGCTCGGTCAAGGATGACTCCGTGTCATCCACCGGAGTACCAAACGAGGCCAACACGGGCAAGGCGATCTGGGCGCTCGTGTTCTCCAATGATGGCAAATACCTGGCTGCTGCTGGTCAAGACAGGAAAGTGCGCGTCTGGCAAGTTCTTGGATCCTCCGAGGACCGCGACCCGGCCGATCCGGCATCAGATAGCGATGATGGTCCTCCCCGGCTGAACGCGCAAGTGTTTAAGTCTCGTCCAGTCCAAGTCTACGAAGGTCATACGGGAAGCGTGCTTGACCTCAGCTGGAGCAAGGTACTCTCCACTGGTTTGTCCAAGTGTGGATCGGTGCTAATCCAGGGTTCTAGAACAACTTCTTGCTCTCTTCGTCGATGGACAAGACGGTCCGACTCTGGCATGTGAGCCGACCCGAGTGTTTATGCTGCTTCAAGCATAGCGACTTTGTTACGTCGATCCAATTTCACCCACGAGATGATCGGTTTTTCCTGGCAGGATCACTAGACACCAAACTGCGGCTATGGAGTATCCCCGACAAGAGTGTGGCGTTTGTAGCGACCGTCCCCGATATGATCACGGCTGTTGCCTTTACACCCGATGGACGGCACTCCATCGCCGGAAGCCTCAACGGGCTGTGTAATATATACGAAACAGATGGATTAAAGGCTGTTGGGCAGATTCATGTTCGCTCCGCACGCGGTCGCAACGCCAAGGGCAGCAAAATCACTGGTATCGATACTATGACCTTGCCATGCAACGACCCCTATGGCGAGGTCAAGCTTTTGATCACCAGCAACGACTCCCGGATACGGCTATACAACTTTCGCGACAGAACGTTAGAGGCCAAGTTTCGCGGCAATGAAAATACCTGCAGCCAGATCCGCGCGTCTTTCAGCAATGACGGGAAACATATCATTTGCGGCAGCGAAGATCGCCGCACGTACCTATGGCCGGTCGATTCGTTCGAGAAGGACTCCGACAAGCGGGCCGTCGAGGTGTTCGACACTCATTCGGCCATGGTCACGGCCGCCATCATGGCCCCCACGAAAACGAAACAGGTACTGGGTCTCGCCGAGGATCCGATCTTCGACGTATGTAACCCGCCGCCGGTGACTCTGATCAGCCAGGCAGACCGGGAGAACGGGCGGGCGCATCCTAATTCCGGAGCCAGCAAATTGGCGCAAGAGTCGCCGGCGTATCTGGCTCGGTCGACCCATCCGGACGGCAACATTATGATCTTGGCCGATTACTCCGGCAAGATCCAGGTCCTGCGCCAGGACTGTGCCTACCAGAAACGGCGGTACGACAACTGGGATGCGCACAGCACGATCTCCCGCAAGATTCTCCGGCGCACCAACTCGGCCCGCCACAGTATCGCATCCTCCACCGGGAAGGATTCCACGCACAAGACGCCATCCGAGCGCATCATCTCATGGCGCAACTCGGTCATCCGGCACGGCACAAGCAACAGTCGGTCGGGAATGCGGACCCCGCGCACTCGCAGTCCCTCCCCGCACAAGTCGATCCGCGACGGGCCATCGGGGCATGCGAGCCCGGGCCGCGCGTCCTTCACCGCGGCACGACCGGACTCCCGGTCGATGTTCACCACCTCGCCACCCCAATCCGCCTACAAACCGTCCATGGAGAGCGGTCGGTCCAGCGCGGAGACCTCCCGCGTTCTCGCCAGTGGCATTGAGGGGCAGCAGACGCCCCCGGCGTCGACGACCACGTTCGTCAAGAGGGAGGACAAGGACAACCCGCTGTGGCTGCAGGGCGAGCAAAGCTACGCGTTCTACAACAAGATCGCGCGCGACGCGCTCGCGATGCGGAAGAAGCGCAAGCCCAGCAGCGGCAGCGGGCTGCCCAGTCCGAACCACCTGGCGGTTCCGGGAGAACGCAACATGAGCCTGGGGAGCGCCTTGAGCAGCGACTATGGGTCGTCCAACGGCGACGGCGAGGACGGCGAAGTGCTCCGGTGCGAGAACTGCGCGGGCACCAACTTCCGAGCGACCAAGGGGCGCAATGGGAGACAGCGGCTGGTTTGCGTGCGATGCGCCCAGCCGATCACATAGGTCCGGTGTGTGTAGATGGATAGATCAGGGCCGGGACATGCTGCGCAGGATTCGATGTAATTAGTTCATGTTTTTGTATGTACGATAGATGGATAGCCTATACATAGGTAGCCTACGCTGTACAGTAGGTACGAGGGACGAATGACGAATGATATCAGATGAATTATCCCCGCATGCAACATACTATATCTTCCTGATCGCGGCCTTGTATCTTGGTAGGTACTGTACCTGTAAATAACTAATAACTACTCCAGCGCCGGCAGCCGGCAGATCGGCCCCGACCTCTCACCGCCCGGGCCAACAACAGCACCTGCGGAGTGCCAAATCCACCAAAACCCGCGATTCAGCACGCATCCACATCCAAGTGACACATCCACCTCAGTCCGGCTACACGCTCATCCCCTTCTATTTTTGCCGCGACAGGCCATTCTTCTGCTCTGAAAGAAACTGAATCGCCGAGACACCACCACTCCACGAACCAAGATGCCATACCTCCCCACCCCACAAGCCTACCTGGAGCAATCCGCTCTGCTCCTGCAAGCCTATCCTGATGCGGTACGATACAGCCAACGCAGACCAAACCCTTCTGTGCCCTCTTCCACAGCTCACCAAGCTCCAAAGCCCCCTCATTCCACACCTCCCCTTTTCCTCCCACATCTCCCCTCCCGCTCCTCCACCCTCCACCCAAACACCCCCCATCCACCCGCAACCCAACCTCACAAACCAACCCACCAACTAACCTCACGCCCCGGAGCCCAGAAAATCACCACAAAATACACCTTCGCCCACGCCACCCGCTCGTCGTCGTCCGCCACAAACCCCCAGACCACACAACCCGACCCCGCGCCACAACCGCAAACCCCCCAAACGCCCGAAAAACCCCGCATAGCCACCCTCACCCTCAAGACCTTCCACCCGGAATCCGGGATCTGCCTGAAGTACCGCACCAACAAGGGCGCCGAGGTGGGCCGGTTGATCTCCTCGCTGGGCAAGTTGGCTGCGGGGGCGGATGTGGCGGGGTTGGGGTTGGGGCTGCCCGGGTCGGGGGGTGGCAGTTCCGGGGTGGGGATGGGGGCGGCGGATGTGGAGATGGGGGATGCGCCTCCTCCTGCTTCTTCGGGGGTTGCGGGGGCGGTGGAGGGGGGCAATGAGGCTGCTTCTTCTGCTGGCGCGGGCGCGGGCGCGGGGGGTAAAAGTGGGAAGGGGAAGAAGAAGGGTGGGAAGGGGAAGCGGTGAATCTTAGATGCTCGGGGGTAGGAGGATTTTATGTGCATATAAATAAGTCTGGAGCGATGTTGCTCGATAAGCCACCCTATGGGTTTGCTGTCGTGGTGGCAAGGAAAGGAAGGAATTAGATACCCGCGTTGATGGTTAGGTTCGTCCATGGACGTGCTGGAGGTGAAGGTGAACCGATCGAGATGAGCAGAGGACAGACAAGTGCTAAAGTGTGGTGCTATTCGAGAATGATCTGGTACACGGGCAAACTACTCCGTACAATACCTCGACTACCATAGCAGTATTCAACATGCTCAATAGTATCCAACAATGTACATTCCTAGCTAAATACATAGGTAAAGGTGTAAAAGAATCCGCCCATCCAACGCCAATCCCATGCGTGTAAACCTCAAAGCTTCATAACACAAAATCCAAACAAGAATTATTCGTAGCCATGGCTGGTGCCGACAACCGGGTATATCGTGGCATCACTCTTCTAAAAGTCCTCGTCAAAGTTGAGACCGCCGGCCGAGGCGCTGGTCTCCTCCTCCTCCTTCTTCTTCGTGCTGGCCATGACACCGGCCTTCTGGTAGTCACCGACACGCTTCTCGAAGAAGTTGGTCTTGCCGGCCAGGGAGATCGACTCCATGAAGTCGAAGGGGTTGGTGGAGTTGTAGTACTTCTTGTTGCCAAGAGCCACCAACAGGCGGTCGGCCACGAACTCGATGTACTGGCACATCAGCTTGGCGTTCATGCCGAGCAGGGCAACAGGCAGCGAATCCGACAGGAACTCCTGCTCGATGCCGACGGCCTCGACGATGATGTCCTCAACCATCTGCTTGCTGGGGCGGTTGTTGAGGTGGGAGAAGAGAAGGCAAGCGAAGTCGGTGTGGAGACCCTCGTCACGGGAGATCAACTCGTTGGAGAAGGTAAGACCGGGCATCAGGCCACGCTTCTTGAGCCAGAAGATGGAGGCAAAAGAGCCGGAGAAGAAGATACCCTCCACGGCAGCGAAAGCGACCAGACGCTGGGCGAAAGTGGATTCGCGGTCCTGGATCCACCGGATGGCCCAATCAGCCTTCTTGCGGATGCAAGGAACTGCAGCAGGTTAGCATTCTCGTCCAATCACGATTGCAGCGCGATGCACATACTGTTATCAATGGCGTCGAAGAGGTAGTTGCGCTGCTTAGGCTCCTTGATGTAGGTATCGATGAGGAGGGAGTAGGTCTCGGAGTGGATGTTCTCCATCATGATCTGGAAACCGTAGAAGCAACGAGCTTCGGGGATCTGAACTTCGCCGCTGAAACGCTCCACCAGGTTCTCGTTGACGATGCCGTCGGAAGCGGCGAAGAAAGCAAGGACGTGGGAAATGAAGTAGCGCTCGTCATCGTTGAGGCGGTTGCTCCAATCGTGGAGATCCTTAGAGAGATCGATTTCCTCGGCGGTCCAGAAAGAGGCCTCGGCCTTCTTGTACATCTGCCAGATCTGTCGGACGCGAAAATACACGTTAGTGCACTAGTCTCGACGCGGGTGGGGCGCCCGAGGGCAGAGCGGAGAAATTCCACTTTACGCGTGACGCGTAGGGGACGTGTCGACTTACCTCGTGGTACTTGATGGGGAAAAGAACGAAACGGTGAGGGTTCTCCTGGAGAAGAGGCTCGTTGGCCTCGAACTCCTTGATACCAGGAGCAACCTTGGGAGCTTCGGCGGGCTTCTCGGCAAGGGTCTTCTCGGCGACGACGTCGGTGGTGGCGGGAGCGTTCTCCTTGCCAGCGGGGTTGAAGTTGAGCTTCTTGACGGGAGAGTCGCTCATCTTAAGATTCTCAAGCGAGGACGCAGCCTATTGACCAAGGTACATTAGTTGAGTTGCTCGCGTCGACGCGTTGTCGGTGGGAGGCAAGACGTGATATCACCTACCTGCTTGGAGGGAGTGAGTTGTGCGGACATTGTGAAGCTGTAAGGAGATGGTAGAGAGGTAATTGAAGACAGTTGTTCACAGCAACACAGCAGCACACCAGACAATTGATCGGGATGGACTGGAGAGAAAGAAAATGAGCTGCGAAGAGGAGGGAGACGCAGACAGAAATACTTGCATGGGACGAGGAGCGTGATCCTTAGCGCGACGGGCTAAGTCACGTCGCACGTGACTTGGCGCGACTTGGGGCCCGGAGGCTGGCTGGAACATGATTGATCCGGACCCATTTTGTTGATGCCGTCGCGTCTACACGTCTACTAGGTAGTTTCATGCCATTTTCGCTCTACGGCTGACCCATTCATGATGATGAGCCATTCGCCTGGCTCCAGTCAGACCACCGGCCAGTCGTCCATCCGATGCTCTAGAACTCCACTGTTCCAGCAGCTGCAAGCCTGCAACAAGTTTTACAGCTCTCTCCACATTCCTGGAAAGGTACGAGCTGCGCTGTTCACAACTTGCGGCGTCTCTGCCGCTTGTACTCCGTACCCTAGCGTGTTCGTGTTTCGTCGCACTATTCCATCTCGGGTTTTACAGTCCCTGGCAATGAGTTTGCACCCCCCCCCCCTGCAATAGTTCGTCCGCTAGCCTATTTAGGAATAGTGTAGCCGCAATTCTGCTGGCAGAATCCCCACATCAGCCAATGCTTCCCTTCATTATCTGTGCGGTATTCAAAGTCAGAAGGCGGTGATCAGTTAGTGCGGCACCTGACCAAACGGGGGGGTGCAAACTCATTTCCTCCCACTGTAATGCTGGTCCCTATCTTATCTGATCAAACT
>KZ825492.1:136921-164904 GCA_003184685.1 Aspergillus indologenus CBS 114.80 | reverse complement strand
GAAAATCCCCACCCCAGGATAAGGCACCGAGTCCGGATCATCCAATAATGACAGTCGTATGGCACAGAGTACGCCGCAGTGGGGCACTAGCTCAGCCTCGGCGGTGTGCCCATTGGAAAGCACTTAGTCTACTCCGTACTGTGCAGACTCGCAGAGACGGTATCTTCTAGGTCCGTACATAGTAGTTGAAAACAACAACCTCTTATGTGCATCCCACACAAATTCTGACTGGCCAAGAAAATTCATTCCTATTTCTTACTAATTGATAAGCCCGAGTCGGCATCCCTCCCCTCCTCCGACCTGGACAGCTTACTGTCCTTGTACTGTACAGTGCAGACTTATAAGTACGAGTGAATGATGGCTTCGGCTCAATATCCTCCGCACTGCACTGTACCGTACATGCTGTATCGCGCGGGACGGACCATGAATGCATAAGTGGTTACATATAGAATCCGTTGGTCGGAGGTCCTCAATTTCTCGTTGACCCTCCGCGGTCCGTCCATTTCCTACGACGTCAGTACTCCACATGAGATGATGAGACCCGACACTAGGCCGCGCCACGATCCCGCGAACGGGGCGATAGTCAATGGTGAACTCCATCGGAGATGCAGGGCCGAAGACAATCCGGGATCGCATTGCCTGCTTAGGCCTTAGGGTTGAGTTGACAAGCGGCAGCACAGGTATACCCAATTGAGCAAGACAATGACAGAACAGCATGCGAAATTAAAATGCTACAAGGACCTTATCTTATTCTCGTTCTGTTTACCTCCTCATGGCTTGGTGACTAGCTGATCGATAAGGGTTTCCATTGAGTCCGCATGTTCTCCGTACTCCATAGTTGAAACTTGGCCGTTTCACCACTGACTTATATTGCCGCCGGAGGATCGCCGCCTTTCATATTAGGTAAGCCGAGAAAAATCGGGTTGGCGGTGAAGCCTTCCAAACAGTGCCTGATCCTATTCGAGTTTAGTTCCTCCGCCACTTGCGTCTGATCTTGCTCCGGGCTACCTAGAATTGATGAGCCTCGGAGCAATCTTGCAACTTCACTGCATTATTAATTCTGCTTCTTACTTTTCAATACAACGCAGATAACAATTGTGGTCCTTTCTCTTCTCCGGGAACAGTACGGTACAATTAGGCGGGCATCCTTATCTTCTTTCTCTTCCCCCCTCCCACGGACCTCCTCCTTTCCCTACACACCATTCTCTTGACACGCATAAATCAAGCAATAGGGCTCAAACTCCCTATCAGAGCCATGTCTTCCCTCGCTTTCTCTACTCGCGAATTGTATTATGACGGAAAGACTCAGCCTGCCTCTTCAGGCAAAACCTTCCAATCTATCAATCCCTCGAACGCCAGTCCTTTGGCTGAGATCCAGGTTGCTTCACATTCCGATGTAGATGCTGCCATCGCTGCCGCCGACCGGGCCTTCCCCTCATGGTCTCAAACACCACCCATTGCACGTGCCCGCATCCTCCAGAAAGCCGCCGCCCTGCTCCGCGAGCGCAACGACGATATCGCTCGTGTCGAAACCCTTGACTCAGGCAAGGCTTATACCGAGACAAGCACTGTCGACGTCGTCACCGGAGCCGACGTACTCGAGTACTATGCGAATCTGGTCGGAGGTGGCGGGCTAAATGGAGAGACCACACAGTTGAGAGAAGATGCTTGGGTGTACACCAAAAAGTCCCCGTTGGGTGTCTGCGTGGGAATTGGAGCTTGGAACTACCCTATTCAAATGTTAGTCAGCCTTTACCCTCGGCCGCTCAATCCCCACCCTCCTCCCCGATCTGGAAGATGCTCAATGGACGATATCAATGGATGACAAGGATGGCTAAGAGTATACGTGCAGTGCGCTATGGAAATCCGCTCCTTGCCTGGCTGCGGGCAACACCATGGTTTACAAGCCAAGCGAGTTCACGCCGCTGCATGCACAAACCTTGGCCGAAATCTACACGGAAGCCGGTCTACCCGCCGGCGTGTTCAATATTGTCTACGGCGCCGGCGACGTTGGGGCATACCTGACTGCTCATCCTACGATTGCGAAAGTTTCCTTCACTGGCCAAGTATCCACGGGCATGAAAGTGGCTGGATCCGCTGCTGGCAACATGAAATATGTCACCATGGAATTGGGCGGCAAGAGCCCCCTCATCATCTTGCCGGACGCAGAACTCGAGAATGCCGTAGACGGGGCCATGATGGCAAATTTTTACAGTACGGGTCAGGTATGTACCAATGGCACTCGGGTTTTCGTTCCCGCTAGCATGAAGACCACGTTTGAAAGGCGCCTTCTGGAGAAGATGCAGTACATCCGTCCTGGGCCTTTGTTTGATGACTCAACCAATTTCGGTCCCTTGAGCTCAGCTGTACACCTAGAGAAGGTACTTTCTTACATCCGCCACGGCATCGAAACAGACAATGCTACTTTACTTTACGGTGGATTGGGCAAGCCCAGTGTCCCACAGGAGTTGGAATCAGGATTCTGGGTGCGCCCGACGGTCTTCACTGACTGCACAGATGACATGCGCATTGTCCAAGAGGAAATCTTCGGCCCTGTAATGTCTATCCTATCCTACGAGACTGTGGATGAAGCGGTCAGGCGAGCGAATACCACTGAGCTCGGCTTAGCCGCGGGGGTCTTTACCAAGGATTTGAATATGGCCCATCGCATTATCGACCAGCTGCAGGCGGGAATTACCTGGATCAATAGCTGGGGTGAGAGCCCTGCTGAGATGGCCGTTGGTGGTTGGAAGAAGAGTGGGGTCGGAGTTGAGAACGGACGCAAGGGTATTGAGGCATGGGTAAAGAATAAGAGCACCCTTGTTGATATGAATGGAGCGGTAGCCACTGTCTTCGCCAAGTTGTAATTACGACATCTAAAATTGCATAGATTAATTCCTAGAATGCACAGTGAATCACGTACAAGCCATCTATGGGCTGCGAGTAAGTGGATGACCACCCTCCCACTCTAAGTATCATTATAGCTAGTGTTTGATCCAGTGTAGGAACTTTCTACAGTACTGTACGAATTAACTATTCCTTGACTCGAGCAATTTAGTCTGTTTGAGAAGGAAGTAGTATTGTCCGAGATCGCGCTCAGCACATCCCACTGGCTAACAATCGCCAATCTATCACACCCTGGAATCTGTAGGTAGCCCATGAGTTTGGGCTTGAGCGCGCAATTCTTTTGCCGCCCAAGTTCAGAAAACAACCGCTTGCAGATGGTGCTTTTGTATGCTTCTTATCTAGTAAAACAGAGCACAGCCGATCTCTACTCCCCAGCTAAATAATCTTCCATCTCAGCTTCTCTGCGAAGATGGCCTTTCCGAGAAGTTTCAAACTCGAGAAAGCCATGCACAGAGAAGTACAAATCAACTGAGTAATGATGTCAAGCAAACAATTGAATTCAGTCTTCCGCGGTCAGATTACATTTCCCTTTACCTTCGGCGGCTCTCCAGCAAAATAACTCCCGATCCGAATTCTGTTACTTCCCTAAGGCATCCGATCAGTGTGAGAGAACCCTAGCTCCCATGCGGTCGAAAAATAAATCGCCCCTTATTGCTGAATCCAGCCCGCCGATCGCCGAGTCAACCATTCGTGAGGACATACTGTCAGGTGTTAGTTCATCGTCTTCCATCGAGCGACTTAATTCCGTGTTGATTCTCAAATCCTTAGGGACCTTTTGTGGTGTAGTTTGCGGCGTAAGTTCCTGGTGAGTTTTGCCCAACCCGACTGGGCCGGGAACGTACATCCGAGGTCGATAAGCAAGAGGTGGGCCTTGAGTGCGCGCATCTGTACCGGCTTGTTCAATAGACTCAAAATAACGCACTGTTTTGACCTTCAGCTCCAGAGTCGCATCCCGATCACAGACAATGAGTGGGTGTGGGTGCAATTGCAAGGCCGAGAGCGTCCACATGTGATTGACGCCCCCTTCAAGGCCTTTCTCCACTGCGAGAGCCTTGTGAGCACCGGTAGCAACTATCACCACCTCCCGTGCCTCCATAATAGTCTGAATGCCGACAGTTAATGCATGTCGGGGTACCTGATCCACATCATTGTCGAAAAACCGTGAATTGGCTAAGATCGTGTCATACGCTAGAGTTTTAACCCGCGTCCGACTGCTCAATGAGGAGCCTGGCTCGTTGAAGGCGATATGTCCATCGGGGCCCACACCACCTAGGAAGAGTTCGATGCCGCCGTACCGAGCGATTCGGGCCTCGAAAGAAGCACACTCGACTGCGAGATCCGGAGCGTTACCGTCAAGAATGTTAACATTCTGGGGCGGGATGTCCACATGAGAGAAAAAATGCTTATACATGAAGCTGTGGTATGATTCTGGATGATCCCGAGGCAATCCGACATACTCGTCCTGCTTCGGTCAACAAAGGCCCATGCAACTTCGTGGGAGGGAAGAATATACGTACCATGTTGAAAGTTACGACATTCTTGAAGGATATCTCGCCCTTCCTGTGCCGGCTCACCAGAGTCTTGTAGATGATCTCCGGACTACTTCCGGTTGGCAAGCCGAGTACAAATGGTTGGTTTTCAGTTGGTTGAAATTTCTGGATGCGGCCTGCCTGAAGATTAGATGTGGTGCACGTAAAGGTACAAGTCGCAGCACACGAGCCAACACGATCGACTTTTCAGGCCTCAGACTGGGGGCCGGGGGTTCATCTACATACTGATGATATAATCGGCAATATATTCCGAAGCCTCCAGAGCAGTGTTGCGGATGATAACTCGCCTATTTCGAAGTAGAGTCAGTCTCGATCCACGTTTGGAGGATATGTAGCACCTTACATTATGAAAAATGTTCCGCTGTGCGGGGATACACTTGGCCAATGCCGGGAAAGGAAAGTACCAATGGGTATGAGTCAAGCTTGCCAAATGTAAATCCAGAAGAGAGTTTGTGTATAGTGTATAGCACTGGAAGATATATCGAAACAGAAGAGGATGGGAATGGAGGGCGGAAAAAAAGCTGGGGGTAGCGTAGAGTTTAGTTCTAGCTCCTGGCTGGGGACGAGAATGAAAGGAATTGTAGCACTTTGTAAGTTCTCGAGAGAAGACAGAAGCGTGGCCACTAGCTTGCTGTCAAACCACGGCTCTTTAACAGTTTCAATTTATGGGGAACGAAAGGGGGGTGCGACAGAATGATGTTACTTCGGTCTGGACGTTTTTGTAAGTGACGTCCATCGAAGTCATTTCGGCTCGGCAGTTAGGATGATGCCAGGCCAGCCTACATACCCACTGATTTATCCTAAGCACCGTCTACTGAGCCTGTTGTAGTTCCAGTAGTCATATGAAAGCATGTGCACTAGAGGCGTGGAGCTATCGATGACGCAGTGGCCATACCACGGAGAGATTACAGCTGCATGTGCCCCATTTTGTCACAGTTGCCATAAGATAAGTATGGAGGGGAACGACGAGCAGTGCATAAGAAAGAAGGCCTTTGTTACGAATAGCTTTGTTGGAAACTCTGAGCATGATAGATACTGTTACAGACAGAGGTGGCATAGGAGCGAAGGTCCACCGGTGATCCACCATCGTTATCTATAGAGTAGTGAGTTGAACTTTCAATTTGATTACTAAGTTGGTTTGGAGACGTGACTTGACCTTTTTGAGAGAAAAAGAAAGGAAAAGAAGGAAAAATAGAAAAATTTTTGACTGATCAATCACCAGGCTGTCAAGAGGCTGCCGTTGCATTCGGTCATGGCAGCAGGTCAAAGCTAAAAACTGGAAGAGATGGAAGTGTTTCATTCCACAGATCCATTCCAGCCATGCAACCCCTCGATGGCAGGGAGGAAGGAGTACGCAGGCCTGTTCGGTAACAGGCAGGTTCGGTACTGCCTTTAACTTGTAACGGCAAGAGTGTAAAGTAACCAGTACAGATACATATGCTCTGTACTGTAAAATACTATGTATGTGTATACAGAAGATAACGCGGGGATATTTACTGTATGTACAGTACAGGCAGTACTCAATCCCGTGCGCATCTGACAGTTATCTAGTCATCATGTGACCCTTGCCCGCATGTGCCAAGCACGGCACTGTTTGATCGGGGCTTTGGTCTGGCACCTCACACACTGTCACGTTCAGTTAGTACTAGTTACCAAATAAGTTACTGCATTACTGACTTGAAGTTTCTCCGCTTTGCAAATTTCGGGTCAAAGATCCAGTTATGGTGCCTCTCACTTATCTGATTTTGTAATCTCCCCCCGCCAAGTGCTGATATCAACTACCTATGAACGACTGGATTGATTGCATGGATGCGTGAAATCAAATGAATGAATAAATGAAAAAATGATTCCCATTTATTGGTCTCTCTAGCTATTCAACTGCCGGCTACCATCTCTACTGCTTGCTTCCTTGATACTCCCGCCTCCACGCTTCATGTTTTTGTCATTCATGATTCCAAAATCATAATTAATTACTCCTACGGTACCTTTGCGACACACCCCTGGCTTTATCCAATTAGCAAAGCCTGCCTGCCTGCCTGCCTGCCTGCCTGCCTGGGGCTCCGCCTGGGGAACTCGGAGCTTGTCTAAACTGCCGTTTCTAGCACTATCCACCCCTCCCTTTTCCAAAGCCTCCGTTGACGTCTGCAGCTCATCATCATTGTTTCACTGCACACCCATCTTCGCCCTGGCATTATTGGCCTGGAATAGTTCTTCCACGCCGGGCCCTCATGGCCCCCAAAGAGATGCTGCCTCCTGGCTGGGAGGATCTAGACAGGTAGGTCTTAACCTTGGTCTTGGCATATCCTGCTCCTCTCGAATGTCCCTCACCATCTTCTCTGATAATGCTGCATTACTTGCACCGTTGGACTTGCCTTCCTGTCTCTCTATGTGTGTCTTCAGACGGGAGGGTGCGCCTCCTATAGCAGAGCCTTCCCCGAGCCATTTAGTAGGTGCGTAAGCAGTTCACTGCTGACAGTTGCGTTATTCATCATGGCGCTTGGACAGGCAGATGGGGCAACTTTTCATGATGGGCTTCGATGGAACATCTGTCAGTCCTCAGATTCGGTCGCTCATCGAGAACTACCACCTCGGTTCGGTTCTGCTCTCTGCAAAAAATCTCAAATGTACTCATATACTCCCCTCCCTACACCGTCTTCATTGGGGTCTTCGTTGATGGCTTATTTACCTCGGCCGCCCAATTCCGTCCTTAGACATAGGCACTGATATACATCTAGCTGCAGAAGATGCAACACGGTTGGTCCTTGAGCTGCAGACAATCGCTCGGGATGCTGGCCATCCGGTGCCTTTGCTAATCGCCATGGATCAGGAAAATGGTGGGGTGAACAGCCTGTACGATGATATCTACATCCGGCAGTACCCAAGTGCGATGGGTATTGCTGCGACAGGGTCCAAAAGCCTAGCCCATGAAGTCGCGATGGCGACGGCACAAGAGCTCAAAGCTGTAGGAGTTAACTGGATCTTGGGTCCTGTTCTCGACGTGCTTACCAATGTACGCAACCAGCCCTTGGGCGTCCGCACCACAGGAGACGACCCACAAGAAGTATCACAGTACGGCGTCGAATTCATGAAAGGCTATCAGAAGGCAGGGCTCGTGACATGCGGCAAGCATTTCCCCTCCTATGGTAACTTGGAGTTTCTCGGGTCTCAGACGGATGTACCAATCATTACTGAGTCCCTAGAGCAGCTTAGTTTGACCGCATTGGTACCATTTCGCAATGCAATCCTTCATGGTTTGGACTCGATGATGGTAGGGGGCGTTTCAATGTCATCGGCCGGAGTCAATGTGATGCACGCTTGTCTTAGTGAGCAGGTGGTTGATGATCTGCTTCGGAAAGACCTACAGTTCAAAGGTGTGGTCGTTTCTGAGTGCCTAGAGATGGAGGCCCTGACCCACAATATCGGCGTCGGTGGAGGGACGGTGATGGCCAAAAATGCCGGGTGCGATATCATCCTTCTTTGTCGCTCATTCCAGGTTCAACAAGAGGCCATCAGTGGCTTGAAGCTAGGTGTGGAGAATGGTATAATCGGGCGCGGGCGCATCGAGCAGTCGCTTCGCAGAGTGCTGAGCTTGAAAGCCAAATGCACGTCTTGGGAGCAAGCCCTCAGCCCGCCTGGTCTTACTTTACTCACTCAAATGCAGCCGTCCCACACAAGTCTGTCCACACGAGCATACAACGGTTCTATCTCAGTTGTCCGAGACAAGCAGAACTTACTACCTTTGACCAACATTCTCGAGCAAAATGAGGAGCTGCTTCTCTTGACACCATTGGTAAAGCCGTTGCCTGCTTCTGCCGTATCGCGCTCCGTGAATGAGCATTTGAACGTATCTCTTGACCCGATCGCGTGGGATCGAACAGCATCTGTACTGAGTGGCGAAAGTGTCTTCAAAGAGCTTGGAAGGTCCCTTTCCCGACACCGCAGTGGTCGTGTTCTGCATACATCCTACACAGCCAACGGTGTACGTCCGATTCATGAGGATCTCATTGATCGGGCTAGCGCGGTCATTGTCGTCACCGCCGACGCCAACCGGAACTTGTACCAACATGGGTTTACTAGGCACGTGTCTATGATCTGTAGATCCAAATTCACTCCATCAGGCGAACCTCGCGAGAAACCATTAATCGTGGTCGCAGCAAGCTCGCCTTATGACTTTGCAATGGACTTGTCCATTGAAACATATATTTGCACTTACGACTTCACCGATGCGGCCTTGGAGGCCTTGGTTAAAGTACTTTACGGAGAGTTGACCGCCGTGGGGTCACTCCCGGGCTCTATAAGTCGCAGTCAAAAACTTCACCAGGCGAGGCAACACTGGCTGGTAGAGAGCTGGAATGAGGATAGGGATGCGCATGCTTTAGACTCCCTACTGAATGCTGTCCGAGAGGACTGTGTGCAAGGACAACGTCCGGAGTTGCTAGGTGTGACATCTACCAGCTTTCTGCTCCGCAAAGAAGAGATTGATGAGGCACACTTTGTGGTTCGCAACAGCAGTACCCAGGCTTTATACGGGTTCTGCTCCACGTATTACTTTCGATCCACAGGCACTGGCGTCATTGGGTCCTTGATCGTTCATCCCGCAAGACGGAAGCTATCTATCGGGAATTCTCTCCACAATCGTGCCATCCGAACTCTTCTGCACAGAAAGGGCATGAAACGGTTCCAGCTGGGCTCTCGCCTTCCGGGGATTTATCTGGGTATCCCGTCAGCAAACCCGGTGGACCGCAAGAGGCTGCGCCAATGGTTTGCGAACTTGGGCTGGAATACGGCCCTTTCACGGCCTGTTTGTAGCGCGGTACTGCGCAATTTGTCTTCTTGGACGCCAACGGACAGCTTGGTTCACGGCATCCAGAACGCGGATGTGGCCTATGATCTTGTTTATGGCTGGGACTATGCAGATTCGATTCTGGACCACATCAAAACGAACTCCAGGCAAGGGGTTCTAGATATCTACAAAGTGGCTTTGAGAGGGTCCCCGCACTGTGGGATCATCCGGGCGACCCGCCCCGGTAATGGCGCTATTTTGGGCAGCGTAGTTGTCTACAATGGACGAGCAGCTTTAGCGGAGCACATGCCGGTTCTGAGATCGCTTCAAATTGCTGCCGGGGGTATCTCGTCTCCCGTCATTTCTCCATCGGTCGGCGAGTACGCTACAGTCATGCAGGGCCTAATCTTACTAGGCATCAAGCAGATCCGCAAGCAAGGTGCCGAGGCCGTGATAATGGACTGTGTGAGTTATTCTTCCCACATATGAAGTGGTGTGCAATGGGTGTTAGTTATTGACGATGTTTGCTACAGGTTGATGGTGACAGCAATCTTGATTGTCTTTCCGGCATGGGCTTCAGTGCTCTGCATAGCTTTGAAGAAATCAATTGCGATGCCGCGACATGGACCATGGCACCTTCCACGTAGAGGGTGCTTCCTGGGCAGCCTCAGCTTCAAGTTCTGTGTGATAATTCTGTATATAGTCTTCTCACCTTTGCATCCTGTGGTCCCCTCGCTGTAAATATCAGTCAATACTGTCAATACATCGAACAAAGCAATTCTCGGCCGCATTCGGACTCGAGTTTTGGGGCCATAACCAGCTTCTTTGTTTTCGTTTTCTCGTTTTTGTTTTGTTTTCACCCTCTTTCCTCTTTCTCTGTTTTCGGGGAAAAGGAGAGGGGGGGCGGGGGATGATGTCATCATAGCCACCGAAGAGGCGCAGAAGAGATGCAGAAGAGATGCAAAAGAGCCGTAGGTAGGCCGAAACAGCAATGTCAGTTGACCTCCGCCGGCGATGCAAGCGTTCCGATCCAACGGGGGCATATCTGAATTCGCAGGGTCTGATAAACTGCCCGTTTTCGGATGCCGGCGCTCTGACATGGTGGACTGGATTAGCGGCCTAGTCGCGCAATGTTCAGCCAGTCATCTTTTTGCGGACAGCATCGTAAGTGAGACACGCAGCTAGCTCTAAGCCTGCTTTAGTCTTTGGATGGGTGTATTATTGTAGTGCTGTACCTCCATGAGTAAATATTTCACTGATTGAAGAAATATCCAAACTCTTCCTGCACTGGCCACAATATAGGAGGACATGGAATGGTAGGCCCTTTGCAGTCTCACAGCTGGCTGATTGAGTGGGGGTGGTGGGTGGAGTTCCGGAAACAGCAAAGGAGTCAAGGACATGAAATTTGACCATGGATCACAGTAACCACCACCACCACCACAGTCATTTCAGAGAGGAGAGAAGAAGACTGACTCCAAACTGGAGGGAGTCGAGCACTGGGAAAAGCTCTCGCCAGTTGGCGGGCAGTTCCGGTCAGCTCGGCTCCACCAGACAAGCTGACCGACGGTAAACTTTAATTAAGAAGGGTTTTCCCCACTCATACGTATCTACTGTACTGTACTGTACTGTACTGTACATACTGTGGCGGCGAGAGGGAGGCGGCGAGTGGCGCTTTCCTCTCTGGGCAAGCGGTGGTGGCCTTGTTCTTTCCTCCCCTCCCTGAATCAACAGTTCATCAATACAGTTCTATTCATCCACCGTTAGCCTCTTGAGGATAGACTCATTATTCTGGAGACAATTTTGTTCCTGCAATACATATTGCTAACTTACCGGGACCTACTCAGGTACAAATGCGATATCATGAGGCTGAGGCGCTAAGAGGAGTACTGACTGTACTATACAGTACCTCCACCTGGCAGAGCGAAGGTCTATCTGAATATGGATTAGTCTTGTTTGTCTGTCCCACCCCACCTGCAGTCTACTGAGTACTGACAGTCTGTCTGTAAGTGAATTAGAGTCAGTCTATCTACTCAGTACAAGGCAACGAGTGGTATGTCAAATATAGGATCTATAGTATCCACAAGCGACAGTAACCATCTACGCAATTAAGTTGTGGGGTTGTTAATGTGAGTCCTAACTACTGTAGCTCCGTACTTGCACTCCGTAAACCAAACTCCCTCTCCGCGGTCGGTCTCATAGCTCCAGTCTGCAGTCTCCAGTCTCCAGTCTCCAGTCTCCATGCGCCCGCCCCCTTCCCCCTTCCCCCTTCCCCCTTCCCTTCCCCCCTTCCCCCTCCCCCGTCTCCGGTCCCGATGGCCCTTTTGATTTGCTTGGCTTCCTGACTTCGGGGAAATCCGATCCACTCTGCTCTCGGAATCTGGAGTCTCTTGCTTGCTCGTGCTTGCTCGTGCTTGCTCGTGCTTGTCTCGTTCTTCTGGTCTCTTTCTTTCAGCTTGATACCTCCCTGATCTACTACTACTACTGCTGCTGCTGCTGCTGCTGCTAAGTTAGTATAGTACAGTAATTACTTCCAGCATCTACGCATAGCTTTTGCTTGTCTCTCTGTCTTGGTTGGTTCGGTGTCGGTTCAACCATTTTCTTCTCCATTTCCATTTTCTCCTCCGCCTGCTGCTGCTGATTTACACTGCATCCCTTCCTTCCTCCCTTCCTCCCTTCCTCCCTCTCCGCACGCGCGCGTGTGTGCCGCGCCTTAACGCTATCTATCCACAACAGTCCGGAAGGGAACGATTGCGGAACCATCACTGCAACCGGCTTTCTAAACCATTGTTCAGCCTCCCCCCTCCCCCCTCCCCTCTCCCCTTCCCCCCAGTTACCTTACTCCACCCATTCAGCGGTATCCTCCACCCGTTTGCTTCTTTGGCTTCACGCTCATCTATCCATCCATTGATTCACATCAACCCTATCGGTCTGTCCTTCCCTCATGTCCCCCGTCTTTGGCTTCCTTCTGCGGCCGCGCTCGTAGCGCAACACCCCTCCCGCCGGAATCGATCTGGCTTTCCACCTGCTTACCTGCCACACCCTTCACCCTTCACCCTTCACCCTTCGCCTTTCGTCCTCCGTCCTTTTACCTTTCACTCAACTCTTTGCCCTCTCACATCCTCTTTTCTTCTGCCGCTTCCTGACCTACTCTTTGCCCTCTCACATCCTTTTGCTCTTCCTGCCGCCTCACTCTCCCTCACCCTCTCCTCCCTGGGTCGCCCTCATTGACACTTTGCTTCCAGTCCTTGGCGGTTGGTCAATCTTCTGCGTTTGGTCTTTTGATAGGTTCAAGCCCCGAAGGGCCAATCCTTCAACATGGAGGGCTTTGACACTATGTCTATGCCCTACTTGGCCAGCCCGCTTTCTCTGAGCAATCTCCAGGGGTCCGACTACCTCCATTCTATGCCTGGTATGGACATGCCTGACCAGCGATCGACTTTCGAGTCGGAGCCCTTCGTTAGGTAAGTATCATTTAGGGCCCTTGAGAGTGGTAATGCCTGCCCGATCTGCATTCTTACCGTGGCTAATCATTGTCCCGGGCTAGCGGCGACGACATTGCCTTCACTCAACATGGCGTACCCCCCACAAGCTTGAAACGCTTTCCGTCAGACTACCAGGACCCCTTCACAGATATGGTGCCAGCATTTGACCCCGCTCCTCCAGAGCAACCTTCAGACTCTTCAATCGACCACAACAACAAGCTCTTAAGCTTTTCACTTCCGGCCTACAGTTTTACATTGCTTGACTACTCACTGCGGCGCACCTCGGTTTCTCTTGCAGCCCAATTGCATGGCATGTTCTTCCTCGCTGAGTCGCCCTGGACTACCTCGCCCACAGAGAATGCCCCGCCCCAGCAAGGCGCGGAACTGACCTGCTATCGGCGAAATCTCTTTCAAATCACCGGCTCGGTGACCCTGCCGCGAAGCTTGAGATATATTATGACGGAGCAAGGTGACCGCATACCTATCCTTGCCCAAGAATTGACTGTTTCAGCTACCGAGTCGGTCGAAGGTAACTCGGTCAAGATCATCTCGGTACCTTGGAAGACACCTGCCGCAAATCAGAATCAATCAACGGATGAGAGCAGCGTCACAGCCAATGGCATGAGTGCCAATCCAAGCACCGCTAATCCCAAAGTCGAGAAGGAGCCGCCACCGATCCCGTTGGACATTATGGCGGGTCAGGATCTTGATACCGACTATGCGACATTTCCGATCGCATGGAAGCGACTGCAATTCCGTGTCGCGACTGCCAATAATGGTCGAAGAAAAGAGCTCCAACAACACTTTGTCGTTCGATTGAAAGTCATTGCTACATTATCTACTGGAGCCAGAATTCCAATTTGCGAAGTACATTCAGGTCCTGTCATTGTTCGGGGTCGTAGCCCACGCAATTTCCAATCCCGCAAGGACTTACCTCTGAGCGGCAGCGCTGCTGCTTCGCGAAAGAATACCCAATCCACTGGCGTGAACCGAACACCGACCAGTGACTCTGCCCCGTCTTCTAACCTAACACCAGCTAAAGCCAAGACGACGGTGAAAAGTAGCTCACCTGAGACCGCAGTCTCTCAGGGCAGTATAGCTCCTCCTCCACCGGCTACCGCCGACTGGACACAGATCTCGCCTGCCGTGGGGGGAACAATCACTTCCGCACCATTGCCTCATTCATCTGTATATGCTCAATCAAGTCCGGATTTCCCGCGGCTTACGGATACACAACGGCTTCACAATAGCGTTCCGGCTCCCATGAACTTGTCCCTCTTTGACGAGGATGAGAGCGGAGAAAGCATCAACATTCATGAATCAGCTAGATCGGCTGCATCGTACAGCAATGAAGTGTCGCATGGGACTTCCAATATAGACGGCACTGCACCCCCAGCGAAAATGCGGAAACTCTCCCATGGCCTGCCCCGAGCGCCATCTCGATCTGCCTCTTCGTCGCTGCCCTTACTGGGTAGTGCGAACATGCAGCAATCGTTTGCGTCTACGCTTCCCTTCCCCAATGAAAGTGCTGATTTGTTGTACGAGTACTTCCCATTGGGGCTGGATGATTGGCAGGCGCCTGTTGATGCTGTTTACCGGCCGCATGTAGTGCATCATACCAATCTGCCGGAGGTCAAATTTGTGGCCGCACGAGGAAGAAGCAAACGATATTTTGCTGCAGAAGACGTCTTCTAGGTGGATCTAGTCCATGAGCGATGAAACTGCACCCGAAAATATAGACTGGGAGCAAAAGTTCTTTCTCCCAAAGCAGCAGAGAATGGGTTGAGATATGGCCCCTCACCTGTATGGAAACCTTATCCACCATCGTGCTTCGTCGCCTTTGGGATGCTGTGTTTGATTCTCCAATCTTCCCATCCTTATCAGGCTTGTCGCCGGCGAAATGCAACCTGTTTGGATGACTTCTTTCTTGGAACACGACTAACATATAGATTTCTCAGGAACATATATAGGGGTGTACGGTTATGGGAATGAACTCCCGGATCAAACGGGATGGGCTGGGGCATGCTGGGGCATGCTGGAGTTTCTGCTTGTTCGATGTTTCCATCATGGCGTTGGGGGGTTCTTGATTGGCCCGGTGTTCTTGTTGACTACGAGTTCGTTTTCGCTTCCTTTTGGTTTTTCATCTTTGTCCTTTTTTGCCTACCCACCCGGTCGCAGATGCTCGGGTGCCAAGCTCATGACCTGCCTGCTTACCGCACTTTTGTCACTATGAAGGTGATCGTTAATATATAGACCGCATTTACCGGTCTAATGTTTGATTCCATATCTCCTTGCATATAATTGTAATCTTTCGGGTTGCGTGTTGTAAAACAGCTTGATAAAGTGCCAGGTTACTCATTTAGGAAGCCAGCTGAGCCTCATTTGCTTGCCAGATGGGTGCAAAGAACTAAGAACGCAAGGAGTCGTGAATCTGCCATACACTGTGTGCAGCGGACATATGCTTGCGGTACTGAAGAGTGAGCGGAGCTGCACATACGTCACATCGCCACGGGCCAGGAAGCAGTCGGCTCTTTTGGAACAAGACCGACGTAGTGCTTGCAAGTCCGCGTCCACTCAGTTTGGTTGCATGAGACCCCCGAAAATATGTCCGCATCAGAGATAGCCAAGCCCATCGCCCCCTATGCTTTCCAAATCCGCCATGATTTCCCATTCGTTTGCCCCAACCCGGCTTGCTATCTCCATTTTGCGCTGTGTACTCAGACTGAGCCATTGATTTAACAAATTGCCGTCCAGCATCCCCCTTCCCGCAGTACCATCACTCTCAACAGCACGGAAAGCGCGAGGATTCAATCCGCAAGGATGCTCAAGAGTGTTGGTCAATTGGGACTGCAGAGCGGACAGTCGACGGTAAGCCTCTTCTGGAATGCAAGTAATGAGGCCAATAGATCCGTTCTGTGATGTTATGAGAGACTGGTAGAGCGGTGCTTGGTGATCCAGATCCATGTCATCCTGTTGACAAAGTAGCGATTCTGATGAAACCATTGTACGTGGAAGCAGCGTTAGTGTAGAGGCAAAGTTGCCCGTATGAAATTTACTACGACTGAGTAGTCTGTCCCCATTGGAGGACTTGGGGTCTGCTTTTGAGTCAGTCAAAGTTCTCACCTATAACGCCAACCACAGTGTTGCCTACCTTCGGGGTCATATTGTAATACGTGAATGTTGCAGTCGCTATCAGCCACGACGAGGAACAGCCTTCTGCCATCAGGAAGGAAGTCTGCGGCTACCACCTCCAAATAGTCTAGGTCTTTGGCAAACAGACTTAACTTATACGGCTCCTCCTAGAAACACATCGGCTTTGTCAGATCGGCGGCGGTAAGTCTAGGCATGAGCATTGTTAAACGTACCGAATAGCCAGCGAACCACAGCCCTTTCGTGGCGTCTCCAAGAATGCACATGCCAGTGCCTTTCAGCTCTTTGACAACACTGACATAGCATTGCATATCCATGAAAGCCACTGGAAGAAGGCTGCCGTCCTCTTTGAGACCTCTGACCATGCATTTCTGCCCCTGGGAGACAATCATGAAACCCTGACCACCAATTTCAGACAGTGCGGTTACAGCACCCTTTACCAGTTCTTTGCCGATAAGTTTCAACTTGCGGTCCGATGTGGGATTATCAGGGTCCGGAACCACCTTGATCACCTCGAAAACATATATGCAACCGCGCGCTGGTATATCTTCACCGCGCGCAATCGCCGTCCCGACAACTATCATCTCTCTGCGTTCCCGGGTGTTTTCCGAAACCTCGAGACTGATATTCTTCATGGCCATCACATATTCACTGGCATCCAAAGGGTAACTTGGGATTTACAAGGAAATGTCAGCAATTCTCGTGAAATCGTATAGACCTTCCATTTGCTTCCTCTCACCTGTCAAGAATAGACCACGTCTTCGGGCTGACGATTTTCAGAAAGCTTCCATGCGCTTCAGGCAGGAATGAAACAACTAATGACATTTAGCATACATCCTGAAAATACGCAAAGACAACGAACCTTCGGTGCGCCACTCGGGATGTAGTTCGTCGTCTTCGGGCAGTTTAAATTCTGTCTTTTGGCAAGTCCCAAGTACATACATTCCTGACGAGGACGAGTAGGCTAAGTGATCGACTTGTTCACCCAATGGTACCTTCCGCAAAGGCCATTTGTGATCAAATAGCATGCCACGGGGCAATTGGCACAGACGAATTGTGTCCTTCAGCGAGTCAGCGCCTTCGGGGTAGAAAGAGTTGCATCTGCTCAAAGTCTGGGTTGTGAGACTTACATTCGATTCCAGATAGGCGAAACTGCTAGTCGACGCCAGAGGGTTAAGAATGCCCACGCTTCGTGGATAATCCCCTCGTAAGCGTACAAAATGCGGCGAGCTGGTGGATGTCCGCACAATGAAACCAGCCGAAGCCCCGGGCATGAAGACGGTGGAAAGCCCAAAAAAATTGGGAAGGATGCGCAATGGTTGGGCTTTAGATTGACATTTGTCAGCCGCCTCTACGCCCCCGCGAGAAGGTACCTTCGGAAGAACTGTGTTGGCCTCCTTCGAGAATCGCAGGCTAGTTTTCCCATCTCCGGCACCCGTGGAGACGAAAAATGGTTGATATATGTTGATGTTGTCGTTCTGGCACCGCAACTACCAAGAAGGGCGCGTCAGCATGGGAGACGAATTGAGGTGTACACGGAAACATTTGAGCATACAATCAAGTATGGCGAGGCGTTAGCGGAATCCCCAAGGTCGGCAATAATAGCCTCGGTCAACGACTCTCGTGCCCCAGATCGTTTTGGGGCTTCGGATGACAAGATTGGTGGCAGCCCAGCTACTCCTTCAATAATAGTCACCAGGATTTGATCGGGAAGCCGGTACATCTGAGCATGAGGTAAGCAAATGATCGGTGGTGCATACAGCCAGCCAACCAGCTAAAGGATTTGAATACACACGGTGTACCTACATAGAGTTTGTGATCCTGGTCCAGGAGGAATAAGTAGAGAACGCCCGGTTTAGTGGAAGCTGAGTCGACAGCAGAGAATGTGCCAGTCTTGTCGTAGTAAAGACTACAGGAGATCCAGCTTTTTACTGCGAACTGCTCGTGTAAAATGACTTCGTCAAGATCCCCACTTTCGTCGGATTGAAGAATTAATAACGTTGAGTCATCCCGAAGAATTGCAAGGCAGGGGTCTGCAAAGCTGGCACTAACGGCCATCCGTTCATCATTGGTGTCATCGTCCCAGATGGGATATATTTGGGTTAAACCCAGATCTATTTCTCATCAGCGCAACCATTCCAGCACTAGATCGGGTCGGGGGCTTACCGCTATCATAGGTTCGAACTTCGTTTTTCAGAACTTGAACTACCCGCTTGTTACCCATCAAGGTGTTGATTTGAATAGTCACATCTTCATTCGGATTGAACTCAGTGGCTTTGAAGGGTTTCAAGACACCGGCATCTTCCAAATAAACAAGAGACTCTTCTTTATCGATGCTTTTCGTCCTAGAAGCGATGACAAAATGACGTGATTGAGGTCGATAGCCGTCCGAAATGCTGGTTGCCGCCTTTATGCCTTGTATTACAGAAGCTGTCCAGAGACATTCCGCAGCCTCAACCTCAACGGAGTGTATCACATCAGGATCAAGTTCGCGACTCAGTACAATCAAACCACCGCCACTATCAGAGCCCTGAGCTGCCACTAGTTCTAAGCTAGCAGAATCATATTCGGAATGATTATATTCCGTTTTCGCAACCACAGAGCGCCTGCCTAGGACAATGTCTCTCACAGGGGCAATGTTGATAAGTCTGTCGAGGAGGCGAAAATAACGTATTCCAGAAGCACGTTCAAGCTTTGTGGAACCACCAGTCGGCGCCAATTTTGGTGATGTGGCATATAAATCGTCTTCGTAAACCTCGTTATCACTCTGGTCATCGTCCATGTCCACAGAATCATCCATCGCTTTCGACAATGGCCGAAGCTTTTTCGAGCTTGAGGATGCGAAGGAGTAGCCTAGAAGGATGGAGTCCGAGCCTTCGCTGCCTAAGAAAACCCTACTTTCACCAATAGACGCCGAGGAGGAAGCAGCTGATTTCATAGAAACGACCCCGGCGTGGCTGGGTAAGGGGTGTACTGAAATTCCAGAGACTGACCTGCCATCGAGCCTAAATTTCACGGTGGCGAAGTCTCCTGTGGATAACACCAGCAGCAAATCACCACTGCCATCGTCAAGAGTCTCAAGAACGCAGTTTTCTAGACGCAGAGCCAGGTCTGATTGATCCGACATAGAAAATGCCGAGGCCAGTCTGGAAAACTCGTTGACTCCGACTGCGTTGGTCTTGCCAGCCTGATCAACATGCACCAGCTCATTGGACCCAATCAACAAAGCGCCACCAACAGGAGGCGGGAGTGCTACCACTTTGAAGAGATCGCTGGGCAACCTAGATACTGAAAGCAAGGTGGTGGATGCTCGCTGTTCCAGATCGAGAGTAAACACGGAATAGAAGACAATGTCTTTTCTTTCTTGCAGAAGTGCACTAGACGTCGCGACCTGCGAGTACAGTATTCCAAAAGTCGGTTCTCTATATTCGTATAGAAATGCGAAATTTATTGGGTGCAGAATTGTTGGGTCCAGTGCACTCAAAGGTAAGACGAAGGATGGAGCATACGGGGTTTGATATATTGTGGTCTGGTTGGCCTTTTCACGATCGTTATCCCCAAAGCTGTGGCTTTCTGCATTCTGTCCTTCTAAATCTGAGTCATAGTCATCCATCACCAAGTCATCCCCTGGCTGATGAAAAGGAATGATGGCGAAATTCCGGATCCCGAAGTTGAATATCGCACATCTACTGCTTGGGTCCACACTAAGAATGCTGCCACAACTGCTCAAGTCAGGGACCCAGGGGCTACGGGTCAAATCATCCCGCTCATAATAATGAATCGAAATTGTAGAGATACCACGGCGTTCCGGATCCCATTCAATCAAGCTGAGTTTGGCATTGCGAAACGCGATGAGAATGGCCTCTCCTCCGCTTCTTGAGTTCAATATCTTGACCCGACAAAGATTGGTTGCTGTGCCAGCTAAGGGGTACTCCCTCTCCAGAACCAGTTTCGTTGTTTGTTCACTGAGCTCCCCTTCCACTCGTTGTAGACCACAGGGGTTGATTTGCAACGAGAATATTTGGAGCAAAGAGGTCTTCACGACAATGAGATTCGTAGAGGTTTCGGTCAGGAAAGGTAGTGCCAATGCATGAGTGACCCCAGTGGGGGCCAGCAATTCGGTATAGCACTGCATCTGCAATGTTGAGCGAGATCTGCGTTCGTCTTGTTAGTATCAAAAGTCTGGCCGGCCACCCGGCTGCTTTAACTGCCTTGCCGTTTTCTCAACATTGCCTTATATCAAAGGCGAGGCAGAGGAAGAGGGGCAAAGAACAGGTCTGTGACACAACAAAGGGCATACAATAATAATGGGCGAGAGTCGAACGGAACTTTAACAAAAACACTAGGCTCGGGATGGGATCAATCAGGGTGATAATTCACGTGACGGCTCCATTAGATGATGTAAGACGCCACTGACCGGGCCTAGTCGAGTTATAGCTTTACTGACCAACCAACTCGGCTCTTTTCGCAACAAGGACGCTTGGCCTACGCTCACATTCAGTTCAGTGGTACTGTAAGTAGGACAGGAGTTGCTTGATGTGCTGACTTCTTCACTTCAATTGACTTCGAAGTCTGCATACATTTCATGTGTGCTACTGGACTCTAACAAATGGCTTCTCTGCAAACATCCCTTATTTGGGTTATTTATACCATTGCGGTAGCCGTTGCGGTCTTGGTAGCCTGGTTCCTCGTCCACATTTATCAAACCCCTCGAGATCGTTCGCGCGCTGTGACCTTAACTTGTATTTTTACCATAACAAGTCTTCTTGCAACTGTTCTCCTACTGCCAGTTGATGTTGCTCTGGTCTCTTCAGCGACGTCATCAAATCTGGGCCAGAGGAAAGGCTGGGCCACTCAGAATGATGTCGACAATTTTCTTCTTTCTTTGACTGTTGTATACTATCTACTCTATTCACTTGATGCCATCCTATGCCTCTTAGTCATCCCGTTTGTTTACTTCTGGTACGAAGAGTATGATGAGGTGGCTACTGAAGCAGGTGAACAATCCTCGGGCCAACGACTCTGGGCTGCTCTCAAATATACTATGTCTTTTGTCGCAATTGTGGCAGTGCTACTTCTGGTCGGCTGTCTTGTTCCTATGTCGAACGTCGAGAACGCCACTGAAAGTGAACCTCTGACGGCCTCCATGGTTAAAAATCGTATGCCCCTCGCTTCCTTTTTCAGCCTTGTTGCCCTTTGATTACCTCGAGCCAAGATACTATCCTGATTCAGTCCCCTTGCGAAGCTGAATCTTGACTCACTTATTTATAGGAGGCGAGCGGGCCTTTTTGTTTACAATTGGAGCACTCATGACAATCGGAGTGCCCTTTTATGCCCTGTATACGTCCACAGGCCTTGCTCTTCTCCCTCTGCAGGCAATCAAAGTTTCGTCGGCATCGAAGGATACATGGAAAGCTGCCATGACCGTGCAGCTTGAGTCCAACAGAGAACGCCAACGCCAGTTAGATCGGCGCTGCGGGGGGAATTCTGGACTTTTGTCCTCCAAAGATCGTAGAGAATTGGACACCCTTGTTCGAGAGGAGAGGACGTTAATCCGGCGCCAGCGCCTAGCAGACGAAGCTCACGCGGAGCACCGAGACTGGGTGGTCAAATTGTGGCTGAAAGCCGAGGCTACATGCCGTCCATTGAGAGTATTGGGTGGCGTTGGCTTGTTTCTAATTGCGTTTCTGATATTGATATCCATGTTCGTGACATCTATCGACAAGGCCAGCAACTCGCTCTGCAAACACCGTTGCGGATACCTCCTCAAACACATGCATACGTTCAATCCGGTAGATTGGATCCTGGTTCAGTCTGCGAGGATATTTCCCGTCGACTACATCATGTTCACGGTACTCACTTTACTTCTCTTCTTCAGCTCAGTATTCGGGATCGCAACAATAGGCATTCGACTCCTCTGGGTGAATGTCTATCAGATCAGAAGAGGCCACACATCTCCGCAAGCTCTTCTGCTGACAACGGTGATCTTGATGCTGACCATCTTAACACTCAACTATTCATTGTCCATGAATGTGGCCTCGCAGTACACATTATTTGGTTCTCAAACTTTTTGTGATCGCCCGCCAAGCCCTGAAGGGCATCCAGATTGCTCGGATAACACGCAACTCATGAAGCGATGTTCGGACATTGCAGACAATGCAGCTGCAAAGCAATCTTGTACGCCTAGTGTTGCTAGCACATTTGTGAATCATGTGACAACAAAGTTTCCCTTCTTCGGGGTGATACTTTTCTGGTCTCAATTCATGTTCATAGGTACCTAATACCGTCATACTGCCGCATCCCAGCGAGATCCATATCATTGACCTTTCGTGTATTACAGGCTTTTATTTACTCGTTGTTGTCACGTTCATCATTCGCTCACCACGACAAGACGAGCGCTCACTTAACGAGGAAGCCGAGGAAGCCGAGGAAGCCGAGGAGGAGAATCTCCTAGCGAGCACGGGAAGACGTGGCAATGCTGGGTTAGATGACATTATACGAAGGATGGACAGGCAGAATGACAGCAGGAGTGTAGGATAACAATGCTTGTGCATCTCGTTCCAAGCAAGAACTCAGCCCAGTCATCAGAAAGTTGAGCGGCAGTGACACGTATTCGTAACATCATATGGCTCGATTCTCCTGGGTCGCCCACAAAGAGGGCCCACCATTGCTGGGCAATCGGCAACGGAGGAACAGGGGTGTGATCCAATGATCCGGGTTCGATTTTGTGACCATGTGCATGGCTAAAGACGGTCATCTAGTAATGCAAGAGCACTCTCAAATGCCTTGACAACATCGGTATCTGAGCCCCTGATCAGCACGGCCTCATTTACAAGAAGGTGTTATCAGGAATATACAATGTCGCTTCTTCTTCTCTAAGCTCTCTTCGGAATTCTGAACGTGATGCATCTGGGTCTTGAATCTAGAATCAATAGTCAATATCAGACCTCTTGGAGCCGAGATAGGAAGAAAACCTTTTCAAGGCTCTTGTTTCGTCACACGTAATAGTGGTTTGAGACCATGCCATAAAAATCTATACAGAAATTAGATCGAAATCATGTGAACACAAAGAACCACGTGAACAACCTCTAGCATTCTGGAGATATGATTCTGAAGGGCATCTTCTGCTTCTTTGTGTTGCTCCATGACTTTGAGATATCTATTCTCAAGTTCTTTCCAGTCATATGTATCTAAGTTGCGGATGGGGAAAGGTTCCATTTGCACAGCTTCATGACACTTAATGTGTGAGTAAACCTGCGCCCGCTGACAAGGCATTGTCAACTCCATTCCCGTGCTTAGAGGTTGCATAGAGACTGGTAGTATTGAGTCTAAGCCCACAGCTTCAGACCAAGGTGAGGTGGTTGTAAGAAGGCTAACAAGCGCAGCCGCGCAAAGATGGCAGGTTTGATCAAAAATGAGGTTGGAGGGGAACAAAAGAGGGAAGAAAGGAGAAGCGGTCAACTTCCATCAGGTATACCGACTGACACCAAAAGTTACAATACTTCCACAGAAGTCTCTTTGTGGTCTCACAGGCAGTATGTATGAAGAGAGAGACAGATATACAAGGCTCGCTGTGTACGACCTTTATAGGAGGAAATTGCGGGTGCTCATATAATATCAGCTTTGTTCAGCTATGATATGGCCAGATGGTAATCTTGAGAGAGTACCTATGCAGTAGTAGTACTCCGTACGGAGTAGTATGTGATAACTTAAGTGCTATTGGCACTGACTTTAATTCTAATACTACCAGAGCTAAACTTTCTACAGTAGGCGGTAGAGCCTTTAAGTACTTTATCCTCTGTACTATCAAGTACAGATACATAATAAAATAATTTGATATGGAACTGGCCATTGCCACCTGTTGATATTCTTAGACCACCTGGCTAAGGCCTAAAGGAGTAAGGTGCCCGAATACCGCCCTATTTCTAAATAAGTGTGCATTTGTTTTTGTATGTAAAATTATATAAGAGTGTGAATACAGGCCTTTTACCGCCTAAATAAGTAAGCTAGTCAGCCCGGCCGCCCTCGCCGCGGCAGTCCTCGCGCGGCAGCTCTTGCCCGGCAGTCTGCAGTAGTATATATACTCTGTTATTAGATTTGTTATCAGGTATATTATTAAACTCTGTGTCTGTGTTAAAATCCGTGTTAAAATCTGAATCAAAATCTGTATTAAAATCACTGCTGATATCGGCCATATTGGCGGTGGTGGTGGAGATGGAGGTAGTAGTAGAGGTAAGGGCCGATGGGCAGACTAATATACAGTATATATAATAGGGCTAATTCTGCCGGTTCTTTATTTGGCCTGCACTTGTATTTGTATATAAAAATCTAATATATCTTTTTAATTAGAAAGATAGGCTATAACCCACCGCCTCTACACCGCCAAACTGTATAACGTTAGCCAGGTGGCTTTGGAATCCAGCAAGGTGGATTTAGCCAGTTCTATTTGATATCGGTGTAGACCCTAATAATCTAAACAAAAGAAATAAACCAAGACTTACTAATATATAACCTTAATAGCAATATCTTCGGCTACTGAAAACCCTAATGATTCCTGAAATATCTTCTAATGTAAGAAGATTCCTACCACGGAGACTTGTACTTTTAGTACAATGCCAGTGGTATTAGAATTTCAGCTGGTGTAAATAGCCATTATCTTTACAGGTAACTTGAGATTGCAGGTGGTTCCTAATCTTTAGTCTGAGGTACTGTACAAAATAAGTGCAGTAATTAGTCTAAAGTTATAAGGGCTAAGGGGTGAAATAGCGTGATAAACAAATAGCTCTTATAAGGCCAAGATAGTATTATATTATCTTAGAATATTATTATTAATTTATCTAATTTATAGGACGGCTACTGCTTTTATAGGCGGCTACAGCCGGTTTGCTTAACTATTATATAACTATTATTTTAAACTATTTATATAGATTTTTTTTACAGATAATTATAAAGATTAAAAAAACTATTTAGATTTTTATAACTATTTTTTTATAGAAAAAAATAATTTATAATAATACTATTAAAATCTTTATTTTATAAATATTTATTATAAAAAACTAAAATAAAAAAAAATAGTTTACTATTTTTTATATTTATAGAATATATATCTGCTTCTACTATTATTATTATAAAATTATTTTTTTAAAATATAGTTTATTATTTTTTAGCTAATTTTATTATACTAATCTACTTCTATAGAGTATATTTATATAGTTTTTTATTTTATAAAATATATATCTACTTTTACTACTACTGCTGTAAGATTATTTTTTTTAAAATATAGTTTATTATTTTTTAATTAATTTTATTATACTAGCTTATTTCTGCGGAGTATATATTATACTATTTTTATTATTATTTTTATAAAACTATTTTTCTAAAGTATAGTTTATTATTTTTTAATTAATTTTTTATAATAGTTTATAAATAATTTTTTCTATAATTTAAAAAACTTTTTTTTAATAAATAATATTAAATCTTTTTTAATTTATCTATTTTAATAGTTTAAAATACTTTATAATTAAAACTAGCGGAGCTAGTTTTATAAAAATAGCTTTTTTTTATAAAAAAAAATTTTTTTTATTAATAGTTTTTTTTTTAATTTTTTTTTTTATAAGTTGCTTATATAATATTTTTTTTAGTTTTATATATTATTTTTAAATATTCCGCAAATAATATATTTAGCTAATTAGTATTTTTTTTATAAAATTATAATATTAATATTATTACTATTATTATAATTATTATATTATATATATATTTTTTTACAGCTTATTTTTTTTTATAAAAAATAATTTTAATTGTTTTTAGTTTTTTATAAAAAGTTTTTTTTATCTACTATTATAATTATTATTATTTTTATCTACTAAATAAATATTATATATTTATTTTTTTAAAATATAGCTAATATTTTTTAATACTATAGAAATATTTTTTTTTCTATTATTAAAAAAAAAAAAAACTATTTCTATTTCTATAACTATTACTATTACTATTATTATTTCTACTACTATTATAAATACTACTACTGCTGCTCTAGTTTTTACTTCTGCTACTACTACTTTTATTACTACTACTTTTATAATTATTACTAGTACTTTTTTTTTCTATAGAATATTATATATATTTAGAAAAATAAAATATAATAATTTATAATAATAAATATTATAGCAGCTTTTATAACTTTTATTTCTATATTTTTAAATTTTTTTTTATTTTTTATAAATATATTTAAAACTAATTAAAATTAGCCGGTTTTTTATAAATAGACTACTAATAAAAAATAAAATATTTTTTTTATTAAATTATTTTTTATAATCTAATTTTTAAATTATATAAAAATAATATTTATTATAATATTTAGTTTTTTTTTAAATAGATTTATAGTTTTTATTAAATTATAAATAAATCTAAATCTATAAATTTATTATATAATTTATATTATATAATAAATAATTAGATTTTAAATAGTTAACTATTTAAATACAGCTTTATAAAAATATTTTTATAATTTAAATTAATTAATAATTTTTATTTAATTAAATATATAAATATTATTATAATTTTTTTTAAAGAATATTCTATAATTATATTAATAAAAAAATAAATTAAAAGTATAATAACTATTTATATATAAATAATAAATATTATTTTTTTATAAAATAATAGTATATTTTTATATATTTCGGCTTTTAATTTTTATAAATAAATATTATAATTTATATTAAATATATAAAATATATAGTTATAGATAGTTTATATTATTTTATAATTAATTTTAGTTTTTTTAAATTTAAATTAAGTTTTTTATATTTTTATAATATAAATTTTTTATAGAACTATAAATAATATAGATTTATAATAGATTTTTATATATTTTTTTTATTATAATAGTTTTTTTATTTAATTAAAATTTTTATAATCTTTTTATAGTATTATAAATCTATTAATATTTTTAAATAATATTTATAATTTTTTAAACTTTTTTTTTATAAAAAAAACTTTTATAAGTTTATATTTTTTATAGTATAATATTTATAAAATAGTAAAATATAAAATATATTATATATTTATTAATCTACTAAGAATTTTATATAATAAATCTATTTATTTATTTTTTTTATTACGCGAAAAGATTTTTAATAATACTAATTTAATTTTTTATATAGTTTTTTTTATAGTAGATTTTTAATAAAAAGCTAAATTATTTAATTTATTATAAATATTATAATTCTATAATTTTTATTATAAAAATTCTTTTAATATTTATAGATTAGTTTAAGATTTATAGTTATTTAATTTCTAATTTTTTTAATTTTATATAAATAATCTTTTAATTTTTTAATTAGATTATTTAGTATTTATAAATCTAGTATAATTATCTATAGATATTATATTATTATTATAAAAAAAATAAATATTTAATAAATATTTATAAAGAATTATAATAAATAAACTTTATAAATAGTAGTATTTTTATTTAATTATTTTATTTAAAATTTATATAATTTTATAAATACTATTTTAAAATATTATTTAATTTTTTTATTTAATTATTTATTTATAGATAATAGATTATATTTAAATTTTATTTAATTATAAAAATATAAATAAAATTTAATTAAAATCTTTTTATAAATATTAAATTTTAGTTAATAATTATTTTTATAGATATATTATATAGTTTAAAGATTTTTTTTAAAAAAAATATTATAAATTTTTTTTAATAGTATTTTATAAGTAGAGATAAAATATATTATTTTATTAAAATAATCTACTACTATTATAATACTATTATATATTTTTTATAAATTTATTTTATTAGCTATATTTATAAATAAACTAATAATAAAATTTATTATTATTTTATTTTATAGTTTTACTATTATAGATAATAGTTTAAATAGATTTATTTATTTTTTATAAACTATTTTTTATTCTAATATATTTTATATATATAATAGTATTTTTTATAAAAATAGCTAGTCCGGACTAATAAAATCTTTATAATATTAATTTTTAGATTTTTATTTTTATAAAATATTTTATAATAAAATTATTATATAATTTTATAAAAATTTTTAATTTAAATATATAATTTTTTAAAATATA
>KZ825492.1:0-122668 GCA_003184685.1 Aspergillus indologenus CBS 114.80 | reverse complement strand
ATAATTTATATTTTAATAATATTATAGTTTTTTTTTTTATAAAAATCTTTTTAAATTTATAATACTATTTTAATATTTTTTAATTTAGTATTTTTATTTATATTTTATAAATTATTATAAAATAAAGATTTATTTTTTTTATTTTTTATTATATAATTTCCGCCGCTGTAATCTATAGTATCTATAATATATTTTAATTATAAAAATATAATTTATATTTATAAAAAATAGTCTTTAGTTTTTATTATATAAATTAGAATATATTTAATATAATTTTTTTTATATTTAATATTATAATAGTAAAACTAGTTTATTTTTTTTATTTATTTTATATATTTTTTAGTTCTACTATAAAAACTATAGTTTTTTTAAATTATATTTTTTAAAGCTAATATTATCTATATATATTTTTATAAATATTATTAATTATTTAATATATTTAGCTAATACTATAGATATTAGATTAGTCTTTATATTATTATTTATTATTATTTTTTTTAATAAATATTTTTTATTTTTATATATTATTAGATTTTTTTTTATATATAGATTAAGATATATTATAAATTTTATTTTTTTTAATATTAAAACTATAACTTGGCTGGTTAATTATTTAATTATTATTAGCTTAAACTAATAATCTTTTATAAAATATCTATATTTTTTATAATAAAAATATTAGATTTTTATAGATATAGTATTTAAATTTTATAATTATTTATTTATTATAATTATATTAAAATTATTAATTATAATATTATTTTACTAATTATTCGGTTTATAGACTTAATCTATAAAAATATTTAATTTAAAATCTTTATAATATAGTTTATTTTTATTAAATTAATTTTTAAATTAGTTTTTTTATTAATTATAGTATTAGTTTAGAATTAGATATAATTTTATAAGAAATACTATAAAATCTAATTTATTTATAAAAAAGTTAGATTATCTATAGATTTTTTTCTATACTATAAATAAAAAAAATTAAAAAATAAATATAGCTATAGTATATTAAGATTAAAAATCTTATAATCTAATTTAGTTTTTATTTTTTTTTTATTTTTATAAATAAATAAACTTTAGTTTTTTTTTATAAAACTCGGCTTATAAAATCTTTAATTATATTTTTTATTTATAGTTTATAAAATTTTTTAGTTATAATTTTAAAAATTTATAAAAATCTAATTATTTTTTTATAATATAGTTTAATAGTTTTATTTTACTATAGATTATTTAAAATATAATTTAGATAAGCTACTATAATATATATTTTTTAATTTTTATTTTAATAGTTAATCTCCGCAGTTAACTTTTAATATATAATAAATATATAATAAACTATATAATTATAGATATTATACTAATTTTTATCTATTAATAAATTAATATATATATTAATTTTTTTAATTTTTATAATATTTATATTAAAGTTTTTTAAAAATCTCTGTAAATATTTTTTATACTATTAATTTTTAATTAATTTTATAATTTTATAATTTATTTAAATAAATATAAATATTTATAAAAATCTTAGATTAGAATTTATATTTTTTTTTATTATAAAAGATTTATTTTCTGCGGTAAATAAAAAGTTCTTTATAATTAGATTAAAAAAATTATTTTTAATTTAGCTTTATATATTATATTTAGCTATTACTTATTAAACTATTTTATAGAATATTAAATAATAAGATTATAAAAATTAAAAAATAAAATAATATAATAAATAAATAGCTTTTGTAAGACTAAAATAGTATTATATTATTTTAAAATATTATTATTAATTTATTTAATTTATAGAATAGCTGCTGTTTTTATAAATAGCTGCGGCCGGCTTGCTTAACCGTTATATAGCGGCTGCCTTAGGCTATCTATATAGGTTTCTCTTTGCGGATAACCGCAAAGGTTGGAAGGGCTGTTTGGGCCCTTACATTCTTGCAGCAATGTTATGTGAATAAAGCCACATTCTTAACACCGCATATCTTGCAGACTATCATCTACCCGACTGAGAATCCTGTGCAGCTATGCCTCACTCCGTTTACATTCCCACATGGATGTGTGTTCTCTCCTCATGCGGTTGCCTTTATCAGTCAGGCATGTTGGCCCTGACTCGTTGTCGGGTATGTGGCGCGACTGATTGGCCTTGAAATCACAGGATTCGTCATGTAGCAGGAGAGTGTAGACAGCATGGCACTCCATTGCAAGTATAGAGCCGCCAGGAACTGGTTATCGAAACGGGTAGGACCAGATTCCAAAGAGGTGGCACAGGTGCGCAATCGGTATCGCGAATCAGCATGTCTTAGGCATCAAGGGCTTATCTAGGCGTGGCTCCGTCCTTCGCATTCCCCGGCCAATGTCCCATCTATAGGCCATGCAGGGCCTTCCGAAACTATGATGATTGAGCATACCTGGATTGAAGTGTGACCGTGGAAAGCATATAGTATCTTCACATGAGAATTTCTCCCAAACATGATTGTGAGCCGTCTTCGACATATAAGTGTGCCACAGCTAGCTCGTAGTTAATTCATCTAAGTCCCCGAGAGTCCGTGAGTTGTTTATAACCCGGTAATGTCGCTTGTTAGAGCAGACAGTGGAAGAGGCTGACCGCAACGCAGACCATGGCTGCAGATCTACCGAGCTTGAAACACTTGAAGGAAGCGATTCCTGACTCATGTTTCGCTCCGTCCCTTTGGACCTCCCTGAGCTACCTTGCTCGCGATATCCTGTACGCCGCAGCTCTGGTTTACGCGACAACTTACATCCCGCTGCTGGAAAGTGGTTCCCTGCGGTTCTTGGCATGGTGCATCTACGGCCTCCTGCAGGGGTTCGTGGGCACCGGCCTATGGATCCTGGCCCACGAATGCGGCCACGGCGCCTTCTCTTTGTATCCGCTGCTGAACGACACCATCGGCTGGATCCTACATTCCACCCTGCTGGTGCCCTACTTCTCCTGGAAGATCACGCATGCGCGCCACCACCGGTACTCGGGGCACATGGAGAAAGACACTGCGTTCGTTCCACCGACTAGAGCAGAGTATGCGGCCAAGCGGCGCAGGTGGATGGACGACCTGGACGATCTCGTCGAAGACACCCCCCTCAGCACGCTGCTGAGATTTGCAGCCCACCAGCTGCTGGGGTGGCAGGCCTACCTTCTTTTTTACGCCACCGGGGCGACAGCATCGATCCCCCGTTCGAAGACGCAGACTGGCGCTCCCCTGCCCCTCTCGCATCTGTCCCCCGACAGCCTGCTTTTCCATCCCAAGCAACGACCATCCGTGCTACTCTCCGACCTCGGCCTAGCCCTCACCATCCTCGGTCTGGTGTACCTAAGCTCCATTCTCGGCCCCTCGCAAGTGATGCTCCTGTACATGTTACCCTATTTCTGGATCCACCACTGGATAGGTCAGCCCGTCCGTCCTTCCCCAAGAAACACTATGCTAACAAAGCCGCAGTGGCAATAACCTACCTCCACCACACCCACCCGCAGATCGCGCACTACTCGTCCGAGACCTGGTCCTTCACGCGGGGCGCGCTGGGCACCGTCGACCGCAGCTTCGGGTTCATCGGGCGGCATTTCTTCCATCACATCATCGACCACCATGTCATTCACCATCTGTTCCCCCGCATCCCGTTCTACCGGGCTGAGGAGGCGACCCGGGCGGTGAGGCCGCTGCTGGGGGCGGAGTATATCGAGTTGCGGGAGGAGAATTTCTTGGTTACACTTTGGCGGACGTTTCGGCGGTGTCGGTTTGTCAGTGATGGGGATGGTAGGGGGGAGAAAGCGGGTGTTTTTGAGTGGAATGTGGTTGTGGATGGGTGTGGGGAGGGGTTCGGGGAGGGGGTTCGTCGGTGAGGTCGGAGGGAGTATGAGTGATTTTTGTCTTGCATCAGATGACGATGATGTATAGAATGAATTTAGTTTCGAGTCTAGAGAGTATTGTTTCAGATGTCCTGGAGTACGGCTACTGTATTTAGGAAATACTCAGTCTTTTATGGAAGTGTAACAGAATTAGCAGCCACAGATACCCGAACAAGCACTTTCGTAAGGTTTAATTGTCTAATATCATCGACAATTATGCACCACTTGTCAGAGTAGGTACAAACCAGCCAGATTATCCTATTTGAAACTACCATAGTTATCTCAGCTCAAAATAGACCATGGGACCTTCTTGCTCCACTATGCATGACTTATCAGGCCAGCATAAGGCGAAATTCCTGTTTTGGGTCAAATCATATTCACATGACCGGGTGGTTCGGAAGCAAAACAAGGAAAAATCAAGTCCAACCGGCAAAGCTACCAAGATATGCTCTTCAGTCTGTGGGTATAAAGTCTTCTTGATCAGGAGTAGGAGTATTGTTGTTTTTGAAGCCTCAGAGATGATTCCATCTTCCCTTACTGACTTTCCTTTGCTGGTATGGGCGCTGATACCTTCTCGGACGAGTACATCCTCGGTCGCGATATCCCAGAAGCAGTCAGGTGATCTTTCACACAGCAGATTCTCGCGGGGAAATACCCTTCGCTAATGGCTCTTGGACAGGCTAAATGAGCAACAGCCTCTGTGGAAACTGCAGACAGGACACATCTTAAGTCCTCTGATCCCGCGGCGATCGGGGATGCGCATTGCCGACCTCGGGACCGGAACAGGGCACGTTGATCCTCTTGCCCCCCTAGCAGAGCCATCCCAGATCTATCTAATCGGTTTGGGGTGGCAGCATCTGGTGTATAGACCTCAGTTACGAGCTGGACACGGCTGAGATCTGTGGCTACGATATTTCCGACCTCTCCTACCCGCCCTCAGCTACACTCCCGGCGAATGTAAAGCTGGGCAAGTTGGACGCACTATCCGATCTACCGGAGGAGTACCGGGGTGCGTTCGACGTCGTGCATCTGCGGCTGTGGATCTGTGTGATTAAAGACAACTGCCCGGATAAGTTGATCGAAGTTGCTACAGCTATGCTGAGTGAGTTGATTTTATTACGCAAGATAATGCACAACATTCAAGCTGATCGAGATGCAAGAGCCCGGCGGATACATCCAATGGGAGGAGATCGGACGGGATACCAGCTTGGTGACATCCAGCCCCATGCAGCGCTTAGAAAGCCTCTATAGCAGACAGCTGGAGAGTGAGAGAATCGATCCGAGGTATGTGCTTTGTGCTTTCAACACAACCCTTTTCCTGGGTCTCAAGTTAACGTGGAATCTCAGCTGGGTGGGCCGGCTGCCTGACATCTTCAGGGACAAGGGCTTCGACGTCCTGCAAGGTGAACTTGGCCTGTGGGACAAAACCGTGCGCGGGCTGTATTATGCAAACTATCTTGTCGTCGTAATGAGCGTCATGCGGTCGAATTCTGCGGACAGCAAGGAAAAGTCAACCGATCTGGAATCAATTGCGAGGGAGCTGTTTGACCAGCGGGATGTTGACCATGGGTTCGCTTGGAGACCGATCGAGTTGGTTGCTCAAAAAGCTAAAAGAGCCTAGGGCCTTCGTGTCAAATTCAAGATAACTTAGTTTTGCCAAGTTGTTGTCCGTATTACAGTCGCAGCAAATGGAAGCGTGTTGTTTACATCGGGGATTTCTTACTGTATAGATGGCTATCATGTGACGGACATGTGACTGACCCCTCTTTCTCCAACTGCTTCCCCTCATCCTTCATCCCTTCATCCACACTCACTACACTCACATCCTTTCCTTCCCTTGCACCATCTAATCCTCATCGTGTCACTCTCTATAATTCCAACCGACCCTTACCCCCATCCTCGCCTCATGGCCTCCCGCCCCGTCATCGCCATCGCCGGCTTGGCCTGCGAAACCTCCGCCTTCACCCCCGCACGCACGCACGCGCCCGCCTTCCATCCACGCCGCAGCCACGAGATCCTCGACGAATACCCCTTCCTGCGCCCCGACACTCCCCTCGGCACCGCAGCCTCCTGGCACGGCGCATTAATCGGCCACGCACTGCCCGGGGGCATCGTCGTCCGCGCCGACTTCGAACAACTAGCCGCCGAGATCGTGTCCCGGCTCACCCAAATCGCGGCCTCAACCCCGATCGACGGACTATGGTTTGACATCCACGGTGCCATGGTGGTGGAGGGACTGGACGATGCAGAATTCGAACTCCTCACTCGGATCCGCAGCGTCGTCGGACCGCAGTGCGTCGTCTCCGCCTCGATGGATCTCCACGGGAACGTGTCGCGCAATCTCGTCCACCAGACCGATCTGATCACCTGTTATCGGATGGCGCCGCACGAGGATGAGACGGAGACAAAGGAGCGCGCGTGTCGGAACTTGGTAGATCTGCTTCGTCGGGACTGTGCACCCGGTGCGACCGTGCGCCCGCGCCGCCCGCTCAAGGCATGGATCCCCCTGCCCATCTTGCTGCCGGGGGAGCAGACCTCCACCCGGGTGGAGCCGGCCAAGGGACTGTACGCGCTTGTGCCTGAGGTCGAGGCGGGGGATGGGGTGATCGACGCGGCGATCTGGGTGGGTTACGCGTGGGCGGACGAGCCGCGCAACCGCGCGGCGGTCGTTGTGACGGGGTGGGAGAAGGGTGCGGTGGTGGCGGGGGCGCAGCGGCTGGCCGAGGCGTTCTGGGATGCACATGCGGAGTTCCACTTCGTCGGGCCCACTGGCTCGTTTGCCGAGTGCATCGATGTGGCGCTGGCGTCTGCGCCCGAGGCGCGGCCGTTCTTCATCTCAGACTCCGGCGATAACCCTACCGCTGGCGGGTCGGGGGATGTCACCTGGGGGCTGACTCGGTTGTTGGAGCGACCGGAGTTCAAGGCGTCCGATGGACCGGTCGTGATCTATGCCAGCGTGCCGGGGCCGCAGGCCGTGCAGACCATGGTGGATGCTGGGGTGGGTGCCACGGTGACGGTCACGGCGGGGGCAGAGGTGGATGCCGTTCATGCAGGGCCGATCACGCTGACCGGGCGCGTGCATGCGATCAAGCATGGTGACAAGGATGCCCTGATCGAGGCGGTGCTGCAGGTGGGCTCGGTGTTTGCGATCCTGACGCAGCTCCGCAAGCCCTACCATCATGAACGGGATTTTACTGATCTGCAGCTGACTCCTCGGAAGGCCGATCTGGTCATTGTCAAGATCGGTTACTTGGAGCCAGAGCTGTTCGAAATGGCTGCTGACTGGATGCTGGCGTTGACTCCAGGAGGTGTCGACCAAGACCTCGTCCGTCTGGGACACCGCCGCATTCGTCGTCCTATGTGGCCTTTTGACACAGCCTTTCCTTCTCCCCCTGACCTTCGTGCGCGACTGATTCCTGCTTCGGATCAGACGCTGTCAGGGCCGGATGAGTAATTAATTGACGCATAGCGTAGTCACCCAGTTGAGTAGCAAGAAGGTTACTTCGCATTATCCCGGGCGGCACGAGCATCAAGAGCATCTGGAACTACGCAAGAACAGGTGTAAATCAAGTCAATCATTACATCATATTGCCACGAGACGAGGTATCTAAACAGCACAATACACGACACGAGATCAAACATCAAAACTTCTACTCCTTGTTGGCAGCGCCACCAGTGAAGGGGCAGCCAGAGGGTACCTCCGCATCATCGGCCTTGATCTGCTCGCGACCGCGGGAGATCTGGCGGAACATGTCGAGCGGGTCGAACCACACGTTGATCTGCTCCAACTGGAGGGCCTTGTTGACCTTGGCGACGATGATCCCCTGAATATCGATCGGGCCGCCATGCGCCTCAATCCGGACCTTCTCTCCCTTGCTAGAATTCGCCCAGTGTTAGCCGCTACCCGGAAGGAACTTCACGGTGTCTCACTCACTCGTTGAACCCGACATAGTCGCGCGCCATCTCCCCCCAGTGTCTCCACTTGAAGACCACAGTGGGCGGGCCGCTGTACACCTCGGTCACCTCCCAGGCAAAGGTGGGCATCATCCGCTTGAAGCTCTTGTGGCTCATCTCGAAGTCGTTGTGGGCGGGGTCGTAGTACGCGCTCGGGGTGAGCAGGGCGTTGTACGTGCCCACCTTGAGCATGTACTCGCCGGACAACGGGGGGCCGCCGTTGAGCGTGACGTGGTACTTCTCGTGGTCGATCGTGCGCCAGTCCGCCAGCGAGGTCTTGAAGGAGGCCTCGATCTCCCAGTTCTTGACGAGGTTCTCGACCAGGTTGGGCAGGCTGCCGGGCTCGTGGGATTGTTTCTTGGCTGCAAGCAGAGAATCCGAGCTGTCAGTATTCCACCCTTGGTAACCGTTGGGGAGCGGGATGGACGGGCCACATACTCCGCTCGTACACCGCACGGGTGTTGGAATAGTCCGGAGGGGCGCCATATCGCCAGGCCGCGTCCTTGTCCTTCAGGACGGCGTTGGGGTCAAGAACATAATCGGGAAGTGCCTCTGCGTCGCCCATGGTGAAGATCTGTGAGAGCTCAAGTTTCGAAGTGTGGACTTCTCTTCCAACGGCGGTGCAGGGGCAGGGGCGCCGTTATGTAGGTTTTTTTTCGGCGCACCGGACAAGGTTACAATGCCTATGCCCCTTCAGGGGGGAACGTGGCCTTTTGCCAATTAGGCCCATGTGATAGACTACATGGCAGGGTTGAGAGTAAGCACTTGAGGCCGTAGCAGACGATTAGTGGTATGAACCCTGGTCGACGAGGTGGGGTGGGGAGTATGGGTTTGCCTCCAACGCCCTTAGCGCGCGACTGGACTCTGCGCGGGGATTGTTTGCGTTCGCCACGCCGGCCGTCAGGATTGATGGACCCGGATTGAACGAGTCAGTCTGCAAGCCTGATTCCATGTCTTCCCTCAAACAACGGCTCATGCAGTCTGGACGGTGAGCGCAGGGACCGCAAACAACATGACAGCTCACAGATCTACATTGTACCGCTGACTGGGGCAGGCGCAGTGCATTGACAGCCCACCCGAAGCGCACCGCACAACATGACATCTCCGAAAGCAAGGCCACCCCTGCATCTGCCCACGGAACCAGACCAGTCACATTTGCCCCGATTGCAATTCTCCCAGGAACCGTCTTCCGCGCGATCCTGGCTCGATTGCGCGGTATCCAATGGGAGTGGTTGCTTACTCGCGACCGAGTCAGCGACCTTGGCCGGAACGCAGAGCTAAACTCGCTAGGCGAGACTAGGCCGGGGGAAATAGATTGGGGAGGCATCGAGCCGAGGGAGAAATCGCAGCGTCGAAGCTGCCGGGCCAGAGGCTGGTCAGGGTGGCTGCTGACATCCATGATTCCCATCTCAACAACGCCGCCGGTTCTCCCGCCGGGTTACTCCCCGGAGGCCGTGATTGGTGCACTGACAGAGATCGAGATCGCGGGTGGAGTTTTGGTTGGCGCCGATTGGCTGGGGTTGCAATCGGATCAATATTGGGGATAATTTAACCGGAGATAATCCCTTTGTTTGTTGGGCAGGTGAGGCGTGGTCTGCTGGTTGGGTTGGGTGGTGTTTCAGGGGCAAATCAAGAGACAAGTAATGTGCGTTGCTTTCCAGTATTGTTTTGACTGATATGTCCTTTGAACAGTGTTCGATAATGTCTGGACACGAGGAACGTGATTAGTAATGCGCAACGCACACGGTTTCGGCCGCGAGGCCCGAGTGTCGCCCGGATGTCGGCGGGTTTTACGAGTCAGTTGCCTCAACTCGACTAATCAATCGATGAGCGCGTTGTTTGTGATCAATATAATCTTCACGATATCTTCAGCTATAGAAGATGGATGTCAAGTCTTTATGATCACCTGCGCCGAATCTCTTGCGGTAGATAACAGCAAAATACGAAGTCGATGGATCAACGTTGACCTGTGTCCGCTCCGGTGCGGATTCAAGGCGTGTCATGTTCTGTCCAACGTTGCGATAAAACTGCCTTGATAGGTATGCTTGTCATCTTATGCATAATTTTGTAATTCATTTTATCGAGTAAGCTAAGGCCTGATCTCTGAACATTCTTCGTCAATTATGTCCATGATTTATGATAACAACCTCGAATGAGCATTTGAGTCGAAGATGATGCATGCATAGAAATCAACGCGCTGTTGCGCTGCTCTGAAACGATGAGACCTAACACCGTGACAGTAACATGTGGATCTGATGGTCTGCAGTTGAGCCTTCCAAACAAGAACGCCAGCCGGTGGTCACTCAACCTCTTCCGTGCTGTACTGTACCTACAGTAGGGCTCCTAGACCTAAGCAAGACTACATCCACAGCCATCCTGCCTGGACCTTTATCACATGATAAAATCTGCATGCTTCCACCCCCTTCACCGAGAGGTCATGGTACCTTTCTATTTCCATAACGTTTACTAGAACTCGCTCTTGCAGACAGCACCCAGCCAACCTCTGCAGCACCCCCCGGCAAATGCCGTCAAACTAGACGTCTGTGTCGGATAGGAGGCTCTCACTCCCACCGCGCCATCAACCCATTCGCCTCGATCTCCCTGTCAAACCCCACCAGATGCGTCGAATGACACCACGGCTTGACGGCCTCCTCCTTGCGGATCACCCCCGCGAAGAAACGGCACCACTTCAGCCGCGGATGCGCCTCGTTGATCTGCTCGCGCGTCGTCGCATGCACCAGCCCCTCGAACCCGGACACATGGGGATGGCACCCGGTATTATCGTAGGTCGTCGCCAGCTGGATCAGCTGCCCGATGAAGGTGATCGCGCCGGCGACGCCCATGTCCTCGTGCCGGATGATGGCCTCGGCGGCGGCCTCGGCCTGGTCGGCGGTCGCGCCGAAGTCCTGGAGGACGCTCAGCGCCTTGATGCCGCCGTAGATGTCGAAGGACATGCGCGTCGCGGTGAGGTTTTCTGCTGCGGTGCCCAGGTCGTGCAGCAGGCAGGTTAGGGCCCAGGTCACCGGGTTCAGGGCCGCAGCGTGCGAGGGGAATTGCTGGTGGGTGATTACCATTCCTGTCGTTCGGGCTGCGTGAGCTTTGTGTGCTGGGTGGCAGTGGAGATGTAGGGTGGGTGGGTCGAGACTGGGCTTACCGTAGTAGTAGACCCGCATGGAGTGGTTGAAGGTCTCCGGGTGCAGGACCGCGCGCGCGTATTCCGTTGTCTTTGCGACGACGGGGTCGTCGGCGGGGAACTTGATCGCGTCCAGTGCGAGGGGTTTGGCCTTCTGGAGGAAGGACTGGTCGTTGAAGATCGCGCCGGCGTCGGCTGGGGTGCTGGTCCAGCCGTTGGCTTTAACTTCGTCGTGGTGGCACATTGTGCAGATTGGAGTTGGGTGGCTTGATGGAGAGATGGTTTGTCTCAAGATTGCTTGGGTTGACGACTTCTGTGATCTTCTAGGTCTACCTGCTGGTATTTATACGTGTAGCGATGGCGGTTGTCTTGCGAGGAGTATCAGGATGGGTCAACCTTTGGCAACAAGATTTCCCAATCGGGAAGTCTTTTGGAGTGGGGCCAGAGATTGGTCATCGCTGAAAAGCTGCGTCATATCGCGCATAAAATCTGGAGAAATGAGGAGCAAAGCTAGCATATCTTACTCATCTGCCTTCCTTTGCGGGGAGTCTTTTGGAGTGGAGTGCTGGTGCTATCCATGGATCGTGTTCCGCTCTCTCCGAGCCCGTCCGCAGCCTCTTCTCCACGGAAAATAACTTCCTTTTTAGGGTTGTACTTGTACATTGGGGGATGTGTTGAAGTCGTCGCCACGCTGGGATTTTTATCCAAATTGTGTTGCACCCCTCGCTGTGTTCCATGAGACAAAACCTCTGCGACAGCTTAAACTTGTCATCTCTCGGCTACATACCTTTCATCGACAATATCAGATATGAGTGATTCTCCAGAAAGGAATAAGCAACTCCTCAGTCCAGGCATCGGGCCAAATTCGCGTTCGCCGCACCTAGCAAACCCAGTGAGCTTTCAACGTGTCTACATAACGATTTCATAATAACGTTGAGCTGCAGGGTCCACTGGGATTCGGTGCCTTTGCAACAACCCTCATGACCCTGTCATTCTCTATGATGAGCTTTCGCTCCGTGTCCAATCAGACCGTGTTCATCGCCAACCTCTGCTTTCTAGCCGGCCTCGGACTTCTGATCTCCGCCCAGTGGGAGATGGTCAAGGGGAACACCTTTGCCTACACAGTTCTTGGTGCTTTCGGTAAGTGCTTCGCACCATGCGACATAGAAGATCGCTGAATCATAGTAAGCATTCTATTATGGCGGATACGGAGTGTTGCTTATGCCACCGCTGGGTATCGTCGACTCGTATGGAGGCAAGACTGCCGAGTATTATAACGCGTTCGGGCTCTATCTGGCTGGTATGTTTGCGTCTGCGCTATGGGCTGAGAGACCCAGGATCGATTGATTGAATATGGTGTCGCTAAATGCGAAGATAGTATGGTCAATCCTGAATTTCTTTTTCTTCGTCGCGTCCTTGCCCACGTGAGTCGGGTCCTTCCAATCTTCTGTATACAGCAAAAGCACGGGATTCATCCCCGTTACTGATGCTGCCAATAGGAACGTCGTCAACATCACGATCTATGGTGCTTTGGAGCTGAGTTACATCTTCAACTGCACGGCAAACTTCATGATGGCGGATGGTCATTCTGCCCTCGGCGACACATTCACCACCATCGCGGGGGCGTTCGGCATGGTCTCCGCGCTGGCAGGATTCTATATGCTGGGCCATGATCTCTGCCAGGATGCGCTGCCCTTTGAGATCCCGCTTATCCCCACTTCTCGCGTGTTCTTCAACTCGCAACGTAGCACGGTGTGGAAATGAGCTCAGTGTCTTTCGGACTTGGATGCTAAATTGCGCCCAAGTATGATGCGTCAAGTGCAGGTCTTTAAATCTACCTCATTTCTCCTCATGTATTAATGAGGATTTACAAGAATACAGTGAGAGAGTCGGGCGGCAGTGCCCTCAAAGCTCACTGCTCGCTCAACAGGAGCTGGAGATATTGTTCACCTAGCCAATGAAACGAGTTTCTCGACTTTGATACTCGAATGAACCGCCTGTATCTACCTTGTTCTCGGAACGTAGCATACTAGAACTTGTTAGGCTTTTCAGCGTCAACATATAGCAGATGTCCATCGGTCTGTAGGCTAGTGTCTGGAACTCACTGGGGCCAGTTGCAATAATCAGCATGGATTACATGTCTGCATAGACCTGTGCTACACATCCACTTCAAACCGGTTGCTCTACAGAGCTATTGTCCCACAACAATAGCGGCTTCTTCAATTTTCTAGATCCTTTTACTTTTTGAGATTCAAAACTACAGTCTCGTCCTATGTTTCCGGATAAGTTAATGTACACTACAACAAACCATTCCCAGCCTCCCCTCATCTTCGCCACGTCAACCTCCCCGCTACCACTCAATATCGCACACCACGTAGTCCGAACACACCCCTTCCACACCAGCCACCTCTCAAGCCCCCAAGCCCCCTAGAAGAAATTAAACATCTCGTACCCCGAAACCCCCTCCAAGTCCACCCCACCCACCGACCCATTCACCGTCCCAATCCACCGGCCATACCCCGGCTTGGCCAACGTCGCCAGGTTCGCCGCGAGCTCGGCCTCGAGTACGCCGCCGCGCTCCTCCCCGAGATCGACCTCGATCCGGAACCCCTGGGGCAGGGCATCGGCCCCTTGGGGCGGGAAGCTCACATTCGCGCCCGTCGGACGCACCTTCATCGCGCCGCACGCGGCGTGCAGGATCTGGCCCTGGTACGCCACGTAGCCGCTCGCGTACTCGGTCCGGGTGGGGTCCAGCGCGTCCAGCCAGACCAGGGAGTACGGGCCCATGCGCGCGTGGCCCCAGTACCAGCTTCCTACGGTGGTGGTGAAGGGTTTGACACCCCAGTTCTATCGTGGTGTATTAGTGGCGTGTTCCAGCGGGGTGGGGCGATTAGGCAAAGGGCGGGTGAGGGGACGCACGTACCTTATCGTGGTATCCAGTCCCAGTAAAGCTCAACGGCGAGCCTTGCACCGTCATGTTGACCGTCACGTCGGCGTCGGGGACGGCGTTGGCCCAGCCGACTCCCGGGAGAACCTCCAAGGGCTGGTTGGCGCGCTTCGGGCTGCAGGGGTAGTGCGGGGGCGCGACCTGCATTCATCATCAGGGTTCGTTGGTTTGAAGTCCAGGAACGGTGCGTAATTATTGAGCGGGTAGGTTAGGTTAGGTTAGGAACTACTGACCGAGTGCATCGAGAAGGTTCCCTCGAAGCCCAGGTGACTCGCCTCCAGCGTGACGAGGTAATCGGACAGATCCGGGCTGCCGGCCCAGGACGCCCCCGTGCCGGGCCAGCGCCCGCTCGACCCGTCGCCCATGGTGGCCACGAGAGCCGCGTCCTCGGCGAACAGGAAGTCGGCGAAGGTGGTCCCGTTGGCGAAGGAGCCGGAGATCTGCACGAAGTCCACGTTGGTGAAGTTCTCCGTCACGCTGAAGCCAGACTGGTTCGCCTCGAGAAAGAAGACAACGGCCAGCGAGGAGACCCCGTCGCTGCCGATCGCGTCGAAGTACCACCAGTCGTAGGTGGTGGCATTCACGGCTTGGACTTTGGGGCTGTCGAAGCCGCTATCGCACGAGGTGAAGCGGCCGTTGGCTGGGCCGGCTTGCGCGGTGATTGGGAAGGATTGGATGCCTGGGAGGCGCGGGCAGACTTGGGTTGACAGCACCGGTCCAAGGAGGAGAGGGAGGGTGAGGAGGTAGCCGGTTGATGAGACCATGTTGTCAAACCTTTGCTGGGATGTTTTGAGGTACTGTTGCTCGGTTGGAGAGGGATGTGGCGGGCGAGGATCGGTGCAGCTATTTATCTTCTCCGATGGAGTTCGAGGTCATGCCCTGGCTTATGGATCGACCTATGTCGGCACACGGCAATTCCGGTGATGATCTGCATGAGAATGCTCTGGATCTGAGGCGAGATGGTGCCCAACTCGTTGATTTGACGAATGCACAGTGCATGGCCTGTTCTGGCATATGCCTCTATCGTCAGTCCTGATCCATTTGGGAACTCCGAGCATACACAAGCATAAAGGCTGTGATTATTTCGGCTTGATGCACTGCACAACGCTATCAGCGTGGGTATACGTCATATTTAGCTTGTTCTAGAATCTCAATTCTATGAAGCTGTGGCTCAGCTGCGATACTTGCCGATAAAGTTGCCTTATGAACTATGCACTGATTATGCCCTTGTGGTTCGGACAGTGCAGCTGCCGGTCCCTCAAGCACTGCATCCATGGGTGTAGTTCCGGATTTCCGGGGAGGAAGTAGGGTTCGGGTGAGCGGCTCCCCCACTTGCGAGTCGCAGTTTCGACGTCGCAGACCCACATCTTCGTCTTGTCAGATCCGGGTCAGCATCTGTGTGCTAGACATTCGACTTAAAGACGGCTCTGGCGTCTGAGTAATGTCAGAATTCTTTCTACGTCGAGTATTTCATTTTCATATTGCTCACGCACATTCTACAACACCATGACGTCTCGCTCGTTGCTTATCACCGGTGTCTCTGGATATATGTGAGTCAAAGCTCTGACCGGCCATCGATACACCATTCTAATTCTGACTGCAACAGTGGCGGGACAATTCTCTCGTCCATCCTTCAAACTCAAGAGCAATGGACCAAACAGCTGGAAATTGCCGCACTTGTGCGAAGCGAGTCCCAAGCCAGCACGGTCCAGAAGCTGGGCGTCAAGCCGGTGATGTTTTCCAGCTTCGATGAGACAGATGTACTGGAGAACATTGCCCAGGACTTTGATAGTGAGCTTACCCATTTCGACATACTCCGTGACCGTTGACGTTCAACTAAACTCACACCTCCGCTCACAGTCATCATCCACGCCGGCGCAGGCTGGCATACCCCCTCTGCCAAAGCCCTAATCACGGGCCAAGGCACCCGAAAGACCAACACCAACCGTCCAGCCCACTACGTCCAGATCTCAGGCACCTCCAACCTGAGCGACCGACCCCACACGGACGGCTACACCGACACCCACCGCTTCTCCGACGAGGAAGACATCTACTCCTTCGAGAAGTACCGCGAGTCCCGCGAGGCATACCACCAACGCACCACCGACATTACTGTCGTCGAGACCGGCGAGGCGGTCGGCGTGACCACCTACATTGTCATGGCACCGACCATCTACGGCCAGGGCACCGGGCCGTTCAACCGCTACTCCATCCAGCTGCCCACCATGATCGCTGACGCCGTCAGCTCGGGCGCGGTCAGCGTCGTGGAGCAGGGGAATACCATCTGGAGCCATGTCCACGTCCAAGACGTGGCGGGTTTGCATGTGACCTTGCTGCAGAAGATTTGCACGGAGGTGGAGATCCCGTCCGGGCGCAGGGGAATCTACTTCTGCGAGACGGGCGAGCATACCCACCGCGAGTTCTCGGAACGGTTGGCGAGAGCAGCCCATGAGCTGGGGGTATTGCCGACGGCTGACGTCAAGGAGATTACCCTGGATCAGGCGGGGGAAAAGTTGGCTCTGGGCAGTGTCTCGCGGGCAGAGCTGTCGTTTGCTGCGAAGTATGTTTCCCTCCCTTCTGAAATCAATGATCAGGCATAACAGGTGCTAACTCGTGGTTTCTGTCAATTTAGTGCCCGAACCCAGGCAGTGCTGGGTCGTAAACTGGGTTGGACTCCGTTGCATGGCGAGGAATGGGAGACTACCTTCCGCACTGAGGTTGAGGCATTCATCAAGAATCCTCCGCCTGCACGGGAGATTCCGAAGTTTCTCAAGAAATAAGCTTGAGAGTGAATCCCTGATTGTACTGTACTTGATGTGCAGACTGACTGCACATCTGTATAGTGTAGCTCGGATTTGCAGTTGCTTCAGTTTCTATCCGACTTGTCTCCTACTCCCTCTACGACCATTGCCACATTGTACATATCCTAAATAGCGTGTCTTTCTCAACTGCATCAGGTATCACTTGCTAGGCTCAGCTCTAGTCATACCAGGCATTAGCGGCCTATTTGTATCATTCTATGCAGCCTAGATTACAAACTTGCATACTGGACTTTATGCACAGAATGCTGCATAAAATGTGTATATCCCCTCACGTGATATGTTATGCAGCCGGTGATCCCAGTATGCCATGGCCAAGACCCTTGGCCACCTCCGAATTCCGGACACCCTTGATCGATTTTCTTCGCTTGCTACTATGTCAATCTGTATCGAATCTGGAGACTTAAACTGCAGGTAGCGTTCACCACTTAGCGGGGTGGTCGCAACTCGTTGACTGACGCCTCAGCCTGGAAGAACGTAATCGGTCGTATAATGTCACCTACCTACCTGGAACCCCTCAATCCATTCTCCACCCAATTCATCCAAGCCCACTAGAGCCCATCACAAGATGAGCACCGCCGCAAAAGAGCGAAAGCGAGCAGCAGACCGCGAGGCCCAGCGCCACAACCGCGCTCGAACCAAGGCCTACATCACCTACCTGGAAAAGACCCTGCAAGATCTCTCCGGCCCCAGCGGGCAAGGGCAAGACCCCCTCGGCCACCAACTCGCCCAGCAGCAGGAGAAGATCAACCACCTCCAGGAAACCCTGCGCAAGATCGCGCGTCTCGCCCAAGACGCCGCGAATCCACTTTCTGCTTCAGTCTCTACTGCTTCGGATCCAGCCGGGCCCCCGACCGCCCCACCTCAACCTACAATTGAAGAACCCCGTCCCCCCAGCGCATGCAACATCCTCCCCGCCGCCACCGGCTTTTTCGGACTGGACCTGATCTGCTCCGACCGCGAGCGGAACTATCTCGCGGTGCTGGGGAGCGCCGTGACGCTGGTGCAGTGCTGTTCGCCTGCTCTCTCGGAGAACCCGAGTTCGAGTTCAGGACCCACACGCGAGGACGACTTTTGTATTCGCGCCGTCGTCGACGGCTGGAAGGTCGCCACGGCGCGAACTGAGGCCGATGTGGTCTGGAGTCTCCTGCAGGCGATCGACGAGGGCCTGTTCTACCGGACCGATCCCGTGACGCGGATTGCGCTGCTGCGGATCATGAGGTCCATGCTGTTGGTTGGTCCCAGCCTCCCGTTGTACGCAGGTACCTACTTACGCGCCGCCAGCAAAGGACGGGCGTTGCCCAGGAAGCTTCCTCGCTCCCGGAGTACATGTTCGCCACGTAGGTACACCTCTTGTCTGACGAGGGAGCGTGCAAGCCTAGTGTACTGAGAGTCCTGCAGCCCCGTGCAAACGAGTGTCCCGCATCAGCCGTTCCTGGACTTCTTTCCGTGGTAAGTAACGCACTTCTGGCGCTGGCACTTGAGTCTACCTCTGATTCCCGATAGGCCGCAGTTCCGAGATACCTGGATCGCGAAAGGCATGGAGTACGCGGACGAGAACTGCGCCGCGTCGTTTGGCGCCCGGATCCGCTTCGAGTGGCCGTTTGAGCTCCGCGATGTGTACAAGCGGAACGTCCTGACTGGGACGGTATCCTTCTCCGCGGAGTTCGAGAGCCGGTACCGAGATCTGGGCAGCTGGAGGCTTGATTCGGAGGGGGACTGGCTGCGGTGGTCGTCGGAGGCTTATCCCGGTCCAGTGCTGCCGGAGGAACTGCCATCGCTTTCGCTTTCAGGAGATGCGCATAAATACGATGGAACTTGAAGATGGGCAAGCTTGCGACAACAATCGATCACGGTCCCATAACTGTTTAGCTACCAAGCAAGTTCCAGATATCTGAACGTGGATGCCCTACCCGACTGGCCAAAGTGTGCCACTTGGTCCGCCTCTGGATCTCAGGTTCGCTGGGATCTCCATGCGCCGCATCCCTCCGGAGTTCTGTGTCTCCATTCAAAACTGAAACTTGCAGCCCAGTGCCGCCCAAACACTGTGGCTATCATCCATGCCCGCAGGCAACCCGGCCCTTTTCAGCCCTAAGTGGTACCTCTTGGGGTCAGTCTACAGCCTTGGACCGAATGCAACTCGAGCAATGATCCCACGAAGATTCTAGACAATGCTGTCACACATGTGTGAAGACGTGCCGGTGAAGACAGCTGCTCATTTGACTTTTGTTCGGCACCATTGCCGGAATTCGACCTTGCATTTCTGGTCAAATTTGACCTTCCAGAGCTCAACACTGACCAAGGGAAAGAGGTTGGAAACACAAGAAAGGGTAAAAGAGAAAGAAAAGCAAATGTTTAGATTTCTTCAACCGCTCAGTCCGGGTCTGTAAGCTTCTGGGTTTCAATCTCAATGCCCATATGTGGTAAAAGTGGTATTCGACTCGTAGCTGGCGGCGGACGGAAAGCCGACTATAGGAGCTCTGAATAGCTTTACTAGATTCATGCTTGAGACTAGATAAATCATTCCCGGGGGCTTGAGCTTGTTGATGAAGAATTTTGGCTTGACTGTGAATTCTAATATGGAGATATCGTAGATGACAAAGTGTCAGGCAGCCGAGCGCCAAAGCCTCTCGTCATGAAACATCTTTCCGATCAGGACCCATGGGTCGGACGTAAACTCCCCAGAAGGAATAGGATTTACAACATCACCCAAGAAGGAGGTCAAAAAGAAAGGGGGATAAGGAGAAAAGACGGGATTGTGTTTCGATACCTGCGAAAATGATGAGTGATACTCGCACCGGGAGTGCAAACCGGCAAAAATAAGCGTCCAGGGAGAGGATCGAACTCTCAACCTCACGATTAACAGTCGTACGCGCTAACCAATTGCGCCACCCAGACAACTTGTTGTACACTTCCCTGATCTTGCAAATTATATCATCATGATGCACTAGTGACGCCTCAGTGCCACTATCACCATCTTATCATGGTAGGCGCAGCTCGCGCTCGACTAAATATTTGTATCTGGAGCCGCCGACCGGGGAAATACGATCATCTAGGTCTACTGCACCTCTCGTGAGGAAATATTACTGGGATCGGCGGTGAGGTGATTGCTACATCGTTTCTACGTACTCCGCAGTTGACGGAGACTACGGAATATATTCCTCTCGGGGGGCTCGCTACCTGAGTCGCGGCGATAATGCTCGAATGCGCGTTGATTAGACAGGAGACTTGAAGACTAGACTACAATGACAAGAAGAACTCTGATCGGGTGCAGCTACAATGTCTTTTCCTCTCAGCTGCCTTTACTCAATGAGAACCTACTGCGATTAGGCCATACCCAGTTGCACGGAGAACATCGCTGGTTGGCGATAGCTCGAGTGTGCAATTGCTAGGAGAAAGTAGTGTACTAGAAAAAAGTATCTCAGATTCGATGGACCTGAATGCTAGAGCCACCCAATCTATCAGGAGATTGCCAGAAGACAGAGTCCTACCGAAGTTCCAGCAGCATGGAAATGGAGGACATGTTCTGCTCCTCCCGACTTATCTAATGATCTTGAGAAGAGTGCCTCGTGGCTCCCGCCATACTCGTGCAGTACAACATCGGAAACGGAAGCTCGCAATCCTACCCTCGAGGCTTCTCAAGTGCGCTGTAGGACTTCTGCCAAAGCAATACCCCTTCAAACATCACGCAATGTATCATAGTAGAGTTGTGCATAACGAACTGAAAGTTACTACGACATAACGCGAGCCGGTTCTTTTCAGCATTTGCATACAGCCGTGCAGGTGCGTCGCGCGTCTCTCGCCCGAAGAATGCAGCATGCACACGGGACGATCACTGCGAGGTGTCAGGCTACGCTGATCCACTGCGGTGGACCGCATGCGATATGCGAGGTTAATACTTCTAATGATGCTCTGAAGCAGTTACGGATAGACGACACGCAGTACTGTACTCCGTAGCAGCGTAGGGAGCTTCAGCCCCGACAGTGGCACAGCTCTACCCCTCCTCGCTCTGGTGAGCGATTTCCGACCGGTCGCCCTGGTGACGGCTAGTGAGGGGCAGGCAGCCCCAGCGGGGCAGTCGGACCCTCTGTCGCTCGATAGTCGATGCGTTAGTCGGTCGATAAATCGGGAGGATCCATTTTTGGGGCTTGACCGCTTCAAAGTGGCCACGTTGAGGTTGGATGCCGCGTTTGAGAAGTCTCCGTCGACTCGTCGAGGATTGAGGGGTGATCGTCGGAAATGGGCTGATAGGCCGATACACCGCTATCTCTGTCACAAAGGGAGGGGTAAGAAGCACTCCGCTCCCTGTGTATAGTACTCCGTACGTTCCGTAGACAGCAAAGGCCAAGCTGTGCCGTGTTATCGAGTGCCAGGAGTCTAAGTTCTGGACCAAAATCTGCCAAGCCACCGACCCCTTCGCAGCGAGTCTTCCATGCCTTCCACAGAATCCACACCGCTTCGCTGGCCCCATTGTGGGAGGGGTAACCCTCGTCGGGAAATTGGGTGATCTGGCGTGTGCCGATCCGCCTCCTTGCGAGTCAATTCGGAGAATTTGCTCGCATCTGGCATAAGAAGCACACAGTGATGTCGATGATCGCGAGCTCATGGTCGATCTTCGACTCCGATGACGGCAGGGGCAACAGACGATTGTCTCTGTGAGAATGGGCTCACCGGGGCGAGAGTGTGGCGGTGCAGCCTGAGTCGGTGGCTGCAATGGCATCATTTCAGGGGCTGTTGAGGGAGCATGGACTGGCAGCGCATGGAGGGGCCGAGCCGGAGCCTGTGACTGGCTATTGATGGATACCCTCGTATTGAGGATTACCGGCTTAGTCATGCATTGTTGCTGCGAGTGCGGGCTCGGGCCCCACCGACCTCAGCCACGGATTGCATCCAAGACCCAATGAAAGCTGCCAAGGAACAAACGGAGCTTGTCTTGTCTTAGCTTGCTTTGCCAATTCCCAATGATTTCAGGCGTGGTGGACTCTCTGACCGTTCAGCCACTTTCGTTGGTCTCCAGTGGCGCCCAGAATAGCAGCTGAGCTGCTGCTCCAGGCTGCTGAAACTGAAGGTAATTCGATCTGCGCCCCTCCATGATATCACCGCCTCATCGTTGACCCCCTCCCCTCCCCCTCCTCCTTCCCCTCTGAAGGAGAGGGGGGCGACCCGAAGCGCCGTCAGAAAACATATATCTACCCCTCTCCCACCCCCCTCCATGCTCCTTTCTCTTTCTCATCCATCAACAACTTCCTTTACCTCTCTACCACATTTTCCACACAAACTATCATCATGGGTTGGTTCGGTACGTGGCCTTGACAGAACCTCTCCTCCTTCCACGCAATCAGACACTAATCTTCTTACTCTTGCTTCAGACTTCGGCAGTGACGAGCACCAGGCTCACGAGGAGCTCACCAACTTCGACGGTTCCGACGAGCACAAGGCCAAGTTCAGCCACGAGCTCATCGCCGGTGCCGCTTCCTTCGAGGCCATGAAGGCCTACGAGCAGCACCAGGAGCGTAACGGTACGCCCACATCCCCCCTCCTTACACCTCCTACTTCCCGGATTCACCAGATACTAATAGTCTCTCGATCGCATAGGCAAGCCCGAGAGCCACGAGATGGCCAAGGAGCTTCTTGCCGGCTTCGCCGGTGCCTTCATCGACCGTGAGGTTGAGACCAAGGGCTTGGACTTCATCGACCGTGAGAAGGCCAAGCGCCAGGCTGAGCGTCAGCTGGAGGAGGCTTCCCGCCAGGACTTCTACTAAACAAGTCAATCTGTTGCCAATACTTTTGTGAATTGAGATATCCAATCTGAATATATTTTGTTGAAACACATTGTGTGCTTTGCGGTGATTGTGTCGAACCTTGGTAGTGGAAAGTAGACTGTAGATTTCGCGGGGTTGCGACAACGGCTACCCAGGGGGAGAAAGAGTCGGCGCGTTCGGAGCCTCCCTCCTTATCGGCAAAGGACTTACCCGGTATACGCTCGGTCCGTACACTGATCTTCAGGGTAATAATCGTTCGATGGTTCTGGGATAACATAAAGTGAAAGGCAGAAAAAACCGAGTGTTGTTCAACTCAAACACCTCCGATCATCCGGTCGTCCCCAAATCCCAAGCGAACAGCTCTCCCGGCCTCATTCGCCAAAGCGGTAAGCGCCGCTAGTGGTTTGTACGCAGGACATGTCTTGTACGGCGTACTGGACGACGGCACTTGAAATAGACATTCGCCGCATACACGCACCCACACCTACACGACCTTCATGTCAGAGAACGGTAATTAGTTGGTCTAGCCCTCAGCTTGCATGTTCGGACAATGGCTTACCTTCGACAAGCACCATTGTGAGAATACCAACGCCCGAAGCCAGGCCAATTGATTATGCACACCTGCAAGCAACGGGCGAGAGAAGCTCAGAGCGCGAATATTGCGGATCCCTGAAGACCTGAGGTACAGTGCAATGAAATTTCCCCATGGCCGAACTGGTTCCGAAAGTGTCGGATGATACTGATATGAGAGACTCGGAGTTGCGGGGCTCTTTTTCTGAATCTCGGGGTGTGTCCTAATCAGATCTGGTAAGTTGACATGCAAGAAGTTGATCGTATTGACATAGTTGGCGTCGGATACTGGAGGGTTGTTATGGGTACACCCTGCAACTCTACCCCTATGTCCTGCATGAACTCACAGCGGAGCACAAAAGGAATTAGACCAACTGAGCTTTGATACTGAATTCTTTGGGTGATTAGCTGCGGTCGGACGAATTCGAAGGTACCGAATCAATCGGGAAGCGGCAGAATGGACACCGTCAGACGCAACGGATCGAAGGTGGTGACGGTAGAAAGCTGCGGAAGCTCCGGGGGAACTGACGAAGAGGTTTCTCGACGGCTCGCAGGCCTGACAATCCAAGTGTATGAGCATTCGGGTCAAAGCGGGACCGGCTCCTGTATGATCAGCGACCTGCTGTCAGCTTGGCATTCTCAACGAGCAGTGGGCCCTTGCGACAATCTTTGTGCCTCCCTAGTATTTGTCGGGTCTCTCATTGAAGGCATCGGCGCGGTGCCGGGAAGGCCAATTTCGACGAGGACAGGCTTCAGGTGTGTAGCAATCCCGGCTGCTATGCCTCAAGAGTGAACAAGAGCTTCGCGTGGCATACGAGGAGTAGGAGCTGGACGATTCGAGACTTGTTTGGGTGATCGGAATGGTTCTAGAGCTTGACTTATCAATGCCAGCAAAAGGATGACAGTACTATGAGCGTAACCTGGAATAACTCGAACGAGCTCACATTGCAAGAACGGACCTTCGTACGACGAGGAAGGTAGCTGTGTCGCACTCTGCAATAACGGCGGGTATCTTATCTGCGATTGCCGATGGCTGTGTAACATTCTCAGATGCAAATGTAGAAGATGTAGTCATTTGGATCTCTATGAGGCTTCATAAACTTACCGAATGGAGTCAACTATTAGCTTAGTGCCTGGGATAAGAAAGGGAGTCTGGTTGATCGATAGTCGAGCATTGAAATGATCAACCTTGAATCGTGCTGCATATGGTAGAGCGTAAGAGCATAAATCCAATTCACGTCTGATTTCTTCGATGACGAGTGATCTAATGGTGCATTATGAAAGATCGAAAGACGTGACTGGAAGTCAAGAACGGAGGGGGTTTATCATGAGTCGGGAATTTGCATGGACTGGGCACATGACTTGGTGTACTTTGCAGTGTTTGACCACTGCCAGACTAGCGGTGATAATGCACTGTAGTCTTCTGGTCTTCCAACCAAGCATTGTAGTATTTTAGTCTGACCATTAACAATTTCATGATGACATGAGTAAATTGCTACAAAGTGGATACCCACGAGTTGTGTCCCCGTTTTCTGACAACATTATAGACTAAATCGATTCGCTGGATGTCGTAGATAGCAGCGACCCTCTTACAGTACTATACCTCTACTACCCCGGAACATCGCATTATATTCATTTCCTGAGCTCTGATTACCATTTCCTCATAGGCCAATACTGCTCCGTCAAGATGCATCACATGCGAACCTCCTATTCCTTGGCACAGAACAACCTTTTTGTTACGTGGAAGACAATTCCAAGCTCTATCGTCTTTTTCCCAGGTCAAAAAGATGAGCCTGGACTTGTGGATAGCCCCAGAGTTGTCTCAACCATTTCTATTCTCGAGCACGCGAGCAGTGAAACACTTGTTTCCGGAGACTAAGTAAAGACGACTGACAGGGACGGATGGGGGGATCCAAGCGCAAAGTGCGCAACCTGTCTCGGGAAGACCTGTCTCGGGAAGATATCAAAGTGGCTCGATCCGCTCATAGAGATGGCCTCAACATTCTCTACGACGGATCAGATTTGAGGTATGATGTTGCCAGCCAGAGCCATGGACAAACACCGATAGGAAGAGGGCCAGTTCTGGCTCAGGGTGTGATCCGAACAGCCGAAATCTCTGCTTGATAATCGAAGGAAGAGCCCCTGAGCTCTCAAGGGCTCATGTTCTGACTGGAAGCCGAGCGGAGATGTACTCGCAACCTGAATAGTTTGTGATGGAGAGTCAGTCTTTCACTTCCTCAGATGAGGATGAGGGAAGGATGAGAAGAAAGAACCTGCTATGTGACAGACAGCTGCTTTTCTCTTCACGGTCACCGCTACAAAAGAGGATCACCGTGTTTGACAACTGTCGGTCGGTCTGAAGATGATAAGGTAAAGATGAGGTGGCATCTCCCTTGGCTGTGCTAACAAGTATCTGATCACGCCAGAGGAAGTCCAGGCATGTTCTCAGATTCTAGCAGTGTCATAGCCAGCACCAGTCAGTTCAGTCTCCATCAAAGACTGCACGACCACTGGTACAGATACTCCCACAATCAACATACACTTCGTTAACAATACTGCGGTAGATGAGATTGTGCTTACTGCAGCATTTTGATCCGAACTGTTGGAGGCAGTGACTGCGCAGCGAGGAAGGAAAAAAGTTACAGTGAGGGTGGAGTGAGCGGGAGAAGCGAAGCTTTCGCATTGGACTTGACTCTAAGGGGGTATAAGTACTCGGCCTTCTCTCCCCACGGTCCCGCGGCCCAACAATAACTTCCTCCTCCTCACCTCTCTCCCTGAGCATCAAGTCTTCCTTCATCTTGAAATCTTCAACCAGCATTCGACTACGAGTTCTCTTCAACGTTTTCATCATCAGCAGCAGCCCAATTACTCGTTGCTTCCTCATTACTACTACAAATACAATCAAGACCACAGCCATTTCCATCATCAACACCATGGTAAGCCAGCCTCTTATTTGACCACCATCTGACATCCGCTGGCGCCATCGGCAGTCTATGATTGCTGATAACAATAGGTCCACGGCGATCATCTGACTAAACACGGAGAGAAGAAGTGCGGGAACTGTCGGGAATTGGGGCACTTCTCGAAAGACTGTCCTCGTAAACTGTTTCACGAAGGTCTGATGGAGCTCGTAAGTACTTTTGTCTATCATCTACTTTTAAGTAAGCTTTGCTAATGCATTTGTGCTTACAGGGACGTCAAGCCCTAGAGCGTGAACAAAAGCAGCGATACGAGTACTGGAAGAAGAAGGAGAAAGAACGCCAGGAGAAGAAGATGAAGCAGAACGAGAAGCAGGAGAAGAAAGAGAGACACAAGAAGAGAAAGCATGAGGAAGACAAGGAGCAGAACGTGAAGAGACAGAAGACGAACAAGAGCAACTAACGTCTGCTGCGACTTGCAGAGATGCATTCGATCTGCTCAGTGGTTTCTCGACGTCCTTCTTTGAAACGGAGATGTCCCGTCGGTACTGTTTTCTATGGAGCTTCAATCATTCGCGACCTGTATCACTGGTCTGAGGCTTTTATCCGGATTGAAATGAACTGGTTTTCTACCTCAATCACATTTTCCTGTATTATTGAGAGCGTCGGCAATACTACAATAGCCCCCATGAATGTCTAATGCTATGGACCCATATATAAAAGAAGCATTGTGAGCACTTGCTCTCGAATTCATGGTACCCAACATCAATTCTTCACCCAGCAGTGCGCTGCCTAGGATATTGACATCCATAGATCTGTCAGTAATCCAGTCTCAGGTGGCAAGGCATAAAGCTTACCTCAGGAGTCAGCATGGGCCCAGACACGCGAGTGCTGCACCGTCCGATCACAAGAGAGAGCCGTGTATTTAGCTATTGCTTTTCTTTTGTAGGCTCTGGTGGGAGCGCGTGTGATCGAGCTGCCTTCTTCTAATCTGTTCGGCCCCATCACACTTGTTCCTCCACGCGTGTATAGTTGTTTTTTTACACAATGTTCCCTTCGTTTCTGTGGGAAGATCACGCCACACCAGTAACTAGTAGCATAGAAAGAGTAGAATAATACGTGGAAGGCCGTGGTCGTGCTGGCTTCTTCTAAGCCTCTACATGTCCCTGTAAACAATTGTTCCTCCACGCGTGTTCATATCCCTCTAAACTGCAATTAGTTCCAATGAATATGCCTCGAAGTGGACTTGATGGGCGTGATTTTCTTTTTTCGACCGCAATTTAGGATGCGAGAATCTGCTCGGGACAGTGTGTTAGTTTATCTATGTGGGAGAGTAAGTGAAACAGGGCTTACGTCTTGTTCGAAATCTTAGCAACTAATCAGAGCGGGCGGAAACATGGTGACGGTAAAGCAGCAGCCAGGATGGAGCTGTAGGCCTCAAGCTGCGCGAGGAATCCGCATTGAAACATCAGACGCGTAAGAGGAGCCGTGGGCGACATCGCTCACCGTTCGACAGCAAGTCCAGAACCGATGAAGGTTTGATAAAGTGACAGTTAGGATAATGAACTCGAGAAGCTGGTTGTAAGAAATGGAGCATGAGATAGCAGCGCGTTGAGAGTGAAGCAGCACAAGAGTGGGTTGTGGAGTCGGAGAGTCCCAGAGTGGAGGTTCGGGGCAGGCGAACCTCTTCTGCCGATACATGCGGGAGGGCGCAGAAAGCCCACCCACATGGTATATAGAAAAGACTGGGGACTGAACTGTTGGCTCAAAGGTCCAGGAAGATCTGAAGCCTTTGCTTTGCGAGTACACTGCATCCTTGACTTATCACTACCTAGAGTAGGATACACTTGAGTATGATTCATTGGCAATATTCTACTACGCTAGTCGAAGGTCAGGATTCTTGAAAAGAAGAGCACCTAACAGTTGTGTTCACCAAAGATAACAGATCATGGGAACAGTGTTAAGAAAGAATGTGTACGTCCTTGCTCTTGATTAAAAAACCAAAACCATCAGAACACCAAAACGAGAACACGAGTCCAAGATATTCAGTTCCCAGCTTTCACTCTCACTTCATCTTGGCTACCCTCGGATTTTTCCTCCTGCTGCTTCTTTTCTTTCCCTCCTTCTGCAATTCGAGTATCTTCTTCTCGCATCTTTCCAGATACTCTTCGTGCTCTCGCTTCAAGCGCTCGTGATCCTATAAGGATAAAATATCAATAAGACATGTCTCAAGAGATTGGGTCAATGATCATTTGGTTGGGAATACTGACAAGTTGCATCGAAGTTTTATAGTGCGGATTCTTGGAACAATATCGTTGCAAATGACCTGGCTCTTGACAGTGGGCGCAGACTGGGCGGCCGTTATCAGTCCATTCGAACTTGCTCTTGATTCAAAGTCACGAGTTAGCTCCCAGTGGTACAGTCGGATGCTAGAACAGATGAGAGCAGAGGAAAGACAATGTGACTCACCATGGTGGCAGCGAAGTGGCTATCGGAATAAAGGAAGATTGAGTTGAGTTAATGGAGTAAGGGGAAAGCTTTGAGGTTCTGGCTTGAGCGTGGGAACGAGGAAGGATTACAAGCTGAGCTGGTGGGAAAGAGAGTATTTGTACTTCCGATGATGGGCGAGAGGGAATCTGAATGAAGGCCCTACTGCCACTTCCAGGTTACCTTACATTCCCTTTCACATATCTTGATTCAAGGTCTGTTACTTTTCAACATGAGACCGGAGTCTTCTTTCCTTTATATGCACGGTGCTTCATCTTATAGCAGATGCTTGAACATGAATGCGGGTGCCTGATGGTTCAGGCAGAAGCTGAACGGGGGATTTGTTCAATGGCTCGCGTCGCTGGACCCTGTTGTCGTGGCTGCCATTGGTATTACACCTACACTGACTTACTGTTGAACGAAAATTTGAAGTTATCAAACAACAGATTTGTCCAGGCCAGAAAGCCATTCCAACACCCGTCGTCGTCCATGCAGCTATCGCAACTCCAAAGGGTTTCTAAGGAAGGGTTGCTGCAAACTAAGCCTTGGAAATTAGAGTGGAGGAAGAAATAATCTTAACCTACAAACCCGGAGCAAGGATAACAATCGAGAAGGCTTCGAGGCAGAATGAAGCTCATTGCTGAACTCCCGAGTCCGGGGACTCTTTTCACAACCACTAACGCCATGTCCACCTGCGGGAATTCTTCTAAGGGTAAATTTACGTTATTGGCCTATCACTGTGGTAGCCTACTGATAGCGGGCACAGAGAATATTTTGATTACGTTCATCTGTACAACTATCGATGTTGATGGGCTAAACTGCTGTACTGAAAATTGTGGCAAGCCATGTTTCTAATCTGGTGCCAATTATCTAGGACCTGGCTGAGAACGGAAAATTTGGTTGTGCAGGATGGTTGTAGTGCTGCATAGTCTCACATCATGTCTAAAGCTGTGATTTCTAAGGAGCACACGTTTTCCGAAGGAGCAGGCTTTCAAGTCACGCTTTGTATTGACGAAGTTCTCCGTCCAAAAGCTTGAGATAAGTAAGGCATTTGTTTTGATAGCAAAAGCTCCTTCAACATTCGGAGCTTTTCCCGATAGCAACCGGGGTATTGGGGCTTTATGCTAGACAGCCTATTATATAACCCGGGCAAATAGCCTCCCATGCTGTAAGACGATATTTACAATATCGATTCAGCCGGAAGAAGTCAGCGACCACTCTGCAAGACGCAGGAAATCAGACCCACGTCAGACATTTTAACTTCCCACAAGGCGTCGAGCATCATGACCTTTTACGACGATCATCTTTCGGAGCTTGAGGAGACGTGCAGTTTAGGGTCTAACGAGACATTTGTTGCGGGGCACGGCGACAGATACATCTCAGAGTACGACGAGACATCCAATATGGAGTATGAGTATGACGAACCATACGATGTAGAGCACGGCGAGGCACGTAACTCAGGGTACGACGAATCATGTATTCCAGAGGATGCCTATGACGAGACATACGTCGGAGAGCAGGAAGAGACATACACCACAGAGCCCGAGGTCGCCTGCAACCCAGAGTATACGTATGCCTATGAAAATACCTCTTTCACCGGGAATGACGAGCCATACGCCTCAGGACGGTCCAACAACAGATTCCTCGAAGAGCACGACGCGCCACCCGACTCAGAGTATGAGTATGACGAGGCATATGTCTCAAACCAGGAAACATATTCCATCGAAGAAGAAGAGGAGACCATCCCCCCAACTTTCTCACCGCTAACCATCCGCGGGACTCGCACCGACCGAATTACCTTGGTTCTGCTCCCCATGCATGGCTGGCCCGATTGGGACTTTGTGACCTACCTCGTGGAGGCCCACTGGCAGCGCCAGCGGGATAACAACAACGCGTTGGATCCTACCAAGTCCCTAGGCGCTATCTTGGTCTTCCGGCTTCGCGCGCACATGCTCACCGAACTACTCGACAACCACCGCGCCCATAAGTTCGAGTGTAACGGGCGAGTTGCGTGGAATTACAGGAGCCGCGCGTATCGTGATGCGCTGATTGCTTTCTGCCGCCACATCTATCGAGATCATCGCTTGCAGTTCAACGAGCAAGATACGCAGCCTCGGTTTTATGCGACTCATCGTCAGCTAGTACGGAGTAGAAGTAGAGACTCATCCGCTTAGCTGATGATTTGTGCCTTCAAAATCACTGAAATGAGAAAGATCAAGATGGAAGGCATGAAATCAAAAGAATAGTAAACAATGTCCTATCAATTGAATGGTCTCTACGATAGATAATATCAGGTATGTGCCGGCGGGTAGTTCGGCTGCCGGAATGAGCGCAGCCTGCTGTGCCTGGTAAAGCTCTTACAGTTTGTACAGCATAGGATCCAATGACAGAGACAAGCGAGGTTCCATCTTATCTAGTCTAAAAAAAAAGAAAAGCAGGAAGAATAGAAAGCAAAAGCTATCAATAGAATAGCGACTGCCTCGCAGCGAACCATATAAAGCACAGTAAGTAGTGAGTGTCTTTCCTCTTCGCAAAGTTATTTTCCCTTGGTGTCTATGTCTCCTAACACTCATTTTGCCCAATCTATTCATCTTTGGTTGAATAATGTTGGCTCATCTCAATCTAAGTACGGTCATGACACAAGGCTTAGTTACATAGCCATCCTAAAGATTTGATAGCCAATACATGTACCTAATGCTGGGTTTGATAAGCACATACGACCACAGGGTGTGGAAAACAGGGCTTCCCGTCCGCTCAGCCGTACTTAAGCCACACGCCGGGAGGTTAGTAGTTGGGTGGGTGACCACCAGCGAATCCCTTCTGTTGTATGTTTTTTATGTTTTTACTCAGCAAGCTATCGATAAAAACCTTGTCAGAAAAATTCAATATTAAAAACTTGCTGTTCTTGGTTCTGATCTGCTGTAAAAGCAAGCAAGCGCGAGCTCGCTTGGTACACAGGCCGATAGAAATGCATAGCCGCCACTAGTTATCAGCTGCACAGGACATACATCTCATGCACACCCTTCATTTCATCCGCACTATCTAAAATACTTCGTAGAATTGTCATAATTGTAATAGTGCATCGGTGCCAGGAATGCCAAGCCTCGATTGCATCGGTCATCGCGCGCCGCGAAGTGCAGCTCCGGAGAGCTGCCGGGAAACGTAACATAGCGGCGCGAGGGCGCCGGCCCGTAGAGCCCTAGATTATACCAGTCCAGGGAGGAACGGTACTGAAATTTGACGAGAAGAAGGATGAGTACACCTAAGAGCAGAAGAGCACCTGTGGCAGCTCCGATGAGCAGGTAGAATCGTTTGCGTGAGTGATGGGCCGCCGCCGGCGGCGGCGGAAGAGTGGGTGCAGAGCGGTTCAGCTTGTGCGGAGTGGCTCCGCTGGATTTCACTCCCCGGGGGACAGGCATGCTTCAGCTGAGCGATAAATGACTGATGACAAGAATGTCCACTCGTGGTTTTTAATGGGCCACTCTTATACTTGATTGCCAACTGGGGGTCACAATCACAGACCGCCGGCAGAAATTTACAGTGACTAGTAGGGTGGACTGCGGACTGATGTAAATGCAGAACATGACGTCCAATAGTGAACCCAAGACCGCATGGTGATTTTGTGCAGTCTACAGGCTGTAGGCTGGAGTTCACTCCCAAGACAAGCGGTCAAGATGTTCGATTCCATGCAAGAGAAAACCCCTCATCGTTCCCACTGCAGATTACTCAGGCAAGCAAACAAGAAACTCTGGTCCAGAAGAAGAAGAGCATATGAGGAGCGAAGGGTTCAGCCATAGAGTTTGGAAGCCAGTATGGCTCCAATATATGCACCTTTCTCAGCAATAGTTGCGGCGATCATGTATGACAAATTGATCAAATTGCCGGATGAGTCGTAGCCTTATGGGTGTACCCCGATGAGGTGACAGGGGTTAGAATGGGTTTTAAAAATCTTTTGAAAAGCCATCAACCTGGTTGTTTTCTTTTAGGTTTGGATATAGTGTAGCCTTATATATAAAATAGTGCCACTCTTAATGACCCCTACACAACAATATGCAGCTTTGGAAGAAGGTTCACCAGTTGTCCAATTTGTTCATCAGGGCTCCCAATGTGCCGGAGGATTGATATTTCTCACACCGCGTGATTCTGCCGCTGGCATGGCTCGGGGGATGATTCTGGACGCCAACGGTACCCTTGTATGGAACCAAGCGGAATCGTTGAGGGGATTGAACCAGAGAATTCAGCATTTGAAAGCTCAGAAGCATCGAGGCGAGACATATCTGACTTACTGGATGGGAAATAATGAACTGTACCCCCCTGTCGGAGCGAGATACATGGTATGCAAGGCGTCTCCCTCTAACTGCAACACGCCAAGTAGCATTTTAATTCTAATTCAGCCATGCAGCTTGACATTTCCTATCGGGTACGGCATCAGATTCAGCCGTTTAGCTACCCAGCAGCAGACAAACATGAGTTCCACGTCACTCAGGATGGCACTGCAATCGTGATTGTGTACAGCCCCGTCTTAGGGGATCTGAGTCCGGTTGGGGGGGCTTCTGGGTGGGTTCTCGACGGAATCTTCCAGGAAATCGACATTGAAACCGGAGCTTTGCTGTTTGAGTGGCACGCGCTTCAGCAGTTTCCGCTCAACGCCACCTGACACGACCTCGACAGCTGTGGCCGCAGATTCATGGGTCGGGCAGCCGCTTACAGACCCAACTACAGTAGTAACGAGGCGAAAGGTCTTTGTCAATTGGAACGATGCCACGGAGGTTGCGAAGTGGAGGCTAGAAGTCCTGGATGGCTCCAATCAGCTCACGTTCCATCCGGTTGTCACAGTCCCCAGGCAGGGCTTCGAGACGGCGATCGCTCTTCCATCTGGCTACGAAGCCAGCAGGTTTCGTGTGGTCGCTTTGGGCGAGGGAAATGAGGGGCAGGCAAAGTCACGGATTTTCGAGACTGATTCTTTGTCAGGAAGGCGCGCCACTCATCGTTATGTGATGACATTTGGTGTCGTACTAGTCGTCGCAAAAGCTTTTCGCTTATGCTAGTTTCTCGATTTCAAGGTGGATGCGCTCAAATTCAGATTCAACATCACCACTGCACGTCTAGAGATGAGACATCGTGGCCATACAGAACTGTTTAACACTTTCAACCTGCAGGGTAGTTTGGAGGCTCTCATACTAGTAGGTTTGTGTCGGCAGACGAGACTTCTCTGGGTTAGGGCTGATAAAGCCGTCCGGGAAAGCCGTCTTGGTCCTCTTTCAGACATCGCGAGCGGCCTTTGCCTCATCTCCTTGAACAACATAGGTAATCTATGAGATGACTCTGGGTGGAATGAGACTCCGTATGCCTGTTCGGGCTTTCGTAATGTCCCCGGCGTGACCCTTCATGACCAATGTTTAGCTGCCTTGACGGTCGAGGAGCAGGAATCTGCCAGGAATGTTGGGTAGAGGATATATACATTTGCACTACAACGCAGCTCAATTGCAGCCAACATCTGGAACCATACCACTAGGCTTATAACACACTGCTTCATGATGACATTGTTTCTTGAAAGTGTTAATACTAGACTATATTGGATGGAACCTCGTTTACAACAAATATTGGATACTTACAGTGACGATTGAATCATAGACACAGTGCGGAGTACAAAATGCGCTATGCTCAAACTCGGGACAAACAAAAAAGCAGGAAACAACAAGGATGGGTCGGTAGCTCAGTGGTAGAGCGCAGGATTGCAGATCCCGAGGTCACGCGTTCGATCCGCGTTCGGCCCTTCTTCCTTTTTGTCTTCTGCTCTTGCATGTCAAATTGCCTGCTCTTGTCTTCGAGCCTTCGTCGCTCCGATTGGCTTGGTTGGTCGACACAAAGAACTTTTGCTTCCCCGTTCCAGTGTGCCGTATATTGTACCTGCTACGTCCGTTAATACCCGTCACTAAGGCTGTATAGTGCCCGATGACTTTCAAGACACATTTCGGGTTGCTTGAGGATCAATTGAGCTTTCATTCTTTAATATCTTTCGCCCTGCCAGGCTCATTTTTACTAAACCGCATCTGGAGTAGAAGCATTGCTACAAGGCAAATTGTTAAAACCAAATATGCTGCCTGCCCTGCATGTTGAGCTAACTCGACCCGAGCACGGCCGGCATGGCGAAGCGCAAGCGGAGTGTGGAAGGAAAGTCTTAGCGAGCACCCGATCTATACAACCACAACCATACAACTCATACGCAGTTGACAACATAATTTAAGGCTGGTTTCCTCCTGCCGATTACTTTTTCACTTAATCCATACTCACCGACAAGATAACCATCAACGGCAACAGGCCACATCCTCACAATGTCTTCCCCAGTCGACCTTCGCAACCCGGGCCGCCCAATTCATGTGGGTGTTGTGTTGCTGAACACGTACGTGACCTGTGCAACTATCTTCCAATGCTTTCAATCCTAACATGACATGTTCGATCTACAGTGTCACCGAGCAACTCGACATCGCCCCAGTAGGCTTCTTCTCCGGCCTCGATCGCAACTTCCTGAAGGACATGCCCACCGAGATGGTGGACGATGAGTCCAAGGCCCAGGGGCTGGACTTTGTCTATCACTGGGTCAACGAGGATGGCAAGACGCCCGCTAAGCTGACGACGGGTATGAACGTATTGCCCACGGTAAGAATGGCTTTATACACACACTGGATAGCATCCAGCTTACAACCTCGCCAGGACTCCTTTGCTACATGCCCGCCACTGGACATCATCCTCATTGGCGCAAGTAGAATGGGCTACAAAGCCAATGAAGCCGAGAAGGCGTTTCTGCGCAAGAGCTACAATGATTGCACGGCCATACTCTGCGTATGCGGGGGCTTCGAGCCGGTGCTGAGTGCAGGGCTCATGGAGGGTAAGACCGCCACGGGACCGCGGTTCATGCTCCCGATGCTGCGTGAACTAGGGCCTGGAGTGAACTGGGTCGAGAAGAGATGGGTTCGAGATGGGAAGATCTGGACTACAGGTGCGCTGCTGAGCGGGTTTGATATGATCGCTGCCTTTGGACGAGCGACTTGGGGAGACCGTCCTTTGGTCGATACCTTAATTAAAAAAGGAGGATTCCCCGAGCGCGGTATTGATTACCTGGAGGATTGATTGATGCATGCTTGTGGCTTATGCGCATCAGGAGTTGATGATCATTACATGGACGCTCATGAGAGGGCTGCGACTGCCACTGATCGTGTTTACAAGAGCTGTATCGCTACAGGAGTTCTTACAGAATGAGAAAATTTCTATATTGTTCGAAAGGGATTGAGATGCAAGGGGGAGTATGCGTTGTTCAAGCCGAAGTGCTTGATGATGCTTATCCGACATTCACAGACAAGGGTTATTGTATAAGAAGGATTCGGCAAAACCTTCCATCCGCAGGGCGGGTTGTCGCTTGCAGTTTCCCCCCGCTTTCCGCCGCCTTATTAATACCCAGCCTACCGTAGCCATCTTAACTACAGTGACAGTGAGAAGTAGTAACCACAGTAATCGGAAGATGTCAACAGAAGATGAATATAAATTCACGTGTCCTCGACCAAGAAGCACGCGGGCTTGCGAGAAATGCAGATCGCGCAAAATCCGATGCCTGCCGTCCGAGCAACCGTCGAGCGCCTGCCGGAGGTACGGCCGCAAGATGTCATCAATATCCATCGGAGCTATACTAACAGAGATAGGTGTATCAAATTTGGTTATGACTGTACTCTTACCTCGAGCCACTATCCTACCGGCAATGATCATTCATCTGCAAACAACCCGTCGAAGAGCGGCAGCAGCGAGAGCCAGAATGAGGACGTAGTCGCCTCACTTTTCAAACACGCGCCAAAACACGGAGATCAATCGGCCCAGATGTGTGAGATGCACCGTCAAATGATGCGCAAGCAGCTACTAGGTGACGACGCCTCTCGCGGTGCTCAGGGGACGAGTCATGGTGCTATTACGCCGCCTCCTACTCCAATCTCGACATCCAACGCTGAGTACAAGAGCCTCCGTGTCAGCATGAAAGAGGCAGATGAGCTTTTATCTCACTTCCAGTCGAAGAAGGTGTACTTCCCGTTCGTGGATATACCAGATAGCCTCACAGCCGCCTCCATGGCGAAAACCCGTCCCTTCCTATTCTTAGCGATTCTCACTATATCAACAACGCAGCGGCCGCTACTGCAGAGAAAGCTCGATGAGAGATTCCGGCGGGTGTTGAGTGAAAGGATTGTTCTCCAAGGGGAGAAAAGCCTGGACTACGTTCAGGGTCTGCTGGTCTATCTTGCATGGTTAGCAGACATCGGACTTTCATAGTGCGTGCAGTAGCTGACCTTACTGTGGCCCAAGGCATCCTATACACATTCGACCATTGAACAATCAGCTTTTTCAGTACCTGCAGATACTTCGTAGTATGCTGTCTGATCTGCGGCTAGACCAGAAGTTATATGAAACGGCTGCGCGCAATGCCTGTCTCGGGTGCTATAACCTGTCCTCACTGTGAGCTGTCCTTATCTCGGACAAAGCCAAGCTGGCTAATGGATTCGTAGCCTTTCCCTTGGCTTTCAGCGACGCAGTGATTCCACGTTTTATGATAGTATGAAGTCTGCCATCGAAGAAACCACGACAGACGACAAACATCACAGTCATCAAACGATGCTTTCCAGGACCCAGATGCTGTGGGAGACTGTAGCTCGAGCATCTGAGCAAGGAGGTGATAATCTTCCGAAATGCTCCCTGTCATTCCACCTGCAGATCCAGGACCTTGAGGGCAAGATACGCTTTGATGCCCCTGAGGCAGGTACGTCGGGACAGATGCCTGCACTCAAGCATATTTGCTGACAAACGCAGCTTCGCTACGTATCTCTATACTGTCACTGAAAGTGGTTACAGCCTACTTCCCCTGGACGGTTCATAGGCCAAGCTCCAGCCATAGGTCATCTTCCGAGCCCTGTGCACCTCAGTACCAACCAGTCGAAAACTTGAAGGAAGCACGATCATGCTTGGCGGAGATTCAAGGCTTTTTCGATTACTTTCTCTCCATACCCCCTGATAGATATATTTACTTCTCCCTTAGGGAATGGTGCCAGCTAATCCTCACCATTAGCACTGCCTCACAGATATGCTTCCTGACTCATCCCTTCATGGATACCCAATGGTATGAGTTTCAGATCAAGGCCCGATCGCGAATTCAAATATACTTGGAAAGCCTCTTACACTGGATGTCGACCTTATCCGTCTCGAAGGCTGGCGACGCCCCTGATATCTTTTGCATGTTTCAGTCGGTATTGGATGTCGTTCTGGAAACATACGCTGTCGCCAAGATCAACTCTACCCTGCAGTCGGTTTCAGATCACTCGGGTACTGAAGACACAGACTCTCCGAGTGTGGGTGCAACGAGCACGACGTCCAGACGCTGTCCTATGATGAATGGGACCATCAAGCAGACGGAGTTCTGGGAAGCAGTACAGCAGAGTAATACCCTCTGTGTGGGAGGGACGGGAGCTCAAAGCAGTAGCCGGTATTCGGGGGCGTTTGGGGCCGGTATGGATGGACTGTTTGACGATGCTCAGGATTGGCCGAGTTTGTTTTCAGAATGGGTCAGTTTTACTTGAATTGATTGCGTGCTGCATGATACTCGAGACTCTCTAAATTGGAATGCCAAGGGTTAGGGCTACCGCCTTCTATAGAAGATACAGGGCACGGGCACGGGCACACCCGGAGCTTCACAAGTTCACATGACATGACTGGTTCTTTTCAGGACATTGTCCTGCTGTCGGTACTGATCGCAATATTAGAGTGCGAATATTAATCTACAATAAGTTCTGGAGGTTGGAGCTGTAATAATCTATGCGACGTATTCACCGCAACCACGTCTACCTGCCGGCTGTGGCGCCACACATAGTCGTTCCGGATACCAAGATCAAAAGTCATATCATGTGTCGTTCTCCAGCTCGTAGTCGTTGATTTCCGAGTCACGTCAGCCTAAAGCGAGATGAGCAATAGTAATGAAAGGTCTTTCAACTATTCTCAATCGAGCAATGAAAGAGGAACATAGTAGGACGGAACTTAGCCGCGTCTGTCTTCTCCTCGCAAGTCAAGCGAGAACCCCCTGCAGATAGCATCTCAGCTGCACCTGAAACATCCTCACCCCGACGTTCATCACCAAAACAGGCACTGTGCGAAAATCTCCAAGGAGCTTTCCACAAACCATCAGCAGAGCCGCATACATTCCAGGAGGCGTCCTGCTGGATGGGCTCGAGGAAGGACTCCTCCAGCAGAAAGTGCGAAACATAAATAGAGCTCCGACATCTTGACACGTCTTGGCGATCCTTTCATGCAAACCCCTCCATAAGGCGAAGAACTCCTGTAATCTGAAAGACGCAAGCGTTCAAGCCTTTCCTCACACTTAAACCCCTAACCGAACACCATGGACCAAGACCGTTTCGTGGTCACGACCTTGGAGCGGGCGGGCATCCCCTACTGTGCCTTCGGGTGGACGGTGCCCGATGCCTTCGGAATGAACCACACCATCATTGACCTCATCGCCCAGCAAAGCCTCGACTTTGCGGGCTATGTGATCCCAGACCGGTACATTCCCAACGCCTATGTGGCCCTGCGCCGCCGCGGGGCGCACCCCTGCACTCTCGGCCGGGACTGCATCTCGGTGATCGGGTTCCTCCACCCCCCCACGGACATCGTGCACTGGCACACGCCCAACGAGGAGCCGCTGATCCGCAACGGCGCCTGGCCTCGGCTTACTGTGCGCATCTACCGCAAGTCCATGTTCATGTGGCTCTTCGCGGACCCACCACTTAACCCTCGCCCCGACGATCTCTACTACACGTGGTCCGACCGGATTCGCATGGCCCGCCGCCACCACCGCCCCGGTACCGGCTTCGTCATGCCAACTCCAGCCTGCTGGACCGAGGCCCTCGTCGTCCTGCATGCGCGCGACTTCTGCGAAAAGGATCGCTACATGCTGACCCGCCTCTGGCACCGCGAGCTCCTCCGCGTCTGTCTTCAGTTGCTGCAGCCTCTGCGCCAGGGGCGCCGCCCGCTACTCCTGGAAGGCGAGCTGGATCTCCACCTCGTCGGGGTTATCAAGGCGATGCGCGCCGCGCTGGCCGCCGGCGATCCCGACGCTCATTCTGACCTGGTCGATGCTGAGATTCGCATCGTGCGCGCGCAGCTCCAGAATGATGAGCCGCCTTGCCCTCCGCCCCAGGGGGTGATCTACGACCATGACGCCGAGGTGGCTTGGTGGGAAGAGTGGGTCTCTGATGAGCACTCGGATGATGGCGGGAATGCTGACCCCATTGCAGACCCTAGAGTTGAAGAGATTGGTGTTGACGACGATGACGACGATGAAGACGGTGACGATGATGAAGACGATGAGGAATATGAGGAATATGAGGATGACGAGGATGACGAGGATAATGGGGAAGAGGAGTTGTCCGAAGTGGAGTAAGTTTCCCTACCCTGCCTGATACTCAGAAGCCTTGCTGACACAAAAACAAAAACACCCCAAAAGAGACCACATAAGCATGGCCCACATTAAGAATGGCTGCTTCTCCTGAAAGAACACAACATGAAGCACAACAACTACAAAAGAAGAAAAAAAAATGACAAAAACCACCAATAAAATAGAAAAAAACCCGGTTGACCTTGAGGAAAGGTTCAATCAAACTGCTTATCACAACGACCGTTCTTCACTCCTAAGGCAAGTATTCCACTTCCTAAAAGACATTCAAAGAGCAGAGGCATGCAAGCTGATGAAAGAGCCATATGCTACCTTATGTTATATACAATCTGCAGGTAAAGGTATTCGGATGGCGACATACAACAAAAGCCCTTCTGGATAGACATCATTATTGTGTACTCACTAAGTTAATGTGGCTTTCTTTGCCGCCCCTGCAAGGCACATCCACATACGTTCGTTCACCTATTAAGCTAGCCCTAACTCCGCCCATCTATGAAATACATCCATTCAACCATGGTACAGCTTCATAGTATTATCAACCTCTCATCTCGTTAAATTGCATTAATCTCGTTTCCCCAAATTCTTTATCTTCCTGTCACCTGTCTCAGCTGGAGCACCAAAGATCCCATATCAACACATTCACCACACGCGTTGGCATAACAAAGATATATTAAGACAGAAAGTCCTTCTCTCTGATCGCAATGACTCCGGATCTCTTCCAAAACAAACCACCAACTCTCCAGAGATACACTCAAGCTTCTTTACTGCAAGACCACATCCACCATGCTGCGAGATTTCTGCAGACTGAATCTGCTGATACTCACCATCAGCGCCATCAATGTCATCGCTGTCGGCCTCTTCACGATCTACCTACTGCACCGCCCACAGAGCAAATCTTCCAATCCCGCAGAGTGCCGCACCCTTATCCAAGCCCATCGCTTCAGAGCCGCCAAGAACGGCCTCTCACCTCACATATCGCGAATCCGTCCAAACGCCCGACTAGCGTTCGTCTTTGGAATTGAAAACGCTTTTACCACCCCAGACGAAGGGTACGCAGATTATTTCGTCAAGAACGCGAGGGATCTGATCAACCTCAAAGCACAAGACTGGGGAAACCTAGCCAAAACACTTCGCTCCGCCGCCAACAAGCTAACCAGCACGGCGCACCGCCTCCACCTCGCAAGCCTGGTCCAGTCCCTCTCACTCCGCATCATCCTCACCACCCTTCTGAACGCGGAGCTAGACACCATCCCCCACGCAGAACAGCACATGATCACCCTAGCGCAGGCCATCAACCGCGCCTGGGTATCCTCCAAGAACGACGCCGACCTCATCGATTTCGCCCATAACGCCGACCTCCAAGCCTCCCTCTCCGCCCTCTTCCCGACCTACAACAAAACCGACCCCCGCGATAACCCACTGTGCTGGATCCTCCCGGGCTTCGAAACAAGCTGGCGCATCAACCTGCGCATGGTCCTGGAACTCATGCTCAACACGGGCCAGAGTCATCCCGAGTGGACGTCCACGATGATTGCGTTCGCGCACAGTCCCACGAAGACACAATTCGAAGCCCCCGGAGGAGACGGCGTCTCCGCGAAGGAGCTGGTGGCCGAAGGATTGCGGCTGTACCCGCCGACCAAGCGGATCTATCGCGCGTTCGAATGGGCGGAGCACGGAGCAACCAGGTCGGATACCTTTGCCGCGGACGTGGAGGCTTGTCATCTGTCGGGTGGGATCTGGGGACACGATGCGCGGAAGTACAATCCGCTGCGCTGGCGGGCTGTGACGGATGCACAGAAGCAGGCGTATTTGCCTTTTGGAGGTGCGCCGTTTGAGTGTCCGGCCAAAGCGGTCTTTGGGCCTAGGATGATTGCGCTGGTTGTCGGGGTTTTGGTGGATGCTGTGCAGGAGAGTAAGGGCTGGAGGGTGGTTGATAAGGATGGGAAAGACGTGAGTGATGTGTTCTGCGGGGAGAGGTTGAAGAATGATCGTGGGTCGTATGAGGAGTTGTTTCTTGTTCGAGTGGCGGGTGGTGTTTAGTTTGAGCGATGGCCGTGGTATGTATCATCTTGGCTTGTTGATGTGGGCTTTGGATTGACTGTACCCGACTTTGTTTTGCTCTTTGAGAAACATAAGTGCTATCAGAATGTCTAATTCTGAAGCCTGGGCTCATTCTGTCACATGCTTGTTCTTAATATCTTATCCAAACGGTAAACCGTTTCTATTTTGAAAATCACCAGCCCCACGGAGTAAGCCTTTCCGTCGTTTCAAACCTCAAACCGAGACCAATAACCAGATGCATATCCAAAATAGCGTCAGAAGAAAACCTGCCGTGCGAGCTCAGACCCCGAGGTCTAGGAGGATATAGTCCGTAACCCCCCGGGTCTTTACGCGGAGATTTACAAGGAGGCCAAGATCAGTAGAGGCCGCAGTTTGCCTGGCACGGTCCATCCGGATGTGGAGGAGAAGGTCTTTCGAAGGTAGTCGACGCACTAGAAAGGGATCGCCCAGCGGTTCGTCGACGATGTCAAGAAGCTCGTACAGGTCTGCCATGGAGTACTTTTCCGCATTGCCATACCGAACAGTATGGTACGCTTGGAGGTGAGCCGCTTGTTGGGAAAGACCATGAACGAGTGGCACAAACCCATAGACACAGCCCTGAGAGAGCTGTTGGAAGACAACCAAGCGAGGCCGTTGATGACTCGTAACCTGCAGTTGCTGTTGGACACGATCTCCGCGGACCAAAGTCGAGGAAAGATCCTTCTAGGGCAAGAGGCAAGAGTTGCATCGGAGGGTCGAATGGTCAACGACACTAGCGATGGACAGACAGACCGTCCACAATTTACATTGACCATACTGAGCTAGGTGCCTTTCGTGCGTGCAAGACTGCAATCGTACTACATGATCGCCCTACATCGCTTTATCGATAATGTGGCCATGCGGGCAATCGAACGGCATGTTCTAGGCCCGGAAGTCCGGTGCCGGCGGTGTCGGTAGAGACATTTGCTAAGCTGGATGATGATAAACTGGACGCTATCGCTGGGGAAGACGAGTCTGACGGTCGCATGAGGGCCAGTTTGGAGAGACTCTGCTCTCGCTATACCGAAGCTCTCGAAAGGTGGGAAAGGTTGAGGATCTTGTTGATGACCTCGCACTTTTCATGGTTGTATTTTTCCTGCTTGTGCTGATGGCTGGTCTGAACTATTTCATGATACTGGACGATTGGGTCGTACGATTCTAGCTTTATAGTATCGAATAGCTGGTAATCGTGTGCTAGACTTGTCACTAACTATATGTGAAGCAAGATCAACCTACGAACTGTCAGGCTATCCACCATGTCCTGCTTTCAATCTAGAGGCTCCAGCTGCGTAGCAGACGGGACAAAGAACCAAGAAAAAGTGGCTGATTGTTCATCCGGGGGCTGCAATAGAGCTCTGGAAGCACCAAAATTCAACTTAATATCGAGACAAGGAATAACGGCGAAGTCACCTGACAACAAAGACACCGAGACCGAGAAGCGCAACCAACCACATAATCCAGCAAAGTACGTACTTGCCTTTGCATCCAGCGTGGTATGGATGAGTTGCGAACAGAAGCAGTGACCGCAATGCTGCGTTTGCTCAACCCAGGGTCAATGTTCCATTTCAAGGAAAGTTATGTATAGACCCAGAACGGAAAGCATAGGCCCACTAGCGATAAGCAAATATCTAAGCTCAATCACGACTAATTCATTATGCGTTGGAGGGTACAGTGAACCGCGGTACCACAAATGATGAATGCCGGGAACAAAGAACCCATCAATCAACGTAATGTGCCCAAGCTGTGCATTCACCGGCAGCAAATTCAAACAGAATGCGGCGCACTGCATCTTTGTCTTGTTTGACTGCGATCTCTTTTTCTTCCATCCTGGCTGGGATTTCTTTCCTCCACCGCATTGAATCTCACTTTCTTCATCTCCTTCACCCCCCACTGGCTGGATGCATGCTGCGCGAAGATATGATCAAACCGCAGAGCAGTTTACCTCTCTATTCTCTCCATGGCACTTCTATTCTCTATGCTGTCGCCATGCTTGGATCATATTGGATATCGCTCATCTTGGCTAGTCTCTACGGCGGCAATACTGCGAGCGGACCCACGGCCGTCAGTCTTCCGCAAAATGCCATCGTGCAGTATGTGACCAACCAGCCGCACCTATGCAGTGCTGTCATGCAGTATGAGTCTCTTGAACGTCTGGGCAGCCAGGCCGAACGAGTGCTTCTGCATCCTTCGCACTGGGACCTGGAGGGCAGTTCTACGGAAGGCAAATTGCTGCTCACAGCGCAAACCGAGTATCATGTCAAGCTTATACCCATTGTAGTTCAGACCTGGAAAAACGGCGATGGTAAGTGTAATGGCTGTTATTGGTAACATGCGGAGTAATACTGACGAGAGACTCAGTGGCATGGCCAGACAGGTTTATCAAGCTGCAGGCGTTTAACCTAACCCAGTACAACCGCGTTATGATTCTGGATTCAGACGCCATCATCCGCCAGGCATGCCGCACTCTTCACCACCGAACCTCGATACGGACTTTATCCCCGCTAACCCTGATCGCAGAACATGGACGAAATATTCCAGCTCCCGGAATATCCGTTCGCATCTCCCCGCGCCTACTGGCTGGAATTTGGAAAGCGCCCGCTGACCTCATCTTTCATGCTTGTGAAACCTTCGGAGAGCGAGTTCAAGCGCGTGTGGGAGGCGATCCAACAGGCTGGCAACGCCGACTCTGACACGAAGATCCTGAACGACCTCTACTATGATTCCGCGATCGTCATCCCGCATCGTCCATACCACCTCCTGACCGGGGAGTTTCGAGCCAAAGACCATGCGAATTATCTGGGCAGTCCCCACGCGACTTGGGATCCCGATGTGATCTTGCAGGACGCGAAGTATCTACATTTCTCCGACGCGCCCGTGTCGAAACCCTGGATTAAGACCCCGGCGGCGGTGATGGAGAAGACACAACCGGACTGTGAAGTGGATACTGAGACAGGTACTGTGGACTGTCGGGCTCGTGACCATTGGTTGGGGTTCTACAAGGATTTTGCAGAGAGACGAGAGGTATGATGTTCCTACTTAGTTCTGGGGCGGGTCCGAATAGGCTAATCTCTTGGTGATAGATGATCTGCGGTGCGGAATTCGTGCCCCAGCTTGACGGGAAGGCTGAAAGAGCATGGTTGTCGTTGCAGAGAAGCAATCATCTTGTTTCTGGAACACAGAAACTCATGAACCAGGCTTTGGGAGGTTCTCGCAATGTGGTGCTCTGGATCCACGATCGCATCTGGGGTTGAGAGTAGCGGCATGCAGACTCAACGACAACGCCTCTCAGCCTCTATGCCCAAGAAAAGACACCTCCTTGGGTACACTTTTTGTATCACCCTTCAATCCCTTCAAAGCACTACATACCTTCACAAAATAGGTATTAACTTTTTTATCACTTCATTTGCAAGCTTTCCCGACCTTCATATTCATTATACTGCAGAAGTCTGGTAATCGATGCTTGGCAGGACATGGAATCTCCATCGAAGCGGAGTCTATAACCAGGGCCAAGAGTTCGGGAAGCGTATAGGCGACAAGAACGTTCCAAGAAAGTTTTACAAAGCAAAACTCTGTGAATATATGGTGCAACTATGAAATTGGATCTACTGGCTACCTTAGAATGTCAAGGCACAATGCGGTGCATATTGGCCGCTATATTTTTCTCTATGGTTAAATCAAGCACATACGACCACAGGGTGTGGAAAACAGGGCTTCCCGTCCGCTCAGCCGTACTTAAGCCACACGCCGGGAGGTTAGTAGTTGGGTGGGTGACCACCAGCGAATCCCTTCTGTTGTATGTTTTTGTTTTTGTTTTTGCATGCAGTTCACGACCCCAGTATCTGCAGTCTTGACCCAGTCCAATTGCTGGTTGATTATTCTGTCATCAAAATGTCAGGAATATATCAGGGACCGACAGCGTCGGGAAGTCTCCTTATTACTGTACGTAGCGCTCCCTCCACCGAAACCTGGCTACGAAATGTCATGTATCAGCTTGCTAAAACTTATCTCTTATTGTGAGGTCCATTTTCTAGCAGAATGAGTAGCGACAGAATCAAGGAGCACTTGCATTAGTTGAGTGCATGCGAGAATGGGAATGCCACGTCACGCGGCTTCTCAACAGCCGGGAGGAAATTATAGCGAGGCCTCCGAAGGAACTACGTATGCTTCAGACCCACTTTGAATCCTTAGGTGACCTTTTTAGTGTCATCTTTTCAATGATCGTTTCTAAGGTATATGCGGGGTGTATGTAGTATATTTCCGGACTCTTAACCCCCAGGGTTTGTCGGATTGGAAGCCACGAAATTTACAAGTATGCCGAATCACACATGGATGACACAAACGCATTCACAAATAAGCTTATTTGTCACTCTAATTCTCCTCTTTTACAGCAGGAGTCTAAGAAGTATGTGGTGAGATTAGCCAGATTATGTAGGGTCCACTCCAGCATATATGGTAGATAAACAAAACCTTCCACATGTCCTTACAATATCATATCATTTAGTTTAACAACCTTGAATCAGATTATTTGAGATGAATCTCGCCCTTGCAATGGACAGCATGCATGAAATTCGCTTTCAACGGAGTCACACTAAAAGCGATTAGTCTTCCTCCCGACGACGATGGATCAACTGGCGCGTACCTGGTCTTTCCCTCACGCACTGCCCAGTCATCATCTGCATTCGAGGTGCGGTCCATACTACCATGGATGTCTGATAAGTCTGGCGCCCATCGCAGTAGCAGCGACGAATCGGCGTTCTGCTCAGTTGCATCCCCCGACGGCGAAACGACTTGGAACGGGCTGGCTGCGAGCCAACGGTTCGGTCGGATCCGAGTATACATGACCTTTCTGTCTCCGCTGGGAGCAGATCGCAGCGGTATGTTCACGGAGTAGAGCTCTACGCCTTCGTCCCAGCTGTGGTACAGATGCTTGATCAGATGCACAGCATGTCTACATGCATCTGTAATCTGCACCGGATTGCAAACGTCGTCTCTGGCCACTGGCTCGAAGGAAAGAGCAATAGACCTCTTCCCACACAGCACGGCCTCCATGGCCCCGCCGATCGTGCCACTGGAGAGGGAGAAGAGAGCCGTTGCGTTTGCTCCAAGGTTCGGGCCCGATATCACCAGGTCGATCGGGATGGGCCTGCCTTCCTGCTGGTAATGGGGGTAATGATGCAGCCCGATCTGCACACAACCAGCCGGGGTCGAATTGACGAGCATCCATGGGCGATGATCCTGCGCTCCATTGCTGCTGCTGCTGCTGCTGTGGGTGTCATTGGACAGTCCCTGGGGGGTTTGGTGCTCGGTACCCTCGAACCGAAACGGTTCTCCAGGAGAGAAATACGTCGCTTTGACCACTTCCCCGACGAAGTGGGCTTTTCCGATCCAGGAACGTTGCTGGTTCGGCAAGACCACAGTCACGATGTGTCCTTGGGTTTGAAGTTCGTGGACCAAGGAATGCACATACGGGGATGCATCCCGCGAAGGGGGCCCGTCGTCGTTCACAACCTGGCAAGATTAGCCACTCTAATTTATTCATCCTTCCCTACAATATGTGTCCAAAAGTCTCGGGACACTTCAATTTCTCGAAATTCTTTTATATTTAAAAATAGATATATCTTAACAACCAAAGTAGTTATAACTATATAATTTAGAAACTAGATACTTAAGTATTTAAAGTATATAAATTTTATTTTAAAATTAAAAAATATTATTTTAAAATTAAAATATTTTATAAATAGTATAAAGTATTAGATTATAAAGCTATATTTTTAATTAAAATTATCTTATAAATTTTATATTATAATATATTTTTTTTATATTTTTTATATACTTTAAAGAAAATAATAATAAATTTTTATATATAATATTTTTTCTTATATCTTAAGTTGATAAAAGAGTGATTTTTTAAAGACATTAAGTTAAAATTTTAAGATTTTTTTATAAAAATTTGTATAGGCGCGTATATAAAATATATAAATTTTAGTTTTTTATTTATTTTAATTAAAGATTTTTTTTAAAAGATGTGGTTTATTTTAAAATATTTTTATTCTATAATATAATTTTTATATTTAATTTATAATATCTTTCTTAAAAATAATATAGTTATATATAATTTTATTTTAGTATTAATATTTGAAAAGATCAAGTTTTGGTGTGTTTTGTACGGATGTCCCGAGACTTTTGACAATGTAGTGTAGGTTGAATAGTGCTCACGAGGATATGCATTGGATGTGGACTTGTGTGGTTCAGAGCAAGCTTTGGATAAGAGTGCTCACCAATAAGTGGCCGAAAGGAGTCAGTTGACTAGATTTGATTCAGAGGGAGTAAGAAGAAGGCCATGAAACAGAGAAATTCACCAACATCTTCCATGGCGTACGCGGGATGTGGTGGTGTTTTCTCTGCACTGGGCACTGATTATCTGTCTGTGGGGGATTACGTCATACGATCATGGTGGGAAATGTTCCCGAGCATCGGCGCTTTCTCCAGGGAAATCTTTCCGAAACCGGACTGAGTAGAGAGAAAACCCCGAGATGTCAGAGAGCGAGAGGTTGTACGGTGTACTGCTCAGATCGCAACAGAGACTTCCTCGCACTGATTTTACCTCGTATCTGTAAAGACAATAGCCAGTCTTTGCCAGTTCAGTTGCTGTCGAATTGCCAGATATTCGTGTGTATCTCTGCCGAGCAATGTCCGCAGGCGTCACACGTAGGTTCCATGATGGTTATTTAAAGATTGTACGATGGCTCGCCCATCCATCTTCATGTTAGCCAGCTTATGTAGTACAAGCTGCAAGATCCTAGGTGAAGCTCCTGGGGAACACAAATATGTTCAAGTCAAAACTAGTCCGGTCTGTGCTGAGGTAAGGAACTACTCTCAATGTCGAATTTCGTGAACGCTGTTGACTAAAACCTTCTGCTACCAGAGTGGATCAGTCCTGCATATTCATCCCAGATGGCTCAGCGACACCCGGGCGCATAATCACCGTTACTGGGAGATTATAGCTGTACGTTTTCAAAAACATATCTGTGAAAGCCATCAGCGTTAGACTAGTCGGGAGCTTAAGAATGTGAAGGGGTGAATCAGGTGAACAGACTGTAGTTACAGAGTATAATATGACTTACCTCAGACCGCGGGATGGCAACTTTACAAAGTCTTGTCAAGGAGGCATTACCTTTGCGCGCAGTCAAACCTTGGCCACGTCAAGAGGCAAGTCATTCGTCTTGCCACGAGGGATGTATGTGTTGCCATTTGAGTTACCGCTGAGCCAAGATATGCCGGAGACTGTCACTGGTGTCGGTCACAAGTATCATGCATATGAGGTCCAGAGCATCATCTTTCATCGAAACTCTCACCTAGACACCATGTGTGCACATCCCATTCGACCTTATCGTCTTCCTCGCATCCTACAAGGTTATCTGTTGGATCAAGTTATCGCTGTGAGTATCCGATCAGGTTGTCCACACTATCAGTGTCCACACTGACGGACCTCAATCGCTGAAGTCAGTAGACGGGCTGATAAATGAGAGTTTGTGGTACCGGGTGTCGATGCCTAGTGCCCAAATCCCTTTTGGAGCCAGCTTTCCAGTCCGGTTTGAGTTTCATTCATTGCAGAAGCATTTCTCCCCTGGCAAAATAACCCTCCAGATCTTGGAGACCTATTAAAGATTACCCCCAAGGCGTCCGACTCCATCACATACAACAGCATCTTGTCCGCTATCGCACAAAAGGAGCATGCGATAGTCTGCCAAACGCATGAGAACCTCCGATATACCAATGCGCAGTCACCCGATCTTCTGGACTCCTAATGGGCAATCACAGCACATGTTCATCTGCCGCAGTCTTTCTACGCCTGCACACAGGACCTGCACTCAGAATTGATTCAGGTGCATCATAAGCTGCAGTTTTATGTCGAGTTTAAGACCGAGCGTGCTCAAACAAAAAAAGGTGTGAGCCGTGATCTATTCCCCTCCATCTATCTCCGGTCTTTGTTTGCGGTGTCGACGAATTGTACACTGACCCTGAAGCTCGGCAACGTTACTTAGATCGTGGGCGCCATCTCTTTTGAGATCTACATGTCTCCCTGTACGGTAATGGAGCATGATCTCGTTTACCGACAGAACCTCGAAGAGCTGGAGATTGGTATCGAAGAGCCGCCACCCCCTTACTTGGAGTACAATTCCGACGTAGCAATTCAATGGCAGGTCTTCAGAACCAGATGTTCACCACTCTGAGGGAGTATGTCATTTTGCTTGACCCTCACAGACGCAACGAAGACATCTCTACAGCGCGCCAGTCACAATCTGATTGGCAGTGATAGCCGTGGATGGACAAGAGAGGTTACGCCGAAGCTCAGGCACTGATATAACTACAGATTATGCGGAGAGACTCGGAAGATGTTGATACATCTTCGGTGCTGTCAGTATGGACTGCGCATCCCTTTACTTTCATACCATGGAACAGAAGAAAGCTTCCGTGTTATAGGTTCTTATCGGATGGCCATTTTTGTTGTTGAGGATGAGTTATGAAGGGGGAAGTAAAGTGCTCTGAGGCCAATCACTGTTTTTTATTAAGATCCTTATGATCTTTTCAACCCATGTCTGCGATGATATGACCACCAATGACTATATACATCCCGCTCCCCATCCCATCAATCCACCCGCAAACTCATTAGGTTAGAACAACTTCTTCACGGACCGCAAATACACCAGTAGATAGACAACGGAGTAATTGAAGACCACGTAAGCGAGAAAAATGCCAAAGTACGGCCAAATATCCGACGAGTCTAGCCCGAGGTTCGCGAGATACTGTTACCTCACTGTCAGCAGGACTACTCACAATTTTGTGGCGTTAGAATCTCACCTCATCACCAGAACTATAATCGCAATACCCGCAAACCCCATACGCATCCGGATTCGACAAATACCCGACGCCCTTCTCGGCCAGCCACGGGCCCGCGTACTCGCCGCAGGTCAAGTTCGCCGGACTGCGGAAGTAGCTCAGCTCATCCTTCTCGCAGACGACGGGCATTCCGCGCAGAACGGAGGTCAAAACACCTCCGATCCAATAGGTGAAGGGGGTAAGGTAGTACATGGTGTACTTCCAGAAGACCGGCATCTTGTCGTGCGGTTGGATGATGCCGTTGAAGAGCTCGCACATGGTGATGAAGAAGGGCATTAGTGTGGCTGCGATGGTTGCGTCGGCGCTACAGTCGCTGTTAGTCCCGCTTTTTAGGCCGCATGGAGGACGACAACCCACCTGAGCGCGGCAATCCACTGTCCCCACGAGGTGGCAAACAGAAAGAAGAGGAAGAACATGAGAAAATTGTATCCCGCGGCAAAGCCGTATGGCAGTCCGGCGGTAAAGTAGCAGATTAGATAGAACATCACGCCGGAGCCGATGGCCAGCGGCATCTCACAGAGGATCTGCGCCGTGCTGAACGCCACCCAGCCGTACATGCCCGCGGGTCCCTCGCGGGCGAGCCAGATATCACGGTTCATGACGAAACGCATTGAGATGGCGTTGATAAATTCGGGAACGAGCATCAGACATAGAAAGCAGAGGAATGCTTTGGATTCCAAATCGGTGGAGCTGTTGCCCAGCTGGTAGAAGGTTAGGCCGTCGAGGAGGGCATGCGCGAAGGAGGCATAGAGGCGCGAGTAAGGGTATTCGGGGCTGCGCCAGTACTGGCGGAGTGTACGACCGGTCAAGAGCTTGACTTGGCGGTAGAATGATGGAGATTTGGGAATGGTGATGATGGGTGAATTTGCTGTGGCTGTGCCTTGCTCTCGGATGGTTTGGATCTCGGCCCTAACTGCGGCCGCTTCGGTGGAATGATTCCAGACCTCGACCCAGTCGACGCTCTTTTCGGTGTCTTTCATGGCACCGACGACGACCTCAATGAGATAGTCTGCTGCATTGGTCACGTTCTCGGGCTGGTGGCCGTGTCGGCCGAAGTAATCGAAAATTGCACGGCCTGAGGCTCCAACTTCGCCGAAATAGTAGGTGTTACCACCGGGACTTAGGGCTAGCACGCGATCGAACTGGTCTCATTAGTACCTTCACACCTGTTTCGGTTGGGAGGGAACCTGCCTCCTCGAACTGCTCTTGATTAGCTTGATGAATAGTGCAAAGCACAGCTAAGCCTTGGTCGGCCAGCTTCCTGAGCAGGGCCACAATACTTGAGGCACCCTGACTGTCAAGACCACTAGTAGGCTCATCCAAGAACAGTACCAGTTCCGGTTTTGCACAGAGCTCCACGCCAATTGTGACCCGCTTCTTCTTCTCAATGTCCAGACAACCTATCACGGCATCCTGCAAATCGATCAAGTCCAGCGTGGCCAGAACAACATTGACATAGGCTAATTTCTCCGCATCGGGGGTCTTCTGATTCTGTCTCAGCAGAGCAGAGAACTCAAATGCTTCGCGGATTGTACTTGTTTCGTCGTGAATGTCCATTTGCTGGCAATACCCGATGCGACGGTTGTAGGATTCGTCGGTCGGATGTCCATCAACAAACATCGTACCGCTCAAGTCACCGGAGCTCTGGCGTTGGGTGAGTGCCGTTAACAGTGTGGACTTTCCTGCGCCAGACGCGCCGACCAAGGCCGTCAGGCTGCCTGGTTTACAATACCCGGAGACCTTGTTCAGCAGCCTCCGCGACTCCTTGCCTATCTCCACGTGGAGCTCAAGGTTCTCCCATGTGAACGTCGACTTACATGCCAGAACGGCTTGTTCCAGGGCCTGGTCTGGATGAGGAGGTTGGCGAGCAGCTGGCACACCCTTTGCGCCTGAATGCACACCACCAACTTCCTCATCCTCAATCAACTGATTTTTCCTCGCTTTCTTCTGGGATCCCTTATACTGAATTGGTCCTGCACTGGAGGATTCCCATTCAATGACCTCGCTAACCCAGCACGTCGCAGCGATGTAGAACACGGTGAAGAGGCACAGGATGCCGAAGTTTCGCCATACGTGGTGGTAGTAGAAGCCGAAGTGAGAGGCCATATGGTCGTCCCCGGTGATGATCGTGGTCCCGATCCGGCTTCCGTAGTATGCGCATGTCTGGTAGGTGACATCGGTATAGTTGGGTCCAGAAGGAACAATTGATCCGGGAGAACAGGTGAAATCTGTGTTATGGAACTCGGCAGCCATCATCGATTCGAAGGTGTAGATGACTGGCGTTGTGTACTGTGAGACGTGTTAGTACGTCTCGGGCGACCAGAGCAGGGCTGCGTACCGCTATCCACCCCACCCAGGGGACGTTATTAATAAGTCTGTCCAGAGAGATGACATAACCTCCAAGGACGATACATGCCAAGACGGAAAGACCAGCATAGCGCAACGCAACCTCAAAAGTCTTCGAGAACGCAGCGAACAGTCTAAACTGCTGCGTCAAGCAGATCGCGCAGAGGAAGATGAAGAGGAAGTCGATGAAGAATGAGCCGGCCTGGTATAGTCAGCATCAGATATACAGAGCGGTCAAGATCGTACTTACATTCGTCTTCAGGCCCGAAAGAAAGTAAACAACAACCTGGAACAAAGCACTGATGGTGACAAGAAGCACGACATCAGAGAACAATCGAGCCAGACACACGGCGCCGGGACGGACAAACGCAAACTTCTTCTGACGGCTGAGGATGTCTCGTCCCTGCATTGCGTCTTCCAGCTCCGACATCTGCAACCAGGCCAGCATCAACGAGGAGTAGAAGATGACACCGCCGCGCGAGTAAAGTCCATCACTTGTTTGAGGCATATCATAGAATAGACTGCCGATGAGCAGCCCATAAACGACAGCCGACATCAGCTTGATGTAGATAGGCCCCATGTGGTTCTTAGTCTGCCACAGCTGCCGTCGGGCACAGAGCACAATCTGCCGGAAGAGAGAAACTGTGTAGGGTGACTTTGGCGAGACGAAGCGCGATTTCTCGGTCTGCACGGCCTTCTTGAACTCTTCCAGACTTCCTGTATCTGAATCATCCGACGAAGTATGTCCGCCTAGGCGCTGATCCTCGTAGTTCCGAATATCCCTTTCAACGGTTTGAAAAGCGCTGCTAGTCCGGAAAGCCTCTTCTAACTCCTCCGCTCCCTTTGGTGCACGGCTTTCCCAGCCCTCCTTGAATCGTCGCCGCTCAGGAATGGACACACTTGTCAGAAAGTCGCAGGTGGTCTGCATGGGTGCGCACTCGTAGCCAAGATCCTCGAAATAGCGCTTTGCGTCGCGCGCAGGACCCTGGTAGAGCATGCGGCCCTCATCGATCAGCAGGACCTTATCCACCAGATTGTAAATAGCGTCGGAGGCCTGGTACAGCGTCATCAAGGTAGCCTTGCCGCACGTGTCCGTCATGATGCGGAGACTACGCGCATAGTCCAGGGCAGACGACGCGTCCAGGCCTCTCGTCGAGTTGTCCCAGCAGCTGATCGCAGAGTCCGTGGCCAGGGATTCTATGATCGAGATACGTTTGCGCTCGCCGCCAGACACACCGCGGATGAATTCATTCCCGACCAGCGTGTCCATGGTGTGCGACATGGCGAAAACACGTCCGTAGATCTCCAGGTAGCGAGGGATTCGGTCCTGATACCGTTTGGGGGTCTTGCACTGCAGCGCGAACTCCAGCGTCTGGCGGACGTTGAGGGTGGGAAAGTGCACGTCGTCCTCCGGGCTGTAGGCGACTTGACCGCGGTAATGGGTCTGCGCCTCCTCCAGACTCAGTCCGGAGTACTCGACAGACCCAGTAACCCCGAGGTAGGAGGAGTGATCGCCAGCGATAGTCCGCAGAAACGTCGAGCATCCCGCTCCTGGTCTCCCTAGTACACTGGATATCATCTCGGTTAGCTCAGTGGCCTATCTCACCCAGTCGGACCCGAGAACAATGACTCACAGCATCATCTCACTACTCCGCACCACGCCTGAGAAGTCCCGTATTAACTGCCGTCCACTCTCCGGCTTCTTCTTCGACACCCACGGCTTGATGGTCCACTCATAGACATCCTGTAGGGTCAACGTCCGCCACAGAGCTGTCCCGAGAGTCTTGACCTTGACATGTTCTTCCCCATCTCCCCAGGTCGAGAGCGACTGAAAGCGAACCCCGAGGTTGGACCTCATCTTTCCAGCGCGCACCTCCTCGTCCAGAAACTTATCGAACGAGGAATGCGGCTCCGCATATTCCGGACGCGCATCCCGACGGCTCTGCGCGGTCAAAGTGCGATGGATCTCTGCCAACTCCCCCTCGTCCTCCTCCGACAGATATACATGTGACAAGGGAACTCCGTCATCGTGAGCCCTGCCTCCCTCCGGCGAGGCGGCGGTAGAGGACTGCAGATGTGGTACAGGGTGTGGAGGCATGATCCTTAGCCCAGATCCACTTAGAAGCAATAACCAGAAACCTGATCTGACTTCAACACTCCTACTGCAAGATACTGGACTCTATTTAAGGACAGGTTGAAGGAGTTCAGCCCGGGACCCGCGGGGTGGTGGATGATTTACATACTCTCGGTCCCCGGAACCCCAAAACGGAAGCCAAGACACATTTGGTCTAGGCGTTGTGCCGGCGGCGATAGAATCATAATCTTATTAAGTAATAAATTAGGATTTGCAGCCCTAGCCGCAGCAGAATTCCATTCTCCAGAGAAGCCTGCGGAATAACCAGGGAATGAGAGCCATACCTGCAGTCTGAGTTTCTGCCCATCCAGAGTTGTGATTGGTTTACAGGCGCTAAGCGGGGAGCTTTAGCGAAGCTGGCGCCTAACAAAGATGGGGTCAGCAAATTGCGGCGCTATTTTTACTAGATTAGGAAGCTCGGGGGAGAAAAAGCCTTTTACGCCGGAGACCCACCGGCCCGTGCCTGGCTGTCTGCATACAGGGGATAGGTGGTGAGAGACGAGGTCGATCACGAGAATGTGCTGCATGATCTTGCATGCATATTGTAGTGCGGGTATTTGGCATCTGTGAGTTAGTCGAGGATTCGACATCTGTGCTCATGACACAGGGCATTGATTGATCACGGGATCAGGGGGCTCCGATCTCCGCGCCGTTGGTCCATACATTGCTCCTTGTCATTTGCAGCCACAGCTGCTTTTGATGACGGCTTGTGATCTCGAGACTAGTCAAAATGGTCCTTCTAAATTATCTTTCCGGCTAGCTTGTCACTCTTTTGTTCATCGTGGGAAAGGAAAACAGACTAACATTGAGGGGAAATCGATCGTACGTCATCACGTGATGGGGATGCGAATGTCTACATCGCTTAAAGAAAACTGTGACCTGTATATGAAAATCAATCTCATCGCTTAGAGACAATCCGGGTTCCTGCTTTCAGGTGAATTGTGGCAGTTCTCCTTCAAAATCGCTTTCCGTAGTTCATGCCATCAATCACGCACCTCCTACCTACGAAGCAGAATTGTTCGACACATCACTCTCCAGGCTTTGGGAAAAAGGTTGAGAAGAGAGCTATAGAAGAGTGAAAATTAGCTAAGGTCTCAAAGCACTGGACCACATCCCCTAACCTTTTTCTTAAGGATCCGTTTGAAACACGCTGTGCTTTTTGTAGCTCGCCACAAGTCATGACGTCATTTTCAGACTGGCGGCGCTACAGGAACCCAGCCAAAACAGAGCAGAGCACTGCAATTATCCCAAGGTCGGTGAGGAAACCTTGCCTATACAAGATTCAAGCGAGTCTAGATAGTATTCTCTATATATGCAAAAAGTGATAACCTTTCACTGTGAGCCACAAGGGCGGAACCACAAGGATATCAATTCTCCGCCAAGCTCAGCTAGTGAGCCCCATCTCAATGCGAGTAATCGAACCTCTAAGCTATCATGTATCGCCAAGACACCTATTTATTCAGCCAGATGCAAGTCCTTTGCCAAGTCCGGTTGCATCAACTCCTGGTTGAACTCCTCCGACGCAGGCAACTCCAGATGCACATGCGTGTTAACCGCGGCCTTCAACTCGACGTTCTCGGCTTCAAACTCCAGGACATGTCCACCAGCCTGGCGGTCTGCAGACAAGAAGTGCAGATGGAAGCCGGCGACGCAGATCCCGTTCGTGTACGGCGGGGAATAGAACCCGAATAGCGTGCCAGCGACGTTATCGTACGTCTTGACAATCTGGCGCTTAGACAGTTCAAGCAGCGGCTCCCGCGGGCGGATTTGCGGGCCCCCGATGCGGTACACGATCTTTTTGAAGGTGGCGTCCACGCGGACAGCGATGAAGTTGTTCTGATTGGTGGGGAAGAATGGATGCAGGGCTTTCTGGAGGGTGTCCATGCGCAAGGTCTCCAGAGACTTGGTCAACGTGGGCTGAAAGTCCGTGGCGACGATCATTGGCAGATGGTCTGTGGGTGTGAGCCGGTGTATTTGATTGTCTGGGGTGAAGTGGTAGGCCTCGCCGTCGACGATGACGATCTCGCCATTCAGGCCGCAGACGGTGCCTAGGCCGTGGTTGCATCTGGAGAGGACGTTGGAGACGGTCGCTCCGTCGGAGGAGAAGCCCTGCATGAGGGCGCTGAAGACGCCATACTGATAGATGTGATTCATTCTGGGACGGGATTTGAATTGTATGGGTGGAAATGCGGTAATGAAAGATGCCGTCGTTGGGTGACATGACGATGATGCTCGCGCGGGGTTATGCAGGTTATCCAGATGAATGCGCACTAATCCATTCTAGGAAGCCGATACCGGTTCCCGAATGCCGGATGATCCCAATATAGTCAACTCCGGCTTTAAGGCCGAAGAGGTTTGCTTCTAAATTAGTTAATAGTAAACTTCCCACAGGGATAAGAGTCTGTCGGTCTATAAGGTATAGTGATATACTTTCTACTTTGGGCCAGTCACTTGCTGGAATCTTGAGGAATTTGCGCTGTAGATATGGCCAGGCCTCAGGCGGAGCGGCCTGTCTTTGAGGGTCAGGGCTTCGAAGGTCATGTGTGGATGCACCCTCGGCTGGAGGATCGGACATATCCTGCTATAGAGACCTTCTATAACTGACTCGCGATATGCCTTCCGGTCGCTTAGATTACAAGCGCAGCTCCCATGCCTCGAAGACGAGGGGTAAATCTAGTCTCACGTGACATTGAATCAAATCCAGGAATCAAATGTGTGGTGTAAAAGGAAACCATTGCGGCGGACTAAATCAACAGGCTAGCACACAAGACGTTTCCTTGGGTATCACAGTTTCATTCAGACCACTTCTCACTTTGAGCGATATACCTCGCATCGCCCAGCTTGAACCTAGGGTAAAGAACTCCAGAGCTCACTTGTTCATGGAGATGATGCTTGCAGAGTGTTAATTTGGTCGAAAAGGAATGGAGGCAATGGGCGGGGCAGAGTACTTGCTGAGTATCCGTACTTCCCAGGTTTATTTAGCACACAAAGGCGGGCAGCGATGGTGCTGCCACAGAAAATACGTCGTAGGGCTGGCTCACCTGGTCCACTGCAACCCGGCTGTACGTCACATGGCACGTGCTCTACAATACTCCAAACGATTTGTCTCAAGCCTATTCTAGGATTTTAGTGGGTTCCTTCTAGGATAGAGTTCGATGCAGAGGTGTTGTTGTCATTTAGTTCTAGATGTTCTATCAATGTTGCTCTTGCTTCTGCTTACCCGCCAGGTGGCTAAAGATCCATCAATGAATGAGCGGTGAGTCACCTCGTTTCATCTGATTATATGAAAAAAATTGGCATCTGGTCGGGAAAAGTCGCGCTGAAGATATTGCACGCAGATTCTGCACACCCAGCTTCGTTGAGGTTGCCGCATCAGGGTCCAATGGTTTCATGCCCGATGGCTAAAGTACGGGAAGTCCCGGACTGGCCCAGTAAAAAACTGAGCCAAAATCAAAACCGAGCCATCTCCGGCACTCCGAGATATCTCCCTTCACCGAGTGAAAACCGAAGCGCTTACTTGCCATCTATGAAATATCTGACGATGCCCATGGGTTAGATATATAAGCGTAGCCCAGCCTTACCTTTCTCTGCTATACATTAAACGATTCAGTCTCACTTTGTCAATCCGTCTCTTTGTCTTGGAAATCTTAATCTACCCAAAATGAGTGCCAGGTCGTCTTTAGAGGTCAAACTCCTGGAAAAACCACGACATGTCTCCACGAGAACAAGGAGCAACCTCAAGTCTCGGCTACGAGAACACTGGGAGCTTTGGAAGGTTGGGCTAGCTGCAAAGGAGCACTGGGATGACGAATACAATTTTCCGCCGGGTCGATATTATGGCCAGAGCCACCCATAGATGTGAGTGAGGATTCGCCATTTCGTTGACCTAGGTTTTTAACATGTCTTGCTTTCAGTTATACCTGTCATTGGATCTCGTACAAACTACTGGAACTCAGACCAATCAAGGCAAAACGAACGATTTCACGAACACAAGTCCCGGAAGAGCCACACAAACTTCCCAACACGGCACCATGGGATCTCATGATACCGACGACTTTTCTTTTCGCATTCCAAACCCTCAACTACCTCCTCAGTCTTTTCCCATTCACCATCTTCAAGCATCAGCGCGGCGTTCGCTTGATATGCATGTTGCCAAGACCGCGCAAGGATATGTCTCCACCACCTGAATATGTCTCCACCACCTAGTTCAGCGGGCAATGATCGCGCTGCATGGAATATGTAATGTTTGATTCACATACCCGAGAATCGGGACCTCTCTACGTCTATTTTGTCGATAGATCTCTATTACCTTGATCATCTCCACTTAATGAAAGCTTTACTCCGCTCCATATTCAGTCAAGTCTTACCTTACATTTAATGAGAAGTGTCAACATCGCTAAACCAGCCACGTAATCCAAAGGCCTTTTCCCACCTTGTTTACATGCGGGAACGTAGCTAGTTCCAACCACAAAGAAAATCAAGAAACACATTCAAGCACCTTACCTCTGAGACCTCATTATCGCCGATAAGAAGACTTGGTCAACTGGTTATCTTTTTATAAACCTGGTTGCCATAAAGATGTATCAATCGAGGGTTCGTAGCTGAGTTCCCGCATGAGCAACAAGTTTTCCCTAGTCAAGACGGCATAACGCGATACGAACGTAGGAAAAGAAGTGTTGGGCATCACGACGCCTTGGCTCGCCATACTTAAGCGACATATCAGATCCACTGAACATAAGGTCTATTTGAGCATAGAGTTGCCTATAGGATTACTAATCGAGCACAGCACTCCCGACAACTTCCCAAACCGGTTAGACCCTCCTCTCCGTTGACCTTCCTATTTAGGCTTGGCTACATCCACACCCTCATTTTTATACTCACGTAGTCGTGTTATAAAAGAGGATACCCTCCTTGTCGAATACACGCGATGGATATGAGTCCTTGCTTTGTGCAGATAGGAAAATGTCTCGCTACTTCACAGAGCAAGACAAAACGCCAGGTGAGGGCCCCGGAGTGATGTCTTCCTCTCCTGCCCAACTATCGCCCGATATGCACCGTCGACAGCCATCGTCACCGCCACTGGATGCAGCTACGATAGAGAGATTAGGGCGAGAACGACCTCCGGCGTTCTCGAGCATTTGGTCTGAGATGGCCTTTTGCTTTTCCATCATTATGTGTCAAGTTCTGGCGGTACGACTGTACCCCCGGTGTCCGTTGCATAGCCTTTGAGATGTCTGACATGCAGTCGATTTAGGAGTACTACATTTCCGGCTCAAATGTCCTTCTTCCAACTCTCCTTGACGAATTGAATATTCCCCCAGCACTTTCAATCTGGCCGTCTACCGCTCTCTCCCTCGCGGTGACGTCTACCCTGCTCATCTATGGCCGCCTCGCGGACATGTACGGCGGGTTCATTATGTACTTTGGGGGAATGGTGTGGCTGGCTATCACCTCCCTCATTGCCGGATTCTCTCATAATTGGATGATGTTGTTTGTGTTTCGTGGTTTGCAGGGGCTGGGCTTAGCTTCCTTCTTACCCTCCAGCATCATGATCCTCGGGAAAGTCTATCGCCCTGGGCCGCGCAAGAACCTTGTCTTCAGTGTATATGGTGCCTGCGCAGCCCTGGGATTCTTTGCTGGGATTTTCTTTTCGGGCCTCGCAGGCAGCTTCCTCACCTGGCGCTGGTACTTCTTTATCGGCTCGATACTGTCTGCCATCACGGCTATTTCGTCATACTTCTCCATTCCGAATGATTATTCCGCCACCAGAGCGTCGTCAAAGGCTTCAATGGACTGGATCGGGGGCATATTGCTTGTTCCCGGGGTTGTACTATTTGTCTTTGCGATCGCGGATAGCGCGCACGCGCCGCAGCAGTGGCGAACACCGTACATCCTCGTCTGTCTCATCCTAGGCGCTGTCCTCTTAGGTGCATTCGTCTACGTCGAGGGCTGGGTGGCCGATAAGCCTTTGCTGCCCGGAGATTTGTTTTCTGTCAAGTACATGAAGCCAATCGTGATCAGTCTGCTGCTCATGTACGGCAGCCTGGGGATTTTCCTTCTTTATGCTGCTCTCTAGTATGTCCTCACCCAACCCCAAGCTTCATCTCCTTACCGCCTATCTACGCACCTGCTAACTCCACATCAACAGCATGGAAGGTATAATGGGCGCAACCCCACTTCAAGTCGTCGCCTGGACGACCCCCATGGCTGTCGGGGGCCTCATAATCTCCATAGTCGGAGGCCACATCCTACATAGCCTGAGTGGAACGCTTCTCATGATTCTTTCGGGCCTGGGATACTTAGGCTCAGGTCTTCTCTTTGCGGTGATCCCCAGAGGAGGCAACTACTGGGCCTTCGTGTTTCCGGCCATGATCTGCGGGACAATTGGCATTGACATCAGCTTCAACGTGACCAATATCTTCATCACGACGAATATGCCCGGGGAGCGCCAGGGGCTGGCGGGGGCGTTGATCAACTGCACGCTACACATGGGCATCGCCGTCATGTTGGCCTTCGCGGACCTTATTCAGGTCTACACGGAGGAGTACCTGGACACAAAAGAGAGTTACCAGGCTATCTTTTGGTTCCAAGTTGGGCTGTCAGGGCTAGCGTTGATCCTGATTGCGCTGTTCGTCAGGATTGAGCGCGCCAAGAGTGACCTGACGGTTGATGAGAAGCGGAGGTTGCAGATGGAGCAGGAGGGTATTTTAGAGGATCCTTGATCCCATTGATGGATATAACATGCGGATGATGATGGAATCTTGGGAAGCGTGTCAGCATGGCATAACGGCCGAATTCCGGATTTTAAACATTTATCTTCCCTGTATATAATGATTAGATACAGCATTCTGACAAGGAGACTTCTTCTGGCAGGGAGGTGAGGAGCAAAGGATCTTCCGGATAGAGATTGAAAAAGACAGAGCTTAGACCACGCAAGAAATGCACAAGGAAGAACGGTAGTCTAAATAAGGCTAGCTGAGATTATATCTCAATGAACGCGATTTGGTCTCATACAGGAGCTTGACGAGTGCATAAGCATTGCAAATCAGAATCTAGAAGCGGAAACACAGTGTTGGCAGAATGCACTTCAGGATTGCCCGGACAACGTAGCTGACAACGCTGACGATGTCGACACCTGCTACCAAAGATATGCTTTTATCTAAGGTAGCATGAGGTCAAACGTGTCAACATGTCAAGCCATTTGGGGACCCGGGGTCTGGATTTTATTTGCTGCGGCTGAGCAAGCAGGTTGTGAGCTGCCTCGCTGCCCTAGGGTGAGGTGCAAAGCCTCGAGGGAGGGAGAATGCCGCGGTTGTGGCTCAGTTGGTGTTTTTGTTGATACATATGCTCGGAGAACTCTTGGTGCGAAACTCCGTATGTGACTGAGTTAACTATCATGGAAATTTAGGGGTTTCATCTTTGCATCCTAGCGTCTATCAGCTGTATGAGTGTATCTTTGGGTAGACAAATGTGAGTGGCGTCGATACTTAGCTTACTGCTATAAAAAGAAAGAAAGTAGCCGCTAGAGCGAGCAAGCTAGTGGAGGCTCTTGATAAGTCACGTTTGAGTTGACTTCTCACGGCGCGAAAGCATCGAGGATCACGATTATCTATCCTATCGGTAGTCGGATGCCATCCGAAGAATCTTACCCCGCATCCATGATTCGGATTGAGAATCCGGCGACCCGAGATTGTGCAACCATGCTTTGATATAAGTAACTTGTCATTCACCTCCCCTCCTTCGGAATTTCTTACACTTCCCAGTTGTATGTATGTACAGCTCCCAATACTTTCCCGCCCAACAATGCAAGTCGCCCCCGAGCTCTACCTGATCCCCCCTACCAAACACTCTCCCAACTCCCACTTTCCCGTTATCGTCTATCGCGGTGCCCTCCTTGATCGTACCCCAACCGGTGCCTTGGAAGCCGTAGAGACATCTGAATGGGTCCACGGAGGTCACTGGAAAATCGGTGGCGAGAAGGTCGCCGCGATACCTCATTATCACGGCACGACCCACGAAGCCTTCACCGTTCTCCGGGGAAGTGGGACCTATCTTCTCGGTCGGTCTCCGTTGGACCCTGAGACAGATTGGAACGGGAACCCAGTGGGCGTGAAGTTTGTCGCTAGAGCAGGAGATGTCTTTGTATTTCCGGTACGTAGTTCCAATCTACTCTCTTGATGAGAATTTGTCTCAGGATGGCGTGGACTGCAGGCTGGAGTCACGCACTACGTGACTGAAACGGAGGATGAGTATGAAATTGTCGGGTTCTATCCCTTGGTGAGAGGCAAATTGGCCTTCATTCCCCAGCTGCAGACTAACTAGTGGCAGAACGACCGAAACTCGAGAGAGAATCCGTATGATATGGAATTTGCCTTAGACTCGGTCGAAGAGACGGAGAAAAAGCGGGAGTTGTGCAGGCAAGTGCCGGTTCCGGTCCACGATCCGATCTACGGCACGGAAGGGATTGCGAGGATCTGGCGAGAGGAGTGAGAGCATGCTGACCATATGTCACAATTGTTTAACACAACATAACCATCTGCACCAAGATCTTGTTACCCAGGAACACTCGCTGGTGTGCGTTTTATCTTCATGGCTACCAATCACATTCTCGAAGGAGAACCAAGGCATTGTACTCGTAGCCCCCCGAGATCTCTAATTACCAGGAGGGCGGCTCGACCAGGCGTAAGACAACATGTAATCAAACACGAGATCCTAAGGTCAACAAACAGATAAGTAAAGCCTTTACGCAGACAGTTTGGACTTGAGAAATGAGGGTCAAGCGGTGGAGGTTCGTATTCGAGCTGGGTCTGAAACAAGTGCGGGGGCCGAAGGATTAGGGATGCGCGCCTAAATTACCCAACTACTAATCATCATTTTCTGTTCTAGGCATTAGCGTCAGGGTCCAAAGTGAACTGTGCCGTGCTCTCGGGAAATGAAACATGCGTCAGCAGTATTGGTGATTTTGTCTCAACGGGCATTGCAGTCTATGTACAGTATAAAGCAAGGGGATCCCATTGCTCTCACATTCAATAGAACATACATTTCAGAACCACAAATATGTTATCTACATTACTAATTCTGGGCCTGAGCGCCGTCGCCAACGCACATGTCGCCGCCTGGGCGAAAGGGATGTACTGTCTGAACGGCACCTCCGGCACTGACGATCCCAACACCAACACGGCTGTCAACCCCCTATACATGCTCGATCAATCCGACTGGTGGTTCCAGCATGACCGTGGCTGCGACAGCTTTCCTCCAGCAGACGGCGACTTCCTCGAGCTTCCTGCCAATGGGCAAATTACTGCGGAGCTGGCACACAACCGCGCGCAGACGACGCTCTCGTACAATGGCCAATACGCGGGCGAGTGGCCCGACGGCAATGAGCATCCTGAGGACTGGTCGGGTCTCGGGAACCCGCCTGACTGTATCCAAGATGACGGGGCGATGCACACGCAGAACCAATCCATGGCCGCGGGGACGGCGTTCGCGATCAGCTATCAGAGCGACTTGACCCAGGTGACGATGGAGAACCTTGTTGTGTTTAGTGTTTTAGAGCAGTAAGCATTCAGTCGCATTTCGAGAAGGAAAGAAAGTGACTAATATCCTTTATGAAGCACCCCGTGGAAGAGACTGGCGACGTACGATGTTCCGGATCTTCCTGCCTGTCCACCTGCAGGCTGCACCTGCGCTTGGCTTTGGGTAAGATCTACATACATACATGCTTCCTCGCTAGACAAGTCGATTAACAATTAGTCATAGGTTCCCAACGGTTGCGGACAACCTAACATGTGAGCTGCACAGACCCTTCCTTGTGAGCCAAGGACTAACGTGTTCCAGGTACATGCACGGTTTCAAATGCACCGTGACGGGAGCCAGCTCGACCAAGACTGTTGCTGCGGCACAAGCTCCTGTCTACTGCGGGGACGATTCATCGAAATGCGTCAAGGGTGCCAAGCAGATGATCGCATGGAACCGTCAGTACTCGACCGTTGCGTTGCTGCTTCATTACTGACAAGAAGCGCTATACAGAACAATCCGGTAACAATGTGGAAACACCCAGTGGGGTCAGCCCCGCGTACAGCAGCGTTTTAGGCTGGGAGAATGGTATGATCATTTCTCGCACCTAATAAACATATGACTGACTATGAACCACGCACAGGTGCTCAAAATGATATCTTCGACTGAGTAGTTGAAACCCTATGTGATTACTTCGACGCCGCTTGAGTCGAGGCTTTTTGTACTATATCTCTTGAATAATTGATTCTTCTGGTTGTGGCATCCTAAGTTCGACTGAAGCAGACAACCCTCTATCCAGGGACGAGTCTGATTATGGATCCTGTCACAATCCTTACCGGAAACCGTACGATGAGAAAGGTCTTTGTGATTGCTGCTAACATTGTCGAAAGCGAAGATGCCATCTTTTCTCATTAGAGCAGGGTGGTTATATTGAGTATATCCCAGGGCCACAAAGCCCTTAGGGCGACAGAGAGACTATGGTTCCAGATTTTCCGGTCGGAACTCCTCGCGAATCGACTTGGACGCACTACTCTACGATACTAGTCAGGCATTGTCTATGAGAACCATGACGTGATGCCCGAAACTCACTGCTCAACGCCGGAGGTCTTTGTTCAAGTGGTAGCTTTACGCCTGCCTGAGTTCGCTGTTGGGGGCTCTCCTCCTGATGATTAGTTCTCTTACATGCAGTTCTCAAAACAGCAGAGCTACCTTGTAGCTTAACTACGGACAGCTTCCAAATGGGCACGTCTGCCGATATGATATGCTCAGTGTTCGCGCTGTCGACGTCAGGTATTATGGCTCCTTGCAGCCAGAAAGATCGGTCGCAAATTCGATTTTTAGGCATTGGCACGAAGTCCTAAGCTCATTGAATTGATTACAGCAGCTTGTCTTACAACTATGAGTTTGTAGCACACAAACGATCGCTGAGGCATTACGAACAAACAGCGGAGGACAGGAATCCAGCATCAGATAAGATGAAATGTGACTCGGACGGGACGGAATCTCTCATCCCTGATTGGGGCGATAAGCCCCGCGGGTCGTGGAGATAAGCTCGAGGATCCGATCCGTGGCTATCCGATTGGCCATGACATGAACCTACTGCCATCGCGACCGGGCAGAATCACTCATCGACGTCACGGGGATGAATCTTCCAATACTCGTCCAACTCTTTATCGCTCAGACTGGGGACAGCATCGTAGTGAGTGAGTGGCGCAAGAGGAATGCCCAGCTCTTCGAACTTTGCAAGGCGTTTCTTGGTCAGCTCGTGTGTCTTGTTGACACTGTATACCTTGACGCGGTGCGCGGAAGACGTGACGTGCAACCCCCAGTTCCAGGTCTGACGGATCCCAATCGGTTCTGTATTGAGAGCGTTGTCCCATGTCCTCACAACCAGCTCGATCCATCCTTCTACATCGCAGGGAATATCAATCTCCCATGTCCGCCACGTCCATTTGCCCTTTTTGGACAGGCGCTCTTCGGGGACCGCGTACCAAGTGAAACCGCCGTCTGCTGATAGCTCGACACGCTCTGGCCAGCGTCCACCGCCACTGTAGGCCCATCCCTTGCATGCGATTGACCCGTTGTGGAAGATAACTTGGTGCTGCCAGGGTGACATGATCGCCGAGCTGACAGGCATCTCCTGGATCTGGATCCCGTCAATCGGGCGCTGGTTGTACTTGCCGACCTGTTGGTTGAAGTAGAGATATTCACGGCTCTGAACTGGAGCGATTGAAGCATTTTCGACTGCTTTGATTCTGTAAAGCCATTTGACTGACCTGGCCCCTATGTACCCGGCAACCATGACGCGTAAGGGGTACCCGTGGATCTTGGGGAGAGGTTCTCCATTCATCTCCCAGGCGAGCATGACTTCATTGGCCTTGACCTTAGACCAAGGCACGCTGACCACGTAGTTCATCACCTCCAAGTCCTTGACGTACGTTTCCGCGCCATATAATTCGAGGTGCTTGGCCCCGTCGATCAACCCCCCGCAATCCTTGATGACCTTCTTCAAACTGATCCCGACATATCTGGCCGTTCCAATGGCTCCTTCAGCCCAAGGAGCTTGCGGTACCTCGTCCCCTTGACCAGGATATAGAGTTATCTGTTCGATTCGACGAGTTCCGGAGCATTGCATGGTGATGGTTTTCTCCATGCGCGGGAACCGAGTCTCGTCCATCAGTTCGTCTAGGGTGTATGTCTTTGGGTTCTTGACTAGTCCGTCCAGCTTGAGTTCAAACTTATCCTTATCGATAAGCGGAATACCACCGTGGTTGCGCACGAAATGCAAGGGATTCGGAGTGATGGGCTTCGACGTCACCAACCGCTTGGGCGGCTCTCCGTTGTACGGGAACTGCAACAGATGCAGCATATCAGGATGCTTCTCTTTCAGCACCGTTTCCCATGAGTCATCGGCCACGGTTGTCAGCTCGCCGCCGATGGCAGCATGCCAGGCTTTGAAGTCGTCGCCTGACAGCACGGGGTTGGTGCCGGGAATTGGTCCGAATTGGTAGTCCGGACAATCCGGAAAGGTCTGAGACGTGAGGATCTTGTGCGCCTTGGCCTTCTTCTCGGGGTAATCCTCCCATTCCACATATCTAGCAATTGATAAGCTGCGTGGTCGAGGTAGGTGAAGCCGGTGAAAATACATACCCAACCCAGCCCTCCCGCTCCCGAGCGAACAGTTCATCGCGATCTCCAACCGCCGCAAGTGCTTTCCTGTCCTGCTTGATCTTGGCAGGTGGGCGAGGATATATATGGATGGTCTCCTTGCCGGTCTGGTCGAGGATGGGCAGCTTGTGGCCCGCCATGCCCTGCTCAATCATCCACTCATCGGGACGATTTTTGGTATCTGATTTCTGGCTGATTTCCATCGTGACGGTGTTTTTGCTTGAGGCACAGAGCCAATTCAACGTGCTGAACGAGTGGTAGGGCTGAAGGTTCGCCGAGGACGTGCGTTATCTCTTTATCTACTCGTAATGGAGGAGGGGCAAGTCGATCAGTCAGATTCGGGAATTGGTGATTGTCCAATGACGTCTCCCAATCCCGTCCAGGTGGCTGTCTCATCGGATAAGGCGGAGTCAATCACATTGACTTCTCGTATTTCTCCCCGACCGGACCTTCCTGGGCTGGCTTGCAGGGGTTGAGAGAGGACAAAGCCACACATATTCCACCTGCTTGCACAAGACACCGGTCCCAACACGGCACCTTCAAAGTCCTGCATGCAATCTGCTCCTATGGGATGGCCTGTGAATGTCTCAAATGATAGGCTATTAGGATCCTGGTTTCAAATGATAGGGCAACGCACCTCGTGTCCGACACCAACACGTCATACGAGTGCGCCGTGGTTGCATCGCTCCGTAATCCCACCAATCAATCCAGCTCGATTACTCTCCTACGTGCAGAGGTGAGAAGCACAAACTGGTGCACCTAGTGGCCGTCAACTTACAGGTTCTGCCATAGAACGAACGTCGAAGGGAAGTGGGGGGAGATCATCCAAAGCTCCACTCGTCCCAAACTCATCCGGCAATTCCGAGCCTAGACCCTGTTTCGCATTCGCCCAGGAATGTCAACACCACCTGCAACGTACTGAAGTTATGAGCTCATCGAATCTTGTCGCATTGTCTCTGCCGCTGATAATGTCCCAAATAGCTTCTTTCAGACAGTAGCAATCTTTGACCCCGTGCCAGAACCCTTGTGGAGCTATTATGCGCTGATGCGACCGTAGAAGTTTGCCCTAATTGAAAGCCTGAGGCAGGGCGCGTCGGAGGCCCATCTTGCAGACTGGTCGCTACCGCTTCAATTGTTCTTATCGTTGTACTGCCTCTTTTACTCATGTGCTCAGGAATTTTGGACTCGTTCGGTTCCCTAATAAGTATACAATCTAGTCAAGACCTTCGACAGAAAGAAGCATATCGCCTGTGACGTGCAGCCTGAACACCACAAGGTACTCCGAGTTAATACCGAGGTCACGGGAGTACAGAATGAGTGCAATCTGCACGATAATCTCGGTTTCTTACTCCGTATTGATGAGTGTAGTCTTATCGGGCAAGATCTTCCTCTACATTCATGATCGAGAGTTAATGGAAGCTGCGGAGCGCCAGCAGCGTACCGCAATCTATTTCACCCACAGGGGGTTCAACCAAAGAACCCTCATATCGTCATTGACTTTGCTTCTTCTCCACCACAGACTCTGGATACGGCGATAAGGAAACCACAAGTACCTGGCTGATGCATCTAGTGAAACAAATACGTCCGAAAAAGGGATGAAGAAATTTAGTATACCTTGGCCAGGTGGCGTGGTGAAACATCGGAAATCAGCTGCAGTTTCTGGCAGCAGACCCCGACGCCTAAACAGGTATGAAGACCGGCATATTGCATTGCTGACTCATGCAGGGTCTTTATGCAAAGGCACTACTTTTGTACGAACGTGTAAATCGTTCAGTAATTTATCCCGATATGAATGTACTGTACATCTTTACCATCTTCGAACTTAAGCAGTCACTCCACTCGGCGATCCCCAATCTACAAGATACAACTCTACTTGGACTTCAAAAATTGAACTTCAGAAGAATTTATGATTGAACAGCAAGCTGCGAATAAAGTAATAGTGAGAAAAAGTGCCGGATCTAGCCCAGCTTCGACGGAAAGTAGAAAGAAGGTACACAGAGCACTTTATACATGGGCTTGGCGAGGGTTAGTCATCGACAGAAAGCGAAGCGAGTCATGTGACGAGTAAGATTGCTGGCATCACTTGTCCATGTCCCACCAGGACATGTGCCATAGACAAATACGCCCTTGTTCCATGGATTTTTGCAAAGCGTCGGCTGCTTAGACGTGGCCAACACCGGCGTTGGCCATGGTCCAGGCGGCAATGTTGGTAGGTGCCTTGGCAGGGGCGATGTTCTTGCCCTGGAACTTGCTAAGGATGCTGGAGTCGGAGCCGCTCATGGAGCCGGAGGACCCAAAAGCGTTAAGCTGGCAAGAACGGCCAAGGTAGGACTGGCAGAGCTTGTTGGTGTTGGCGTCGGGGGAGCTGAACAGGGCGCCCTGATAGGGAGACTCAACCACGGTGTCGACGTTCTGGAAAACGTTACCCTCAGCCAGGACGTAGCCACCCTGGCCAATCTCGAAAGCGTGGCCCTCAATGTTGTGGAAGAGGTTGTTAACCTATCAAAGTTCTTAGTGGAATCCCGGTTTCCGTAGCTTCGCGGATACTTACGGCGTGAAGAAGGGTGTTGCTCTGAACCTTGGGCATACGACCGGACAAGTAGTAGAAGTAGTTGCCCATCATCGTGATCATGTCGTTAGAACCATCCAGATAGATTCCCCAGTAGTGGTGACCGTTACAAGTTGCGGAGTAGTCGGACCGACCATCGATCAGGTTGTAGGAGATGGTGACGCGGTTATCGGCCTGGGTGCCGAGGACAATGTGCTGACGAGCGATACGGGCAGTGGTAACGTGATCAATCCAGACGAGATCAGCGTTGTTAAGGGTGATAGCATCACCACCCCAAACGTACTTAGGGTTGATATCAGTGATAGCGATGTTCCTGGTCTGGGTCAATGGAGAATCGATGCAAGTGCCCTGATTGGTTGACTCACTGGATGATGATGTTCTTGGCACCGCTGACCATACGGATACCCTTGCCTTTGATACCTCCAGCAGAGCCCTTACCGACAAGACTCTTGTTCGAGTTGACAGTGATACCGAGGACACCGGCCTTGTCACTGCACCAACCAGTCAACACTCGACCCCTCAACGGTTACAACGAGTTCAATAGACTTACTAAGTGATGGAAGAGACCTTGGGAGCGTTAGGCTCGTAGTTGTTGCACCAGTTGTCCTTGTTAATGGCCTGTTGGCAGTTGCTGCCTGTACCCCACGGACTGCAGCCGCTGGTGGTCTCGGTACCCTCAGTTCCAGTGAAGTCGAAGCTGTATGCAGATGGTTGGTTAGTCATGTTGCTCATCGACCGTCTTGAGGGATGTGTGACTTACATCTTGTCGAGGACAATGACACGGGGCTGGCTGTCGCCCAAGTACGAGACCAGCTCGTCATTGGTCTTGGGGTAGACCTCAGCGGCGCTACCACCACCGGTAACACCCTTAGCAAAACCCTGGGCGGCACCAACGACACCAGCGTTGACGCTATTCGCGAAGACAGCCGCGGCGGCGGCGAAAAGAGTTGTGTACTTCATGATAAGCAGATGAAAAGAGTGTAAAGGAAAGACAATGAATGAATGAGGATAAAGAAGAAAAAGAGAGTGGTTTGATGGTTGGGATGAGCAAGACAAGTTCATATCTTATATAGAGAACCCTGGGTATCCTGGTGGAGTTGAAGGAAAACCCCTGTCTGCACCTGAGACAGGCTTACCCAATTCATCAAGGAACTGGAGCCAGGCGCCGAACGTTGGACCCGTTCGCCCATTGCAGCAGAGTAGAACCGGAGGTCCATCTGCAATGGGACATGCTCCACCTTGAGCAGATTCGGGGTTCTTGGCAGCACCCACACAGGCCAATTGTTTGGTCAGGAACAGGATACTATCCCCGTTCCACCGGACTTTGATCCCTTCTAGAAACCGTCTCTTGGCAGGACCGGTTCTATAGCATTGTTAGCATGAATGAAGATGGATCCAATGAATGAGGCTTTTTCTTTGCTCCACCCGCAATCTCACGGCACCCTACGATAAGAGGTCAAGTTTGGGTACTGAAGAGTGCCCACCAAAAGCTTACAGCTGAAGATCGGAAGAACATGGAAAGCTTGGTTTTCGATGGACGAGCTGGATTCAGACGACTGAGGGTTGGTGAAGAAATCGAGACTGAGGACTGTACAAACGAGCCCACGAGGAGCACGGAGAGGGGGTTGCTGCCTGCAGACCCTGACCGCAACGCTCGGACCCAATCGCTTTCCGCTGCTGCCGAACACCGCGACGGTCACGTGGGGCGTCTAGACCTAATCACATCTCACGTGAATTTTAATGCAGCAGTCCTGCCAAGCCTCTTTTGTCTCACCTCAATATCTGCTAAAAATCTTGGTAGGAACACTACCGTATGATCGAATAGATTGAGTTCCCACGAGGTTCAGAGATACCAAGACTTTAAGTATCAACCGGCTAAGACATTTCGGGAGCTGGAACCTGTACGCTGCGATTCTATTAGCGGATAAACGCTGTTGAGTATGAAGTACCGATGCAGCCAAGTATAATTCATCTTGTCGTAAGGATCCTCTGCTGATTTGAAGCCCCGCTGCTGAATGAAAGATGGCGCTCCTCCGAGTCATGGTGGCTGAGGCCTCCGGGGACGCCACTACACAGTCGCTGAGCACGATTGTCACCTTTCTATGCTTCACTATGTCACGATGTCAAATGAGCCGTCCTCTCGATCGTCGAGCGTCTTCCATTGATGCGATATTACAGACGTCTAGTAGCTTCATCAAGTGTGTCATGAATGAGTGCACTTATTTACCTGAAGTTTACAAGTTGCACCGAGCTGTGGGTGGCAAATTATGCATTCTAATCCGAGCCCCTGAAGTTCACCACCGTGTGGGACTCTACTACGATATACTCCCATTCTGCCGGAGCCGGAGCCTAGACATCCGTTGAGCAGAACGCTCCAACGATGAGGTTGTCTCTGTGACCTCAATACTCCCAAGCATGGTTCTAAGCAAGCGAGGCAGTGGGGCACCTCTCTAAGCACCTTTCCCAGCATTTTGCTCCGGCATTGTTCCAAGTAAGTGAGGTACACAGCGCCTGTCAACAAGCCATCCTTTGGCAGAAGGCAATCTACCGGTAGATAATCCTCTCGCCCTCGTTACATGGGGCTTATTAAGTAGGCAAGCATATAGGAAGAAACAGATATTTAACGGATCGCTTCAACTATGAAAGTATGAAGCTCAACCAGCCACTGCCAAGAGAGCATAGGAGAATGCGCCCGTTCGTTTGATTCAGCCTCAAGGTATTCCTCAGCCGCAGGAGCTCAGCTTCTACCTATTGATCACCTCATCAACAATTTATGTTCTGGGATTACAAGAATCATTGATTTGTAATTCAATAGACTTCAGGTTGCAGGATCCACACCAACCCGGGGCAAGGGTCCAAGCCACATTCCCCCCTGCGCCGTTCACGTGTCCAATGCATGGTTTTGAAGAGTCATTTCATGGAACGTGTGCTTCTGTATTGAACAGAGGTGCGCCTAATCGACCAGCTAAATTGGGTGGGTATAGCTTGTCCCTTTTCCTGGAACTTTTTTTTGGGGGGGGGGGGGGGGGCTCCGGTGGCAGTATCGGGTACAGTACTTAGTGTTCCAACATCTCGTACTATTTACCTTCGTTTCACCGGACCATCACTTGAGCCTGGTTTCATCTCTCACAATATTATATCAGTCACTGCCGAGTTTAATCTCAGTCAAGGCTTTCCAACAAATAATGCTGCAGTCCCTGATAAGATCCTCCGTTACCTGCATTCAGGATCTCACGATCGCAAGGTCAAGCAATACCTCGAAAAAGCCACATAAGGTCTTATATTTGATTGATCACTCACTGAGCACAGAATAAATACTAACATCGGGCTAGAGTCCATCGAGCATGCCCTCCAGAATGCAATACGATCCATCATCACGACCGAAATCCACAATCCATGGACAACATTCGACGCTTCATGTATGGAGGATTCAGACCGTCGACGCTGTAGTATATGCGCCCACAACACTTTCTCGAGCCAGCTACCCATGAAATTGGGATTGGACCAACAAGAGCCTGAAGAACCACATTAAACGAACCCATTCGGGTGCTTCGTCCTCCAGCAATGCGATCGATTTATTGTGAAAGTGTTCCTACTTCTTCGCCCACCGTCCATTACTATGCGAGTCCAACAACAAGACAGCCAACGAGAAAGTTGACGCAGATGGCTTTCAATGAGCAGTAGCCTTACTCGCGCTCCGAGGTACCGAGCTGTTAGGAGTACAAGGGGCAGGAGATTATTTTTGGCGAGATGACAAGTTGTTCTTCACGGGGCCAATTTCGCCAGAGTGCTGAGGAGTATCGATCATCTGTAAAGGACAGAGTTATGATTCGCTCTCGAGTCACCAAATCATTCCCAGTCTGTCCTGGACGATGTTATAGATGTGCTGGTTACGATAGAGCCATATTCTGTGAACCTAGCTCTGTCGCCAGCTCAGCTGGAAGCGGCTGCCAGAAGGCTTCTCGCAGAGGGCCTATCAACCACAACATACCGGCTCAGTCAGACGGTGCTCTTGACTTTGCTCTTCTTACTGCACCGACTGCGGATTTCAAATGCCAAATGGGGCCAGAATTATGACTCTGAGTCGTTCGCGGACGAGGATCCGGCGGATGGAGAGTTGACCAACGCGATGGCTGCAAGTTCATCTGCAGTGATGAGGTGAACATGGTCAAGGCTTTGGATATAATGATGGATGCTTTGGTGAGCGTTTGCTACCCATCCGTCAACTAGGATGCTAACAAAAGCAGCCCAATATTGTGTCACGTTTTCATCAACTATGGACAACTCTTTTTCAGCCTCCAATGTCGAATAATCACGTTAAGTTCGAACAACCCGACAAAAATATGCTATCGCGGTTTTTGGCCGCCGCTTGTTTGGTCATTCCCCTGCCTGAGGCATCAACACTTGTAGGTCTGTGGGATAGACACATCAATTATGAAAGACTCGAGACGTCTGATGACGGAGATGTCTTATCATTGCCGAGTCTTTAACTCCCTCCACACAAGCTCAGATTCTCACCTTATCTTGGCCACGAATCTTCACGATCCCCATGCTCCAGCAACCGTGATAGGAACCTTCATCCCCAGTCTCTAGTGTGCAGCGTCCGACAGCAGCAGCGGAACCCGAAGCTGCAAGACTGGAGACGCACACCTTTCTCTTCCAGCTACGCCAGACTTCCGACTGATCCGATGGGGAAAACCGCACACGCTCTTGAGGACCTTGATCAAGACTAATTACGAGCTTACCTTGCTCCGAGCCGTAAATGCAGAGAGCGGGCAACAGACGTGCATGAAACGGTAATATATTGGGTACTCAAAAGGAAGCACTGCTAGACTGCTTGTCGACCCATAAGTAAGGTTAGTGGCCTTGCATGGCTCTAGGAGTCTAAACACTACAGCGGTGGCAGGATATACACAGGTAACGAGGTGTGACAGTAGAGGTGAGGATCGGGAGGTCGCCGTGCAGCGTTCCAGAGTTCATATGTTCGCAGTGGTCTAGCTATAACTAAAGGCTAAAAGCATCAAGCTTTACCACCAGAGTCATTGAGGTTTAAACAGTCGATATTCTGTACTAAATGTAACTCGCAAATCTTGTTCAAGTTCTCCGCGTCGCTCTCCCTTCCCCCGCCGGCGCGCCCAGCTTACATATACCGGTCCCACAATAGTGCTGCACCAGCCAACACTGCCATGGAGGTTTCAAAAGCCGCTACCGGCCTCCAGTTGCCGCCATTGCGATACATGACCCACGCAGCCACCAGACGAGAGGGTATCGAAGAGACCATGATCAGAGTATCGCGCTGGTATGTCGAAATGAGATAGTATGTGCCAAGCGCAAGAGAGGTCAAGCTAAGAGAACAATTAGGGTAACTCGGAACATGGAATTGCAGGATACAAAGACCGACCCCATGCATTGAACCGCGCCTTCGGGAGTTCCGGTCAAAGATGAGCCTTCGAAGTGAGCGACCGATGATGGAAACAGGATAGAGTAAAATGCGTTTCCTAGAAGAAAAACGCCCTGGGCAGCGAACACAGCGCTCGAGACGCCGCCCATGCGGAGACCAAGATTGTGGAAAGACATGATTGAGTTACTTTGAGGTTTGGTGTATATGGCAATCTGAGTCAGTGAGCTTATGCTTGGGTGCGAGGGTGCGAGAGGCTTACTATTTTTATGGCAAGGGGTTCGTGGGGCTTTCCGGTTCGCTCCGATCAGCCGCCGAGTCTAAGCGTCGCTGCGGCCCCTCGGGAAAACTTTCATGCGATCGTTACTAAACGTCTTGGCAAGGGGGAAGAGAAGTGTAAGGAAGAATCAGAGAAAAGAAACAGAATGAGACAGCAGTAGCTCAAGTAAGAGGGTGCTCTGATATACGGGGACGATGGTGCCCGTGGGAGATGCATCTAGATCTCCTACGAACTCAGAACAGCAGACTCTCTACACTTACAAAACGAGACGTATTAGGATTCAAATTATATTACTTAGGCACTGTTTCACATGCATGTAGGGTGGGGAAGTGAGGTTGACATAACCAGGATCAGTGCACCTTGACTTGAAATACAAATATGCAAAGAAGTGGAGTGACTCGTAAGTACAGAAGATTCAGCCACAGACAAAGAAAAAACAAAGTGGGAGATTTGAAGTACGTGCCGGAGAGTCAACACAGATTTTCGTCGGCCTACTCAATGCAAATGTGCACGTACTCATCAAGATCGTCATAAGATTCAATCAGAATCTCTTCCGCAGGCTCTTTGAACAAGAACCCACCCTCGTCATTGTCATAGAAGGCGCTGAACCTGCACTGACGCTTGTCTTCCTAGCACATGACCCGGTCGAGCTTTAGCCCTTTCGCTTCTTCATAGATCACTCTGCAAGCTCGAAGGACGACAGAGAGTTTGGAGCGGGCTTCAACTTACCGGAAGTAAATTGAGAGAGATTTCTTTCACCGGAACTAAGTCGCGTGGTGGCAAAACAATGGGTGTAAATCAGGTTGCGTAGCTCGCCAAAAAGTAGCAAGAGCCGACTCGAACATTCAACAGGAGCGCTCACAAAATTGTCCTTTGTTGAGCTGTCCATGATGAAGTTCATAACTGTTGTCTTTAGGGTGGGAGAGTTGAAGTAGGAAGGTCGGACGGAGGAATGATGGATGGGCACAAGCTGAGGCTGTATGTTCGTTCGAGATTGTTCGTTGTCGTGCTACATCGACAATGTCACATGACCTCGACTCTTCAGCCCCATATAACCCAATGAAACGGGGCGAAGGGAATAGAAGCCGGATATCCATATTCAGATGCACATCCTTCCTAGACGTAGGCGTCTCGCTCGAGATGTAAATCTTATGATCCCATTGCTAATGCAATAATATGTTTAAGTGGTGGAGACTTGCTAAGTTGAAAACATAAGCATACTCAATTCAACGTGGCTTGATTAATGGAAAGAAAGGGAGCAGATTTTGATGATCACAGCATACTCTAGTAACAGAGCGATTAGTCACAGTCTCAAGAGCGAATTCTACGTACGATTCGATCCCTGTCGACGAATCTGCGCCGCCGCCTTGATAGGCTGCATAACCCAATTATGCCTAAAGTCCCAGGGATCATCGCCCTGGGAAGTGAACCAGACCACTTCAAACCCGAGAACGTTGGCATCATCCGGAAAGGCAAACTTGGAGATCTTATCGGCGTCCGCGTTCCCAATATAGAACGTATCGCTCTCGGAAACAATGACCCGGTGACCGCGGCGGAGGATCTCTTGCGTGACGCCGGAATGCCAAGTCTGAATGATCCAGTCTGTTGCCAGATCAATCTGCTTTCCCGGATCGGTGAGGGGGTCGTCCCAGACGATAGCAGACTTGTTGGGGCGGAGACACCGGAGCCAGTGCAGATAATTCGCAAAGAGTCGGTTATCATCGTCCGATCCCCAGATATATGCGACTTCATCGGCCCCGAAGTGATGGTAGTGCGGGGACTGGAAGTACTGGTCTACCGTGGTGACTAAATCTGCGATGTAGGCGTGGAGTTGGGCATCGCGGATGTCGAGTTGGGCAACCGGGTGTTGGAGGTCGGGTGTGCCCACGACTAGTTCTCTTCTCCAGAGACCCCTGTTGATTTGAACTCAGCGAGCTGTCCTGTACTTTGAAAGGGTTTCTCGAATGCATGGATGGCGATTTCTTCTGGCTCTGACACATACCATATATCACTATGACCGGGCATGTCTGTTTCCGGATAGACCTGGATGGCCAGACTCTGGGCATAGTTGACGACCGTCTGGATATCCGAAGGTGTATAGTACTCCTGAGTGTGGCTGTACCGTATGCTCGCGTCCGTCAGACCCCGATCAGCCGGCCAGTGAAGGGGGAAGCTCTCTGCATCGTAAATATGCCAATGGAAGACGTTGAAGCGGTGTTCGTGCAGTACGGTCAATAGGTCGAGAATCGCATTGACTGGGAAGAACTTCCGGCCAGTGTCGAGCATGAATCCCCTGTGAGGGTAGAGATCGGAGTCTTCATCCATGCGATCGACAAGATTGTGTAATTAGGGTTATGTAGCCTAAAGACGGGAAGAGAGGGCGGACACGCACCTTTATTTAGCCTGCGGCAACACAGCCAGCTAACTTACGCAGTGGTATACGTACAGCACGGTAATACCCACAGTAATACCTACTGTAATACATACGGCATCACATACAGTACGTACAACCTGGAGATAGTCATGCAGCGCAGTTACTCCGCACCGCACACCGCACCTACCGCAGAACTTTATAATAACCGGGATGTTCGGGACAGTACAGTACATACATTCCTCATTATGACGATATTCAATGCAAACTGTCCAAATATTCGGCAAGGAGCCCCAAGAATGCCGGCCTTCCCCTATTGCATCAAACATTCATTAATCAAACGCAGGTATATCCATCTCTATCCACCCCGCGTTTAACCCCACTTGATATTATCCTGCTTCCACATCGAGTATAACGGAATGACAATGCTAAACATGGCGATCATTGGGAAAAAGGGCACATAGAAGGGAACGTACTTCCAATCATTGCAGAGCACGCACAGGACAACCGGCAACAGACAGAACGCCAGCAGGATCGCCCACGCGTAGGGGGTGAGCAGAATGGAGATGATGGCTACGACGACGCCGGCCGGCAGGGCGAGCAGCAAGATAAAGACCATGAAGAGCTCGCAGCCAATAACAAACAGCAGCCGCAGCCGGCTCCAGAAGGAGGCTTCGAAGAACAGGACGCTAAGATGCGCGAAGTGGCAGTAGATCAGGGAGTTCGTCCATCGGCGTCGCTGGTCTAGCAGCACCGACAGGGAGTCCGGCACGTTAGTAGCGCAGATGGCCGCTGCGAAATATCGCAGGCGGCAGTCCGACCCAAAGTAGCGAATGACCAGGGTGGACAGGTAGCGGTCTTCCCCAATGGAGAGGATATTGTGTTCATAGAGAGTATTTTCGTAACTGCCTGCGTAGTCTTCCAGAATGCCTGGCAGCAGGATCGCTGGCTGATTATCAGGCCATGTAAGTCGATAGATGGTGAAGCATCCGCTGAGCACTAGGACATTACTGCAGACGCTCTCCACCGCTTTAAGAACGGCGTGCGTCAGCCAGTACTCGAAAACCTGGCTGTAGGTCACCATATTGCTGAAAGGGTTGCTGACGCCGGTGTAGCCACAGACTCCGATCAACGTCGGGTCTTTCTGGAGTTGGTGGACAAGGTATAATATTCCCGTGGGACTACCCTCGGTGTCCGAATCGACGACAAGCATATACATAGCCTCCACCAGGTTGATGTTGAGACAGACTCGCATTTTGTCCTCCATATGCACGAACAGCAAGTTCCCAGATCCGCGGTAGTTAACATAGTGGAAAAGGTAGTACACCAGGAGCTGCAAGTCCCGTTTGCCCCGATTTCCAGGCTTGGGCTGGTCCCGCTCATCTGCGCGCCAACATTAACAACAATCAAATAGGGTACATCGCGGAAGGAACCTGTCCAACAAAATTTAAGGTTCTTTGACGCACCTTTTATATCAAATAGGGCCGGGCATCGTCATCAATCCCAGCCTCCAAATCAGCTTGATGGTCAAAGATATCTTCCAGCAAGATCCGGTACGTTGGCTTCTGGCCGGGAGCGGCTACCGTTCCATCTGCCATAATAAAGAGCAGTTTGCGTTTCTTCTCGTAGGTCGAATTGATACAAGACTCAATGGTCTTGCGAAGAACAGACTCGTTTTCGTTGTAACAGGGCACATGCATGACCAGTAAAGCATCATGCTCTTCAAAGGCCCGGCTAGTATAGCAAACACGAGCCGCGCAGACCGCAACTAGGAGCGTGAAAGCAGCTCCCATGCCCATATAAGTCTAGATAAAGGGGCGCACCACCTGGCAGAAGGAGCTGTGACTCGGAATCGTGCCAAGGCTTATTTTCAGGACGCAGCTGGCCAGGGGCTGGATAACGAAACAGTAGCTGAGAAGATCATAAATGACGGCGACCAGGAGGCAAAACAGCACCTTCTGTCGGAAGGCGAGACGACGCCGGAGGTCGTTCATCTTGCACACCTTCTTGAGAAACCAGGAAGGGACGAAAAAGGTCAAGCAGCGCGCCAGCCATATCCATGATTGTCGATATACCCCGGGCTTAATGTGCTTGGCAGTGCGCTGAGACGTCTCCCAGGCTTTGAAAGCCGCCACCTGCGCCTCAAGGGTCTTCTCACGGATTTTCCCCCCGAGCCTCTGCGTTTTGGACCTTCGCTCCTGCTGAGGCGGGTGGAAAGCCGGAGGCGGCGGATACACCTCGGCCGCCAATTCCCCATCGGTGCCGGTGAGCACTGTTAACTTTTCAGGACACTCGGATTGAAGTTTGACAATGGTGGGAGTAGGATCTGAGGGAGCCGCGGTGATGTCAGCATCATTTGGTGTTCCCCGCTGGCTTTCTCCTAGCTGGGAGTCTTTGAGCAATTCGGACATCACGGACGGCAAAAAAGCCCCAAAATTCGAGCAGAAGGACTTGTGACTTTGAGCCCCTCTGAGAGTTGGTCAGCGGCCTACGACACCTTATATACCACGATGCGATAGCTATGCGCCCAAGTGAAGCGTGAGTGTCGCCCCAAAAAATCAACACGGAAAGTCTGGACATGATAAAAAATCATTGTCTCTCGTAGATCGGGGGCTAGACTCCTCGTTTACCGTGCCTTCAACGTTGCTGACTTGGTGAGGCGTTCTTGAACGGTGACAACAACATACCCAAGCGATTGGTTCCCGGGGTAGGCTGAAACAATCTCCAACCACTACTAGGTGAACACACTCTCCGGACTATACGGGAATGTGACACCTGTTTCCTTGACAAAGTGAACAGCCCCCCTGAGCTCCGCCTCTGACTCGTAGCGTCGTGGGTCTCTGCCCAAAACTAGCACATCTGCAGAACAATACAGACATGCAGAGAAAGACAGCCTATCGAGATCGCAATAGCCACCCGATTGAGTTTAAAGTGGACCTTGCCACTTCTCCTGCCGCCTCCTGTACAGTCAATGATTTGGAATGAACCCACCCGAAGTCCCAAGAATAGGGAATCTGCATTGCTCGCTCGATCCTGAGTGGTTCGGCTAAGGCACGTAGGTGTTCGGACCTTAAGTTGTGAATCTGTGATAAGATCCAAGCGCCCCACATGTCTACACCGTGTGCTCGGCCGCCGGGTGGGGCCCGGGGTATCCGGAGCCGAGGGCACAGGATGATTGACGGAATGCTTGAAACCTTTTGACACTAAGTCGCTTAAAGGCGCCATATTCTCATCGTGCCCCGTTAAGTGACAATCTCCTCGGTCTAGTCGTCGTTGTAGTTCATGTCTTGATGCTTATACACGAGAACTATATCGGAAGAAATGTGAAGGGACCCCGATTTCTACCTCTCGACCACGCGAGCAACGTAATAGCCACGTAGTAGCCATGGCGGCATGCTGCCAAAGGGGATGTGTATGCTATATAGACTTACGAGAGAACTTCCATTATCCTGCATCAAGAAAATGTTCGTGGGGGCTTGGCGAATCACGTGTCCCATCCGTCATACAACGGAGAGGCGGAGAAAAGGACCCCGACAAACGAAGTTGTTAAAGAGGCAAAAACTAGCAAGCTGTGTGACTCGAAGGTGCCTATGGATATTGTATGTTCTGGTTGATAGGGTATGAGCTTTGTGTCTCTCTTGGATCTTGCGCTCGGCGAGGGTGATGTCGTGCACCGCACCCACCTGCCACAACGGTCGCCGGTGCCCCGATATGCTGTATATGACCCGATGCCTTGAGTACTCGAACGTTGTTCCTGCTGTGTGCCTTACATACCCAGGAGTCAAGAAGCTTCTTAGGGCTGATTACTACTGACCCATGCTCGCAATCCTCCGAGGTCATTAATCACTGGCCTGCCCCACTTTCTTCTCTATGGGCCTCAACAAATATTGCCATGGGATTGAGATTACATATCCTGGCAGAGTGATTCAATCTTGGAAGCTCTTAGATCGGCTCTATTGCCGTCAGATTTGTACGAATTACAAGACCGTCTCTGCTCCGTTAATCCACGAGATCCTAGGCATCCGAACCAGGAAACCAGGTTTAGGTGATCAAGGGTGATAGACACTTAGGATTCGGTGTGGCTTGACCAAGCAAGCGGTTCACTATTCAATTCCAGATTAATTGAAGGAAGCATAGCCCTGTTTTTGAGTCGCACAGATGTAGTTGACCCCGTTGAACGTGTGGACTACGGCATTCAAGCATGCATTTTCGCTGAATGGCGCCAATCAAGCTACTTCGCTCGGATCTCCGATTCTCTAGACATAAACATATGTCTGTCGGTGGTAGTTTGGACTAGAGCGCGATTGCAGAAATAGGACACAGGGCCAAGGTTAACTGGCCATAAACAGAGTAATAAATGTTTGAATACGTTCTCTCCCAGATTGCAATATCGAAATATATCAAGCTTGGTCGGTAATATGAGGTAGCAATTTATGGATGGGATGAGCCCCGTCTTTCATAATGTCGTCCGTACCGTTGTGTGCTACCATCACAACAATGAAAAATAGCATGACAGGCCCTGGCTACTTTTTCTAGTCGCAGCATAGAAAAACCTATGTGCTAGGGCGTTGCTCAAACGTACTCGAGAGAGAATTCCCTGGCATCGGATCTCCTGTGACCGGAATCCGGGTTAGTGCCCAACTGTGGTTGAACACCTGGGTCATGTAGTACTGGCCCATCGACGTATTGAGATCTGGCGTATCCAAGCTTCTGTTGATGCTTGTCGTATAGATAGATATAAAACTCTTCGTCATCTTCGACATATTCGCCCGCTTTACCGAGGTCCTTAGAGATAAACATGAAATAGCTTGCATTCTCGCCGCTACTGCCAGCCCAGACCATGATCTGATCTAGCGCGCCAGGCATTGTGGGGTTCACGCCTAGCCACTGCTCCTTGCCATCGATAGTGATTTGGATCTTGTATTCGCGGTTGTATTTTAGCTGCGAGGTTGCAGGTCAGCTCAGTAACACGCATAATACCAGGGCACGTAACACAGCAAGTTGGGGAAGAGGGATGCTGAATTGGGAGCGCAAAGGGTGAATACGCGACTAAGTACCTTATGGTCCTCATTGCTCTCGGCAACGATGCCGAAGTCTCGATTGGAGCCATCCGTGGCGTACCAAACCTGCACGGGCACGTTGCCAAATTCCTCGTTCTGAATTCGATCCAGGAACTGCAATCGCTCCTCAGTTATCATGGCGAGCTCTTCTTTGAGCACTCCATTGAGCATACTCCCTGTAGTATCGTTAGTATTTGACCAACTGAACTGGGCCACCGAAGGGCCTTAAGGAGGATCTCTCACTGCGAGCATAGTCATAATTCGCCCTGGGAATGAACACTGCCTTGCTCAAAGCTTTCAGTCGAAACTTGATTGTCTCTAGCTTCAGGGGTCCGGGCGTCTTGGTGGCCAGTAGCGCCGCAAATCTCGTCTTGGTATCTTCGTACCCCGGCACCATAGAAATGACGTCTTCTAGCGGCATTATTTTGGATTGGTGAATGGGTCTCCAGTTGTAGAACGAGCCGACAGTGTACGCCCAATTAGGAGGACTAGTTTGAGATTCGAGTTAGATTACTGACACGCGCCAACCGAGTAGAGGATTCTGAGGAACAGGCTGGAGATACGCACTTGTTGCACTGCAGGGTATCGCCGCCCTGGGCCTCCCAATTGATCGCGCTGTATGCTGAGGCATCCCTTTTCTCGGAGCTGGAGTCGGACGAGTTGCTATGGCCTGCACTGGCCGATGCCTGGACCCAAGGTGAGGAGAATGAAAGCGCTGCGGCTGCCCTCATCGACTTGGCCTGTTTTGCGGTGGCCGCGGCGTCAGTGGATTCACTCTGTTCCGAATTGTGGAGACGGCCGCCCAGTTGAACCCTGGTGGTAAAAAAGCGACCTTAGGGGTGTCAGCGCTTCGACCCTTTTGCTTTGTTGGATCGTGCAGGATTGGCTACCTACCGTATTTGTTCTTGAAGACATCGACGGCTGCAGCTGTATTGACTCGCCCCAGGTCGAATTTGCATTCCTCGCTCAGGTCAAGGCCAGAGGGTTCGAAGTCAATGACGACTCGAGGGAACTGCCGCGGTATCGAGTTAGAGAAGGTTCCATGAACGTTTGAAAACAGGGAAAGAAACGTACATTGTAGGTGATAGTCATCACGCGACTCTCTTGAGTGCTACTGGAGGTTGACGATGATGATTTGCTCTCACTGTAGCTTGCCGACGCGCTGGCGCTGTAACCAAAGGCGCCGCCTTCACTGTAAACCCCCCGCGTCTTAGTCTGAATGAACTGGTGCCTAAGCTTGGGGTAAAAGAAAGGACCTTACATAGCCAACTTGGCATCAGTCTCAGATAAGGACGCTTCAGTCATCGCGCGGGATACCGATTTCTTCGTTTCAAACTGTCTGATATAAGAGTCGTCGTCAATGCGGAAGCGTGGGATTCGGAGTAATTGCTGTTGCGTATCAGCCAAAGCACAGAGAGAGGAGGAGTAGTTACGGAGCTTGTTTCACCTTTGCCTCCCCAATCGAGTCCACCTCTGCCGTCGCACTGATCTGATAGTTGAAAAAGTTGCGTGGTTTCAACACAAAACCTACAATGGGCCAAGTAAGTTAGAAATCGGTGTCCAAAATGTGCGAGAGGGTACTCACTGGGATATAGTGCGCGTTCGACAAACTTGTTTCCATCAACATTTACCACGCGGTAGGCATGAAGCAGACAGTTGTTGCGCATCACCACGCTCCAATGCTTCTCAGACATATCGGCTGGATGGACAATACTGAACGTCGTGGCCGGATTGTAGAAGATATTGTGACTGAAGGTAGTGGCTTCCTGGGGCTTGGTGGGCTGTCGAATGACCGGGAAATCGGCGGCACTCTTCTGTAGCATCGGTCAGTGGGTGCCGCGAGTTAGCGTATATTAGGGCTTTCTTACATCCACCGCCACCTTCTCTCCTTGGTTGCGTAGGCCATGGATATGGCCAGCTTCGATGATTTTCTTGGAATTGAGATACACTCGGTAGGTGTCGGCATTGTCTTCAGTCCGGTCCTAGTATGGCTGTGAATTTTTCAACTTCAAGAATTGGTAGGTGGACAAACTCACCCCAAGCGCGCTCGACTATATAGTGGGTAGGTTAGCGTCATTTACCCTCATTCATCGGCCTCCGTGCAAGGATCGAACTGACCTTTTCATTGAGGATCTGTAGGTAGGCCTTGAAGCTGGTGGTGTCTGCCACCTTTGCGCCGCGTTGATTGGTGAATGGACTCGAGAGCCTGTTTCACGCTCAGCATGGCCCGGAATGGGAGGGGTGAGATCGAGGTCTTCTTTACAGTCTCGGTTCCAAAGCCTTTTCGCTGATCAGTAACTGACGAATGTCCGAAAGCTTCAACCCTCCGTTGTCTGGGTTGGTAAATGGAATGCAGGCTTTCTCCTTCACGACTCTGGTATCTCCGTCAAATGAGTAGACATGAAGGATCTCGGGTGTGCCTTTAACCAGGACTGCAAAAAGGTCAGCCTAGACGTTGTGGGATGCTCTGGGCCAGGAAACTTACTTTCGGTGGCCGCTTTCTGATCGGCAGCTACAGTAGACGAGGTGTCCTTGACTGCTTCATTGTCTGTACCCGTGGCCTTGGCAGTGTTGCTCTCTGTACCTGTGCTCTTGTCCTGGTCCAGGCCTGACAAGATGGGAAAGTCAAATCCTGCAACAGGGTAATCTATTTGATTGAAAATAGTATGACATACTGACAGAGACTTTTTTCAGGTTGTCATCGATTGCAGAGGTGGTCTTCTCGGCTGTATCCACAACACCTTTCGTGACACTAGCGGTGGTATTTTGAAGAAACGAGGCCATCTTTGGAGCAGAAATGCGCTAACCAGTTCTTGTGCAAGCTTTGAAGTATAACGATAGCCTCAGAAAATTGTGTAGAGGAAGATTGAATGGAAACCTTGGAGGGGTGTAAGTTGTATTTATAGCGGATTCCTTCGACCAGGGTGGAAGCTACTTTGGTCGGCGGAAATGGTAGCTTTTCCCTTCAGCAATACTCCAATCCTCTCATGCCTCTGTTTTCTTTGGTGGAAACTCGTCTGAAATTGGGCCACTAACGAGACCTCATATGTCACAATGGCCCACAGGAGCTAAAAGCTCGTCTTGTTACCATCAGTCTGATTGGGGCGATTGAGGCAATCTTGTATCGGGGTAGATTAGCCTCGGGAGCTCCATGCACAATGACATCAATTTACGTTTTGGGAGACCCGTTCTGAGAGAGCAATCTTGCTAGATAACCGATTGTGTCATCCTACTCCGGTTTTAGGGTGAGGCAGATCGCTTGATGTTACACGATGGCGAAGGAAATGCAACTCGAGACCCGCCTGTGCGGGGTAGCCAATCTATTTAGATTTAAATGAGGGGTCGGAAAGCAGGAGACTTTGATGTGTTCATCTGCAGGCAGGGTGTGTTGGTCGCTGCGCGCGCTGTGGAGGCTTTACAGGGTGGTGGTTCGATTGCTGGGGATTTTCATTGGGGTCGGCCCGCCGGGGGCCCGCTTCAGCTCTCCGCGCTAATGTCGCCCCTAGCCCTAGCTTCATGCATTTAATCAATCCTCGCATCCCAGGGTGACGTTCTGGCCCCTGTGCACATGAGCTGGTTTCACAGAGAGGGGCTCTTCACCTCAGCATGCATGCGAACGATTGATTGCGTGGCTCCCATACCAACCAAGTATCATACCCTCGCCACTTCCTTTCGTCCAGCAAGGAGCAGCGGTTGTACAAATAGTCAAGTTTTCTCTCTATTGCGCCATAGACCTTTCAAGCCAATGTGAGCTGATGATTGTCGCCGATGCGGGTCCGACCAACCATGACCACCAAAACCTGCATGCAGGCTTTGAAGTCTCGAACACGCCCCGGACATGAACCTTGTAGGCGGCATATCAACGTCACCATCCGTGATAAGCATGAGACCTGCCTCTCCCGGTCGGCGAATGAGAGAGCAGTGCTCGTGTTGGGTGCCCGGTTTGCAGCCACACTACTGCACGGCGCGACAGACCGGGCATTGTCGTGACTGAGATGTTAGCTACGTACATAGAGTGTTATGCCGTGTGAGTTTAGCCTTACCTATTCTTCCAGGTAGTTGAGCGAACGTGGAGATGATCTGAGTATGGTTGAACAGCACCTCCGCCGTGGCGCGTGGCAAGGAGCATGTGTATTGAGGGTACAAGCATGGGGTCGGTCCCTCCCCCTTAGGTCTGATCAGAAGCAGTGCAGGTCTGTCAAGTCCAACACAATCGACCTGAACTAAGCTTCCTGTACTGTACCAGATGCTGAAATCTTGTTTCTCTGTTTTTGTAAAACTTGCGAGGTCTAATGCTCACTAGCTGCATTCCTCCGGGCCATCTTCTCAATTGGAGCATGGACTCAAGCATGCAGGGTGTTAGAGATGGCATATGAAGGATGAGTGATAAAGCAGAGTTGTAAAAAGAGGATTTTGGAGTGATTGGCATAAATACACTACTGTAGTCATGTCAACAGGCTATATTTTCGTGGAATAGTGGTGTGTTCTGCTACGTGAGGCTATCTCCGGAACCAGCCGAGGTGGGCGGTGAGCGGCAGCCTGGCCGACTTGAGAGTGGCTTTCGCAGGGAATTGCAAGAAGACAAGAGAAACAGAGAAGAGAGGTTTAGCGATAACCGCTCTTCTCTTTCACGTTGTACGAAGAAGGAGTGATAGTGACCGGAAGCAAAAGTGGATAGAGAGAAAAACATACAACAGAAGGGATTCGCTGGTGGTCACCCACCCAACTACTAACCTCCCGGCGTGTGGCTTAAGTACGGCTGAGCGGACGGGAAGCCCTGTTTTCCACACCCTGTGGTCGTATGTGCCTACTGGAATCAATAAACGCCATATATCTAATTGATAAGCTCGTGGGGTTGCTGCTATCACCGCACGATCCGCCTCGAATGTGTCAATCGCGGCATAAGGGCAACCGCAGAAAAGCCCTTGCTCACTGGGGACCTTCTGAGTAACCAGCCTGCCCACGGCATAGTACAGCTGCTCGCGCAGGATTCCCCCATTGACGCCCGCTACTTTGCTGGGCTGGTTCATGGCATCATAGGCAGAAGCGGACGCCTCACGTCTCGCGTTCAGGCGCCGCTCTCGTTGTACTGCAACGCGACCGTAGCCGGAAAACCGGATGGATGTTGTCGATTTGGATCCGCTGCGTCGGATCTTTCCGTACGTTTTGAACCCTAGTATTTTCTAGTGATTTCCCGATCGGAATGATCGGACAAGCGCGGCGGGCTGAGATCCGCACCAAAAGTAATCGACATTAACAAAAAGCCCCGCCCAGAGTTGAAGACATGCTGTGCACAATCCCAGTATGTCCACCACAAAGAGCTAAAAGAAAATGGCTTCGATGGGCCAGACCGCTACCAGCGATGCATACTCAAGTCTGAACCGTATTCACAGGTGTCCAAGGCATGTCCATGTTTCAGCCCGCCATATTCCATTTCCACCATTGTGACACGGCCAATCCCACTCTGGCTCTTTCTCGCGTACAGGATCCGTCAGCTCATAACCCTCTTGTTGTGTTTTATTGCTTCCAGTAGCCTCTTCCCAAGCCAAAGGCTCTCGGCATGTCCTACAAGGAGCTGTTTACTATGAGCTTCGTCGCCGTCGATGCTCCCAACTCGACACCTGACCAGTATGCCAACGGTCGCATGCCCGCCCGAGTCCGGGTTGCGATTCGGATCCTTGATAGCGACGATAGCCGGTACGAGACAACCGATCTGTGATGTTGAAAGTACGTGAGCTTTGTCGACTACTACAACAGCGGACGCCGGCATACTGACCGAATATGAGACTTTCTATGTCAGGATAGGTAAACTTGGGTCGCGTGAATTTGATGGCAAGTTCCACTACAGCAACCGCGGCAGTGATACCAAGAGGGTGGATTTCCGTGCTGTCGAGCCTCGACGCTACGATACCAAAGACCTCGATATCGAGGAAGTGGGGATGGACAGCAAGGACTTCTTTGCTGGGACCTACTGGGTTCAGACCAACACCTACATCAGTAACCTTGCCACCGACCATCTTTTCGTCAAAGTCCAACCCTGGAAATACCACTCCGATAGCGACGAGCAACCCGGGTGGGGGTACTGCTGGATGGTTCAGGATGGCCAGAAAGAGAGCATGACCACCCGCCATTGGTATACGTGGCCAACGGGGGAGACCAAGCGCACCGTCGGGTCGAGGACCTCCCGCAACCGCCTAATCGCTGACATCTATGTCAACCAGCAGTCCTATGCCGCCTGCGTCACCCTCTTCGAGACATATCCAAAGGAGGCGCTACTAGCCGTGCCAGGTTGGGAAGAAGAGGGCCGCTGGATCAAAGTGTGGGACAAGTACGGGAACTTTGCAGCCTTCACTCTCGGCACCAACGACAAGAAAACGCACCTCGTTGTGAAAGACCGTACCGTCACGGCGGAGGTCGAAACAATGGGGCTCCCCACAGACGAGATGCCCGCTTGGGTCAAGGACCTCCCCACGGACGTCCAGGGCCGGCTTCCTGAGCTCAGCTCCCAGGAGCTCACTGATCCCAAGGTTGCCTTCCGACCATCCTGTTATCGAAGAATTCCGGGCGAGAGCCCAGAGCAAGAAGGATACAGCCTAAGCCTGTAGTCTTGGTGGCATTTCGTACTCACACGGCGCGCATGGGATGAGGTGCACGTATTCCGTACCGCATAAGGTGCCGCTGCGCAGATATGATCACATGGTAGAAAAAGCCATGCAAAAACCATTTTTGACTTGCAGCTCAACGCGAGAAGCTATTTGACCCTTGTCCGACTCGAGATGAATGGATTGTAGTTCTACCGGGAACGAACGCGTCGACCAACAACTTGATCCCACTCTAAGCCTTTTTCATAGGATAGTAAGATAAAGAGACGGACGGACACCCTAATCCCTAAACCTCGTCTTCGTTAGGAACACCTGTCCACCAACCCCGAAGATCTCGATACCAGGACCAGCCCCCCAGCGATCCCCCGAGGGCCAGGCCAGCAATGAAGGCCGTCTTGCTCATCTGGGTTTTGAAGCTGAAATCGTACTTCCAGTGCTTCGATCCTTCCCCCTTACTGTGGGTGTTGTTAGAGGCCGTCTCCTTGTTGCAACAAGCCGAATGCGTCGAAAATGCTGCTAAAGCGCGAGACGTCATCGTAGCATGTGCGCTGCGAAGGCAGCCATTGTTGTGAAGAGAGGCGCGTATTGGGAGGCGGCGCAGTATTGTAGCCATGACGATTAGTGCGCAGTCTAAGCTGTCAAAGTTAGTTAGTATTGTATAGAGAGTATGAGTAAATGGACCGGAAATTGGTTGCTAACGTTGTGAATCTTGCAATGTGCGATCAATGTGAATAGAGCAAATAGACCGTGGCACTGTGCGGCTGGTAGTCTTTATATATTGGTGAGTCAGACTGGGCGTTCGGGAAACATTCCGGTCCGCTCTGAGACTGAACGGGAATAGCGGTGAGCGGGGCCAAGCGGACTAGCCCGCAATCCTCGGATGACCGGCTCGGCTGTTCCGATAAGGCTGGACAACTCCTCGGCGGTATCTTCCATCTTCATATCGCCCTTGTCCCAGTAGTCCGCCGTCACGTCATCATCTCCCTTGTCAACGACCTGGAAGATCACCCCTCCTTCCTCGATGCTGGTCATATGCAGTTCGACTTTCCATCTGACGGTATTATCTGTCTAAAAGACTGTACACACGTTCTTAGCCATTGAAGCATGTTGGTGAAAGACCACGGGACACAGGGAGGGAGACATGCTATGTAGGATCATAATTTGCTCTCTTGTGCTCAAGACAGTGGAAAAACCTGCTACCTCCCTCCAAAGTAAGTCTTGGGGCTCCGGCGCCAAATTCGACGGATGCTTGAATTCTATCCACTGAACTGGGGGTTCGAACTTGCAATCTGCAACGCTCGAGAAGGAGCCACATTGGCGTGTGGGGGACGGGGACGCACCATCATTTTCAATCCACACGTGGTCTTGCGATTACCAGGGTTTTCCGCTTGCTTTACTCTCGTCAAATGGAGTGCACTCATTACCCATCGATCGGTCTGCGACTGGTCCTGCTGCCAATAATACTCGTCGTTCCTAGGGCTATCTTGGCCAACGTGAAATTGATATCCGGACTAATACAGCATATCAGCTGGAGTGCCTACCCACTCGGTGTGGGGCTCCCCTGGGACTGGGCTCATGGCCAGGACGAACTTATGCAATACTGGTAGCATTCACGACCAGAATAGCTTGCGGCGTATGCAGAAAGAGGTCATCTGAGCGTCTACAACCCGGTAAAGGGAATTGCGCCCTCCGCAGGAGGGGTCCTGAAATCTGACGTTAGGAGTTAAGAAAGACCATTTGCATCCTAACCATCTCTAGTCGAGCCGCTGCTGTCGTTTCCGCGTCGGGTGGCAGAGATCGTCAATGGCCGTCGGAGGCAATGACAGCGCGTAAGGGTTGAGTCGAGAATGAGGTCAGTGGATCACTAAACTCAGCTGTTGTGACGGTAATGCTTGTTTGTTGGGACCTACGCTCATCACCCCGTGCTATCGTCACGTTGGGCTGAGTAACCCAGAACATTGTCGCCGTGTAAATGCATTCTGTCAAGCCATTTCTGTATAAAATTGATCACGCTGCCTAGGGCATCAAGACTCAGATCATCCAAGCTGGGGCCACCGAGGCTAGTATGAGTCTTGTTTATCTGGGTGCTAGCTGTCCCAAAAGGCTAGCCTCATGGACACGCAAGGAAGGTTTCTGCTTACATGGAAGCGTCAACGAACAGCCGCGCAAGGGAGAAGTTGGATTCTGACGGCCCGGCTCGTCATTTGAATTGGTTGAACGCATCTGAGTCCTTGGAGTAGTCTTTGCAATCAAACTTCAACGTGTCGTCAGAGTCATCGCTCTCATACATGTCTATTGTACCCAATGTCAACGCCAACCGGAAATATAACATCGGCTCTCTACCTTCCACGTGCAGCTCTACGGAAGGGCCCCCAACATCTGCATCGATCGCCTTTCCGTCAAGCGTCCTAACTAAATGTTACAGTAGAGATTTGGGGTCTTCTTGCGCCATTTTCCGCATATTCTTGGAACCTTGGTTAATTATCCTCTGGAATAGCACGACGTTCTGATCATAGGAACTGCGAAATATGAGGTATTTCGAGAAGGTAGTTTTTTATATTTTTTAATATTTTGATCCCCATCGCGCTGCTGGCGTTCCAGTCCGCCGGGTCAATCCTTGGGGCTTGTATCAGACGTGTAACCGTCTTAAGGGGGAGCCATTTTTGTGGTGTTTGCCCTTGGTGAGAACGGGGTTCTCAATCCAATCCCCCCAACGAACCGCGCACCCACCAAGATCGACTTTGCTCAAAACTCTGCCCTTTCCCCTTAGGATGTTCAGGTGCAGGCAGCCGCCGTGCAGCAAGCGCCTGACTCCAGCTTAGATATCTGTATCGCGACAAAGGCGTCGGAGACAAAGTCGGACTTCTTCCTGCTGCACCAAAACCCCTAAGACGAGATTACAGGGACAATGCCGTTAACCAAAGTGACACATATGTTGCTTCCAACTGTGGACCACATATATATGGGTTGTATACCTCTCAACATCTTTCACAAGAGGCAAAACCCTAAATTACTTCAAACATGGCTGCAGGGTCACAAATCCAACGAGGATCAGGATGATTTACCTCTCGTCAATTGTTGCCTCTCAACGTTACGACCTGTTAGTCAGCACGGAGGGCTTGAGCTATGTGCGCTTTGTGCACGGGATTGCCATCTTAGTCACGCCGTAGAGGTTGCCCGTCAACCTGAAGCAAATTGTGGATACAATCCTGGTGACTTGTGCTCTCGGAGACGGGGTTATGGTGCTTCAACAAGGCTTCGATGCGCACAAGCTGTACTTGGTTTTTAAAGTGCTTGACACGATAACACCGGGGACGGGATGGCGTCTCGGTGATTTGCCCGGAGAGTAGGGCGTCTTAGTGCCAAACCCGCTCACATCACCGCTGCTAACACTTTGCTACAGACGCAACATGTCTCACACCGTACTCGGATCCCCCTACGTCCGAGACAGTGGTCCTGATCGGAGGTGCAGTTCATCACGGCCTTGTCAAGCAAACAATACAACTCATCCCACGGAGGGCCCGGAACAGTCATTGAGGCAACGAAAAACCTCAAAGACTTACAGATCTTGCCAACAGGTGAGAACTGACGTCTGTGGTATACTACCTTCATCGACGCCGTGTATTTTGACACCACAACCACAACATCGCTATTAGATGGCGCCGTGAAGCCATTGCTGGCGAAGAGCCAGGGTAGCCGGATATGCTGGTGGCCATCCCAATCACCTTACTCTATGTCCCACCTGAAAGACACCGATCCTTACACTCTCTAGGGCTGGGGTCTGGGTGGCGCTAAATTCCTGGCCGGCGTGATCCTGAACAACGTGGCGGAGAAGAAAAGTCTCAGCTGTCCCGTGAAAAAGCGCTTCAAGGCAACCATGATGGCGGTGATGTTCGTTTCCTCTCGGAGTCTCGGCCTCGCTGTGATATGATGGATCAGAAAGCGGGCAGCAAGCAAGATTGGCTGATTGTCAAGACGCGTGTCGAAACGGCTGCTGGGTTCGGCGCGAGCTGGGGAGGTGCTGTGGCTCGGTGGAACGATGAGTTCGAAAACGCTTTGATGTATATCGGCTTGGCAGTGGGTTCGGTCTGTACGTTGGTCAAGTACTATTGCCTCGCGACAGACTTTGTGTACGACACGTTGCTAAGACGATAGTTGCACTGGGGTCTTTTGGCCTGGGGAACGGCAGTATTCTTTTTAGACTGATGTTTTGATTATATTTCTCCTCTGGTAGGAATGTGTGGCATGTATTCACCGAGTGATGCAATGAGGCGAGGGAAAAGGCTCTATGAAGGACTCCTACTACCGTCACGGAGCCACGATTGGCATCGAAAGGCCTTTGCAGCTATATGACTACATCCCGAGACATCCAATACTGAAATCAAATTTCAACTGTTCCTAATCTCCAAAAAATGCAGTTGGACTACCAAGACCGCGATACTCAAAGTAAAGACAGCATAGTGCGTAGGTCAACGCGCGCAGTGTGAGAATCCCCCAAAGGCTACTCATACACAGGTCCTAGTGGCGTTGGGACGCGTACCGAGATCCTAAGGCATCTCCAAGAACAACCCTAAGAGCACCCAGCAAGAAGAGTAGTCTGGCGGTCACATATCCCACCTAAGCAGGAGGAAGCGCCTCTTTGCCCTGCTTCCACTCGCGCTCGTACTTCCACTCAGTCACACCAGTAACATGCTTCCCGCTCTGGAAGAACACACGAAGCTGGACCTCCCTGCGACTAAAGGCGAGGGCTGCGACCTGACTGCCGGGCACGCATTGCTGGCGGAAGCCGCCGCGCTGCCACTTGTCATCGTCACACGCCATCTCCATCACCTGGTTATCCTCGTGGACAAAGTAGACACGGATGCGGTCGTTGCTGAAGACGGTAGCCGCCAGATCTGTGCGAGGCGGGGCCTGGGAGACGGAGAACTCTCCGTCCTTCCACTGGCGGCCGTCGTACAGCTTCTCGCGGAGGCTGAGATCGTCCTTCTGGTGGTAGACACTATGATTGGCTTAGCATTTGACAAGGTGGCAATAATGTGGCGCAAGTTACCGAATCTTCATGGCGGAGTCGTGCGACTCGGAGCTCCTGGGGCTCACGCAGGCGAGGCCGCTGCCGGGTAGGGCGCGGCCAAGGTTGGTCATCTTCGACCAGCCGTGTTTCTCGTCTGTTGCGAATGAACTTATTAGATAAATGCGTGCGCGGGACCGGAGAGGGCCGACTCACCATCCTGACCCAACTCCTGGATAGTGTTATCCTGCATCTGCACATAGACGCGGAGATGGGTGGTGTCCTTGCCGCGGTGGCAGCACGCCGCCATCATCGAGTAAGGCGCCACCTTGATCTGGTGGCGGTTGAGAGATCCCTCGTGCCATCTTCCGTGGTTGTCACGGTAGACCTCCCTCACAACGCGGTCTTCTCCGATGAAGAACAGATTCACCTGGTACTTTCATTAGTGCAATGTAAGGTAGCTGGTAGGGGGGACCTGATACTCACAGTGTCGGAGGTCCGACAAACAGCGGCGATAGGAGATCCCAGGATCGCCTGCGCGACCACGTTGTGCTGGGAACCACCGGACCACTGACCGTCGTGGAAGCGAGTCTCGCGGATACGGCCGTTGGTGTCCTGTGTGTAAACCTGGAAGTTATCCTCGGACCCGACAGCGGCAATGGCGCAGCCTGGTTGTTGTTAGCATATGTGAGCATCACAGATGATAGGGTGGTGGTTTCGGAAGTGGGGGGGGGGGGGGGCACGGACGGAAGCGGATCTCTTGGGCACCGGCGTTCGACATGGCGAGGTGTCTTGACAAAGATCTGTTGGTCGGTTTGCTGGTTTGAATAGACAGTTGCGCAAAGCAGAGAATGCTTGGATGCTCTGTACTGAGAGAGTGTGCTGGTCCGGGCTTGTTAGTCCTCTTATATCTGGCCATGTTACACAGATGTTTCCTGGTAAACGCTCTGACCCTCACCCCACGGGGATGGATGGCGTGGTCATTGTGCCACAGTGACAAAGATGCGGAAGATCCGGGATGGAATTATCAACGTTTTCGTTGCAGGTCGCACCCATTTGGCCCGCTTCGGAGCACACAACGCGCAATAACTGCGACATGGTATCGCACAGCCCTCATCTCATCGCCACGCGTAACTTCCTTTCATGCAACAAACGGTTTTACAGAGTCCAATAATTGCTGCACATTGACTAAGCAGTAATGGTTCGTGTGTCTGAGTGTTCAATTGAGAGTCATTGTGCTCTTGAAGCATTGACGAGCGAGTGAGTCGGTAGCTGCCCTCCTTTACATTTACATACTTGGCATAGCAGTGCGCCACTCGAATCTGGCTTGATGCCTATTTTTCGTAGGATAGCTTGAGGGGCTGGCAGCATGCAATCATCAGCTTTGTCAGATCGTCAAAATTTACCTTGCGCAGTAGGCCCAGACAATGAATTAAGTAGGGCAAGGAAGCGACCGTTTTGGGGCTAGCGCACCTGTGTTGGTCTTCCGTACTTTGCCTAAGCCTTGACGCCTGTCTATTTATTCCTTTACCAGGGCTTTAAGCAGTACTACCAAGGGCAATGAGGCGGTAGATCGAGGAGAGTATGGTGTCTCGTTGGATAGCTTGGCACGTTTTTAGATTGTTGTCTCGCCAAAACGAGAAGCACCCAAAGCTCTGAGCCTTGAGCAAGCGAGGAGATCATTACCATGAGTTTAACAATGGGGCTGTCAAAAGTCCTTGTACAAGGTCTACTGATAGGTTTAATGTGTTATCAACGTCTGGGGAATTGGAGAATCGGTTCAACGCTGTATAGGTACACCATCTGCCTTCTCCAATGGCGCCCACCCATAGTTCTTGCCCTCGCATCAATACGTAGACTCTTGACATATCAAACGTTACCCAAAGCTTACCATGTCCCCCGCGTTGCATTCTTTGCGGCAAGCTCAATCGCCATCATCACCGCCATCGCCCCCGAAATATACCATCTCAGCGTCACGATGGAATCATGCACCGGTCGCTGGTAGGCATAATTGGTCGCACACGCCGCGAAGATTAGCCATGGGACGGAGTACGAGGCCCAGATGATGCGATCTGTGCGAATCATCACCATCCGGCACTATCTAAACCCCTCCCGCAGACCGACGCCTTCGATTCCAGTGCAACATACCGCGAGCAGACTGTAACCCCAATTCGGGAAGGAAAAGGCAGGCAAGAATAGTGACTATCCCCATATATGCAGCGATAGCAGCGTCTGAGACAGATTAGCATAGCTTTTGGACGCTCGTCCTGCGGCGTGTTGGACTCTGGAGAGTGAGCTTACACTTGCTCATTTGGATCAATAGCGTCTGTGCCTCGGGGCCCGGGGTGACCTCATCTTCCCTGATCGCGCGATGCAGGCATAGCCCGACATTATCGCCAAATACACGTTGGAGGTGGTCGAGGGTCGCGGCTCGGAGTTCGGAGCCGCGACCGATGTCCCAGTTAGCGGCTTGTTTTTGTGGCCAAGTCCACCGTCACATCGTGCTTGGTGAGGGCTTAGATGATGTGGGTGCGGACTTCGTCGGCGGTCGCGCTGTCCGAAAGGCTGGCTTTGGGTGTCATGGTCAATATGGGCTTTTGGTAAGCACTTTGCACATGTGTTGCAAGCAATGCTGAGAAGTGAGGCAAGAGAGGTTCGATTGGGCTCATAAACGGGATTTGTTCGATAGTATACTTATATCTAGGCGGAGCCGAGGCTCTCTGGCAGGCGGCGCAGAAGGCTCCGAAGCTACTCTAGTCTAGTGGGGTATAGTGCCATGGATGAACGATAGCTCTGTCATCTAGTCAATGTCCCTCATATTGACGTCATTCTTGGTATGCTAGCACGCTAGAACTGTGGGTCAAGTTAAGGGAGAGGCTTAGTGTGGGCCTCAGCCTCACTGGGCGTCTCGATCCCCATGCCGCTGTTCCGATGCGTGAAGAACATGCCATGCCAATCAAACCCGCTAAATTCCCGCGGTACCTGGCCTCAATGGCTATATTTTCTTATCCGTTTCAACTGTCGGGAAAGTTATACACATTTGACTACGATGCACAGAGTCTCAAACTGTAGGTCACATTTTTTGTTATGTTGTTATATTGTCATGTTGGTAAAGAGAGTGTTAGGATACGAGGGTTCTCACGATCTCGCCGTGGCACGCCATATGTAGACGGCGTCAGCCCTAAAAGAGGACGGCCCGGGAAAGCCGGCCAGGAGTATAGTCACTGAGCGTAACCCCGCCCGAGCTGTCCACGTTGATCTGGAGTAGCTTATAGGCGATGGTCACGGATCCTGCCTCTTTTGCGGATCGTTCCGAAGAGGCATTTCCGCTCTCCCATTCTGTGATCTTGTAGGACAGATCATGCGCACGTTGTACCCCGATGACCATGTAATAGGTTGTCTTGCTGGACAGCCACGACGTCCAGTGGGAAGATCGGTCGCGGTCCTGTTCCGATTTCGAATCCTCGAGGCGCCATTTGACTACCTCCGGAGATGGGAAGTGCCGGAGGCAATGGGCCTCTACGCGGTCGCTGAAAAGTTCAATATCGGTGCCCGTGCGCGGAGCGTTGGGAATCGGGACGGGGTCATCCCAGAAATGGTTTCCGGGTTCGGGCGCGTCCCAAAAAGCATCATTCCCCCATCGGTTGGCTCGCGGATGGTCAAAGGGGCTGGACCAGAGCTGATGTCTCCCTGGAGGACCATACCGGAATCCACCGAAGCTTGGTTCGGCTGGGTGCATACCCCTTGCAAAGGGACGCTGCATGAATCCACCAAACTCAGGGGTACGTGGCGGTTGCGTTCCCACGGAAATGGAGAAGCTCGTCTGGGGCCTGCTTTGAAAGATCTTCCGGCTCCAGGCCGTTTGAGTGACTACATCGACCGCCGGGTACTTCTCCTGCAGGTCTGCATCACTGACACTGGAAACCACGGTGGTCCCTGGGGAAAGAGGGTCGGTCACGATCTGGCCGAGCTCGCATGAGCTGGCCGCATCGGCGCCAAGTGCGCTCAGATGCAGGATATAAGAACCGCCTCGCGGAGACATGTTGGGTAACTCGAAAGGTTGGTTGGTAATTGATCCGGTGTGTTTCCTGTGTGCTCTGACGTAGAGAAGAAGGATGTGGGATGTGAGATGCCAGGTAGGCAGAGAGGAGAAAAGGTGCGGTCTTATATAAACCTGACGGGTGACCCCTTGCTTTGTTTTTTTAGCTGGCGTCGCCGGTTGGACTTCTTTCACACTTGGCGGGGATACTCACTAACTGACGTGCATATATCAAAGCTCCTTTTGAATACATAGAAGTTGATTTGCCTGGTCTGAATATTCCATTCCCGCTGTAGTTGCCCTCCGTGATGAGCGGATATAATACAATGAATTGAAATTCACATTGGAGGTGATTTTCAGAGGATACTTGCAAGGTTGGTGGAGAAAAGAAGTTTTTCGGTTTGCAGGCAGAACATTTCTTTGCACAGCAGGATTGAGACAGCAACAAAGGGCAAAGAGACAGCTTTGTCGGGGCTTGTATACAATTGCGCAAGCCTTTGTCTATCACACCATGCTCTGCAGTACAAAGGAATGGCTGTGAGAATGGAAAAAGACAAAGGTCTGACCAGGCCAAAATTCCATTCATGGAGTAAGAAAAGAAAAAAGGAAGGCTAACTCTGCCTTCGCTCTGAACTATCTCTGAACTATGGATGTACAGTACATATAACTCAAGGTAGACTGCCACGGATGGCTTAGTCATCTGTGGCTGGTGCCCTGATGGGCGCCTTCGCCCGTCCAGCAACGCCACCACGCTTCCTCATCTGCATTGTGTCTGCCTGACCACCTGGCAGCTCGGGTACAGTACAGTACAGTCCCCACCCACCCATACGGTATCAATACGGGTACGGGTGACCTCTGAGCCAGCTGGAGCTCGTGACAGACGCGACAGACGCCTTGGCGGCCTGTCAGGCATCGGCCCACGAGTGCCTGGGGCACCCATGGCACCATGCTGGTGAATAAGGTACTGTACATGGTGCGGAGGAAGGCTCTGCGCAGAGCCTGCCTACGTTGTCTCACTCCATGAATTGGACATCCTCGTTCCCCATCACTAGCGTAACCTACCCTTTGTATTCTCCCACACGTTGCTCGATTCTTACCACCATAAGCTCTCATGCCTTTTCCTTTGTCCGTATTGGTTGTGCGTACTTGGGCTTCATGTTTAAGGGGTGCTGTGAGCTCGCGAGGATGGGGTGTTGCCCGACTGTGTGACCCCGCTGGTCCGCCTGCTTGCCGCCCATCATGGTCATGCTGAGCCTCTGCCTTAGAAAGCCTCACGTAGCCTGAAATTATCGTTGATCCACGTCCCGGAATGGCTTTGTGGACATGGTCGTTCCACCGAGTGTAGTAGAGCCAGGCAACCTACAGGTTCCTCTGGCAATTCAGTCAAAGGGCCGTGGCTGGAAAGCACTAATAAAAGGGAGATAATCCAAAGACCTACAATGGATATGTGCTGGTTCTTGGTTAAAAAGGACTTTCGGGGGGAAGGCATTGCCGGGGGCTCTTGGATTTGGAGAATCACCTTCGTAGCGAACCGCACTAGGCCGGCTTCACCACCGCTGGACCTTCGCAATTGAAACTGCCTTGCTATCTTGTTGTCGTTCTATCCCTGACCGCGCGTGACTAAAACAGGCTAGGCTCGTTTGTTTTCTTCTGTATATGAGACTCCCGAGTTCTCTTCTCCTATCATCTTTGCCTATCCTCTTCGCCTAACGGACTTGTCTTTACTTTCTGTAACCATCACGCTCTCCCTCCGTCCCTCTCCTAGCGGAAGCATCAGCACTTCCACACTCGCCATGCCCGTCATTGCCTTTCCAATTCTGGTTATTCTCTTTCCTTCCGATCACCGCGCCGTCTCCCCTACCATCGAACACGTCATAAGGACACTGGACCACCTGGCCATTCTTATCGAAGAGACGACTGCCGTTTTCCACACCGTCTTGGAACTCCTTCAAGCCGGAATCAGGATTTTCGGGTTTTCTGCCGGTCAAAATAGGTAGTCTCTACAAGAAGTGACCTTGTTGCTGGTATTCGAGGTAAAAGGATGGACCATGCTGCTCTTTTCCAGTTTCTACAGATGATTCGAGCGGGTGACTAATGCCTCTTTCTCTATGCAAATTACAGATCAATCCGCGCTCAGTCTACACCGCGAGAAGAACGAGGATGGGGTGGCTGGGATGGCTGGGATAATTCGAGACAACGAGATGGGTCAAGCAGTATTCAGTTCTTTATTCTAGATATTACCGACTTTTCTGATCAAGTGAATCAATTATACTATACATGTCCGCATACGCATCAGCTGCGTGACCGGCTTGGTTTGCCGTTGGGAAAGGCGGTGGCAGACAAATCCTGTTTGCCGGTAGCACGGCCGGTGCGCCTCCGGTGGCTCCTTGAGTTTTTGTAAAATGTGCTGGACCTTGATAGAGGTGCGTTGTTTCTTTCTGTTGTAGAAATGGGCTTGCTTCGCACAGGATTCCTGTCCTGGGTCTGCTGGTCACATACTTAGTATGGGAGGGGTGTATACCCAAACTGCCACGACTTTGCATCAACGCTGTAATGAGTATCCCCAAACAAGGCCGAGCGACACTGGTGGTAAAATTCTAGAAACACTACACATACTTCGTGATACTCTCGTGACCCAGCAAGCGAGCCTATAGCGTAGACTGGGGATTATCTGGGCTCTCCGATATCGTCACCTTGCAACCAGCATATTGTCGCCGTAAAGGTGGCCCATACGAGGACGGCGGTCACGTGGCAGGGAAATCTCGGAGCCAGCCTCATTCTCCCCACCACCACTTGATCCACATAGTACCATTAACACATTCGTTGAGAACTCAAAGAGCTTCCTTCCTTTCTGCCTCTCACTATCAAACCCCTTTTTTTTTCTCACCCATACACTATCGGGAAACCTAACCCTACGGGAGCATTCAACTTCTCATTAGTGTCAATGCCCCAGCCCAGCCTTCCACCCCCCACCCCCCCCGGTGCGGAGGAGGAGGTAGTTGACACCTTTCTCATGGAGCAAGCGGTTGTGCGGTGGCGCCATACCCCTTCCCTCTTCCTCTCCCTCTCTCCCTCTCTCTTCCTTTTCCTTGCCTGAATAGCCTCATAGCCAGCAGTCTATTTAGGCAGCGAAATTGATACTGTTCCATCGTCCTTCCTCATCCCTGTACAGGACGTGGTATCCTTCCAGAGTCTACGAGCGAGTCCTCGGGCTTTTTGCCTTACTACCTACTTATGAAGCAGTCACTGTACTGGCATTTTAACTGTCATTATGGCTTCCTAGAAGCCTGCGTAAATTGGTATGACATCTCTTTCGTTCTTGATGCACTCTAAACATTGACGATCCTCCCCGTCTTCGATTCTCCCAGCCACCGGGGCTCGCTACGCGCCTGCTCCAGCTTCGGCCCCCCTGAAATCCCCACGAACTTATTACACCACGCAATTACGGTATTCCACCAGACCAGACTATTCTCCCGACCGAGCACAAAGTGATTCTCATCCGGAAAATTCAGCAGCCGCGTCTCAATTCCCTTCAACCGGCACGCGGCATATGCCGCCCACCCAGCGGTACTGGGGCACCGGAAATCCTTGTCGGAGTGAATAATGAGCATTGGCGTCGACCAATTGGTCAGGTACTCGACGGGATTCCACTTCCGCCAGAGCTCCTTGGCGCTGGGCGGGTCTCGATCCGCCGAGGGCGCATCGGTGAAGAACGGCGACCCAAATGAGCGGGTGAGCTCCTGCTTCTGCGCCAGGTCGTCCCCCAGCAGCTCAGCGACGACGTCGAAGACCCCGTCGTGGCAGACGATTGCTTTCAGCTTCTGGGCCAGCGGCTGGCCCGCCACCCACAAAGCCATGTAGCCGCCGTAGCTGGCGCCAGCGGCCACGGCTCGGTCGGTGTCGCATTTTGTGGACAGGTTGTTTTCGACCCAGCTGAAGCAGCGCTCGATGTCGTGGTAGGGGTGGCCGCCCCATTGGCGCGAGACCGTGCGCGTGAATTCCCTCCCGAAGGAATCCGAGCCGGTGAAGTTGGGAATCGCGACGATGTAGCCCTGTTCTGCGACGAGAGCCGCATTCCACCGCCAGGTCCAGGCGTCTTTCATGGCGGAGCTGGGGCCGCCGTGCATGAGGATAAATAAGGGGTGCTTGGTGGCCGAGGTGGGGTCGTAGTCGGAGGGCTTCAGGATCCAGCATTGCACGGGGGTCTCGCCGTCGGGTCCACCGGCGTAGGTAATGGATTCGACTTGCTTGGAGGAGATGCCGAAGTAGGCACCGTAGTTGGACGACGTGTAGATTATTCGGCTGTTCTCGGATTGGCCATCAACGCCGGTCAGAGGCGTGACGATCGAGAATAGCCCCTGGTCGATGAACGAAGAGGACGTGGCCAGTAGGCGGGTTTCGGTCTCGAGGTCGCTGAGACGATACAGCGCAGACACCGAGCCAGGGATGCTTAGCTCCCTGGGGATGACGGTTTGATGCTTCTCTCGGGAAGATAGGGGAATACCCACCTGGTAGACCCGAGCCCGAGCTTGGGAATTGGCAATTAGATACAAATTGGTGCCGTCGTTCGCCCACACAATCGCGTCCGGGAAGACATCCCACTGACTCCCATCCGCGAGGTCGACCGTCTGTAGAAGAAAGATGACGCTCAAAGTGTCGACGTCCACAAGCCCTATAGTCTTATACGACCATTCCTCGCTGTCCTGGTCCACAAGGAACGCAGCCAGGGGGCCCTTAGGCGCGAAGGTCGGGGTCGAAACCACGTTCGCATGACCTGGAACACAAATCTTTCTCAGGGGCGGGACTTCGGTCTCCTCAAATGTCGACAAGGGGAGAAAATATAGCGACCGCTGCGTTTGGATCCATTCCGTGTTTCCGGGCTCGCTTGTGGCGAAGATAATCCCATATGTTGAGATGCTCAGCTCCGCGACGCTGGACGAGTCGGCATAGAGGGGCACCGCCAGCCCGGTATCTCGTAGCGCATTTATTGGGCCAGCCGGAGACAGGTGCCATTTCTTGGTCTTGTCATCTAGTTTCAGCACCGTGAACCAAATGACCGAGCGATACTGGTCGACATATGTATCCCAGCTTCTGGGACGACTATGCGCCCATTCGCGAGCAGTCGTCGGCGGTTTCTCGGTCTTTGCTGTGTTATATAGGTTCTGATCGGCATCCGCCGGCGCGGTGAAGACGAAGGCAATGTCCCCGTTGTCCAAGACTTTAGTTCTGACGTCCTTCAACTTCGCGTCGATGGTACCGGCGAGATAGGGTCTGGATGGGTGACGACACCACCGTCAGTACTCTGCTGTCTTGATGGCTCACTCGATAAGATAGATTTGAGCCGTACCGTATAGTGCTGTCAGCATCGCCAATCCACAGCTCGGTGTCCTTGTTCTTCTCGCCCTCCCGCTCCCACAGCAGCGACGAACCCCGCAGCCAACGGAACGAACTTTCCTTGGGGTTGTTGCTGTATCGAGTCGACTTTCCTGTTCCCAGGTCAAGTATGATGACGTCTGTATAGCTGGTGTGTGTTGCGAGATCGTATGTCGAAACAGTGTAGAGCGCGAATTCTCCGTCATCGTTCGGGACTGCTTCCGAGGTCCTTGGAGCGGTGACTAGGAGTCTGTTGGGCGGTCCCGAAAGAGTTAACAATATTGCTCTCCAATTTACACTTGATCACGGCAAGGACATACTCTGGGGTGAATTTCTTCGGGGCTGGCATCTTGGGGGGGGGGGGTCGAGGTGATGTTACGCCAGTCAGCGATGCGTAGTGAGGGGAAGTTCGTCTTAAATAATAGTTGCCTGGCGGCCATCAACCGGACCTCCGACGCTGATGGTCTGACCGTGCGGGGGCACCTGGCCTAACTCGAGTTAGCGAGCTATATGTTACACCGCGAATGCGAAGAGCATGCATAATCAGCACTTGTAAATTATGCAATCAAGTTATGCAATGCAATGATGCCATTCTGTTGCCGTGTGGCTGCGGCGCGCTTATCAAGCTGCGTGTGCTGCTTTAAGCCTCGAACGACAAGGCGTTATCGGTATCTTTCACGTGACACCCATGGATCCATAATATTACGCATGAGTCTCCCACAGCAAGCACAACAGAATGTCTCTCAAAGATGCCTTCAGCAAGAAAGAGCACCCACACGTCTTCAATTGAGAGGTAACCGGAGAACCAATGCACTGCAACCGGTGCGAGCAGGCTCAGGATTGCCAGCCGGTTGCCCACAAACCACATTGAAGAAACCATACTAATGTGATTCCGTGGCGTCTAGGAGAAGGTTAAATGGAATCCTTGGAGACAGCTCGCTGGTCTGTCGGTAGGAGAGGCCCTGCAGCCCTTTATCCAGCTAGTCGATACGCCCAGGACACAATATGAGCCCAAGTAGTATCGAATTGGTCAATGTGAGGCGGATCGGTATGTTTGAGAGTGGTAATCGTGGCGGTTGACTTTCGGTATGATATACGTGTTTGAGGTACAAAGACGATTGATGATATATTCACCATAAGTATCAGACTGTACATGAATTAACCGGGACATGCTATTGGCTCTCTCCCTGTTCTCATCGTGCAACGGAGCCCCTCAAGGGAAGGGTTTATTCTTGTGTGTATGCTCCGAATATAGCTACCATGGGGAACATAATCAAGAACAAATATCTTCAGACATTGGTTGGGTAAAATCCCGGCGAAAAGTTCATACACCGCTCTGTTCCAAGTCTGTCCCACTGATATTCACCATAAAGTTGCCCCTGGTCTTCCGCTCCTGCCATGATCTCATGGTGGACGACCCAACATTCCGGGATCGACAGTCCATGCGAGGAATGCTTCAAAACAAAACACAACTCAGACACAGCAAGCTATAAGAACATCACCACTTTACACAGCCTCTGGCATACAACAACCATTCCACCGCGAATATGTATCTACGCGCACTCTCGACACTGACGCTGCCGCTGACCCTCCTTACTCCTCTCACCACATCTCAAACCCTCAACATTGTAGCCCACCAAGATGACGACCTCCTCTTCCTCTCGCCAGACCTTCTGCATACCATCCATTTAACGACGCCTTCCACCCCAGCACGCACAATCTTCCTCACGGCCGGCGATGCAGGGGACGCATCCTCCTACTGGACGTCGCGTCAAGCCGGTTCCATGGCCGCCTACGCGCGCATGGCCAACGCCCCCAACACATGGACCGAGTCTACTCTTTCCGTCCCTGACACCAGTCACTCAATCCCGTTATACACCCTCGCCGCAAACCCATCCATCTCCCTCGCCTTCCTTCAACTCCCCGACGGCAATCTGCACGGCGAAGGTTTCCCCGCCACGGGCAACGTAAGCCTCCAACAGCTCTGGCAAGACAAAATCCCCTCCATGTCTAGCCTAAACCCTCCTCAAGAAAGCACATATACAAGAGACACCCTGCTCTCGACCCTCAGCGCGGCCATCGCCTCCTTCAACCCCGTCCGCGTGAACACCCTCGACTTCACTCGGGACTTCGATGCCACCAGCCCCCCGGAAGGTGGTTCCTGGTCGGATCACAGCGACCATCTCGCGACCGCCCGGTTCGCGCAAGCAGCCGCGCAGGACTGCGCGGCCAAGGGAAAATGGAATACGGAGGTGGTCGGGTACATGGGGTATCCGGTGCTGGACGCACTGCCGCAGAGTGGGAATGTGCGGGGCGCGGAGTTGGTGGAGAAGCAGTTGGTGTTCTATACGTATGCTTTGAGCGATTGGCGGACTTGTCGGGACGATGGGGGGTGTAAGGGCGGTAACGAAGAGGGGTGGTTGGCGAGGCAGGTTGTTGTGTCGTCGAGTCCGGGGACAGTGATTGCTAGTGCGCAGGTTGTGGCCAAGGACAATGGGGCTGGGGGGCTGGGGGGCCACTGGGGATTTGTGAGGGCCGGTGAGACAGTTGAGCTGACCGGGGAGGGGAGTACCGGGGCGTTGCAGTATCGTTGGAAGCACGTGGAGGGGGTACAGGTGCAGGTGGAGGCTGCTGAGAGCCCGAAGGCCACTGTCACAGTGGCAGGGGTACAGGTTGGCGAGACGTTGGGGTTTGAACTGGTGGTGTTCGGTGATGAGGGCGTGGAAAGCACGCCGACACGCGTGGGCTTGTTTGTGGTGCCGGGGGAGGATGTTGCGCCACGGGCGAGCAATATCACGGCTTCGTCGGAGAATGCTGCAGGTGAGCAGTCGGCTGCTAAGGCGGTTGATGGCCGGGTTGGGGGGTATCCTGGGGATGCGTCGATGGAGTGGGCCACGGTGGGTGGGAGGGAAGGCAGCTGGTGGAGACTGGAGTGGGACTCGCCGCAGACGATCTCCCAGGTTTACCTGTTCGATCGACCGAACACGTTAGACCAAGTCACGGGGGGTATGGTGGAGTTTGATGATGGCAGCAGTACTGCCTTTGCTGCCCTCTCCGACTATGGTGAACCAAATCGGGTGAACTTCGAGCAGAGGTCAGTCCACGCTCTGACAGTCAGAGTCACTTCTGTGAGTTCCACAACGGGCAACGTGGGACTGGCAGAGGTCAAAGTGTTCTGACGTGTTTTGGGCACGATGAGCATTCTGTACTTAGGGTTAGAACGATAGACTCCGTCCCTCGACTCGATGGTATTCCGGATCAGCATTCGATGTCAGCGCTTCACTCTGGGGATATATGACGTCTAACGGTACTCCACGTCCCCATTGGTCTTCCTGAAAGGGACGAATTCAATAAGAATCGAGAAAAAGAGAAGTATTGTTGGTAAAACTAGGCAATTGTCAAAGTCTTCACAGGAAGGACTGTATTGTCTGCGATTTATTGTAAAGTATAGATTGAAAGGACAGATTCCGTCCATGCCTAAGCATTCACAGGACTGCCAACCGTAAAGATGGGAAATGGGGAATTCCCGGGCCTAGAAATCCCACGGCAAAGACTCCACCCTGATCTTCTCCCCGAGGTCTCCGGTGACCCTAGGTGGAAACAGGGGCTCCTTGTTATAAGGAACGCACCACCGAGTCCATTGGTTCAAGCTTTCGTCATGGAACTTGAGGTCGAAGGTGAAGAGTGGCTCCTCCTCCGGATCGGTGTCATCGTAGCTTTGGGCCATCCCAAAGACTAGGGTGTCCGCGTCCGGGCTCTCGTCGGACCAGAGTTCTCGATAACACTGGACCAGAGATCCCGCACGGCAGAAGCCGTGAAAGGGAGGGGCTTCCGGAAAGCGTTCTCGAAGCAGCCGAAATGCCTCGGCCAGGCGCGGCTCGAGGGTCGCCCAATCGAAGTCAGCCGGAGGTTGAGTCTCATCGTCCGTGTTGTCCGACACGGTGATTATCTGCTTATGCCCACAATCATACGTATAGACGTAGAACTCCGGGGTAGGCAACTCCATTTCGGCGGTGTTAGACGACATTACGGCGTGCGTTATCTGCGTTCAAAAATCTCAAGGCGGGTACTCAAGGGTATATATGGTATACTCCCAGGACTGGTTTGAGGTCTGTAAGGCTGATGATTCAACGAAATGGACGGGGGCTTCGCCTGGTCTTATATAGTTGCCGTGCCGCTGTCCACGTCACTGGATAGGTCGTGCGTTGAAAGGATGTGAATCGCCTTCGTGCGGAAATCTTTGAGTTCGAGATAAAGGATGTCAGCATTCGAAACAGATGACAATGAAAGATGGAAGAGGGTTATTTTGCTCGTCTTTGCTTGTCTTTGTAGTCTCCTTTCGTGTTGATGACTTCGGTCTCGAGACAAGGAATATCGACCTCTTTAGGACCGTTTTAGAGCAACACCTTTGTCATTATCTGATCAAGAAAGTTAAAGGGCTTGGACAGCCGTGTCAAAGAATGACGACAAGCGCTAGCTGGTCGCGGCGTAATCATAGCAATGAGAACGCCGCTACCCCTTCCACAGAAGATGTTCGACCATGGATAACCACACTTATTATAATACTGACTGCCCGCATCCGAAAGCATCATGTTTGGTGTGTTTGTATGGAAATCTGTTCTACTTCAATTTAATTCAATTCAATTTAATTTAATTTAATTCAATTTAATTCAATTTAATTCAATTTAATTCAATTTAATTCAATTTAATTCAATTTAATTTAATTTAATTCATGTTCTTTAACCTAAGGAGCCCGAGAGGACTCAGCCCGCCTATTGCGGCATAGCTATGAAGGTGGTTGGACCTAAGAACATGCCCGGTACGCCCTGTAACTCCTTAATAAACAGTAATATCAACGCGTAATACGCAACCCTATATCCTTGCCTGCGGCAGTCTCTGTCCCGTTGTCTATTTCCTCTTATTTTGTATCCTCCCCGTGACCGCGGGCTTGTTATTCTAATTATACAGCGTCTTCAGCATCTATACCTATTGCCCGAAGGCCTATTGGTTCTCCACCTTTCTCGGCGGTCTCGGCTATACCGATATAGCTGAATTGGCCAAGGAGGCCTGTTTTAAGTATAAATTCGGCAACATAGCGGGTTGCCTGCGGGTATGATACTAATATATTATAGTCAGCGAGCTGGCTACTGTGTAGATATAGCCTTTGCTCTCCCCCGGTCTGCGCAGCTAAAATCTATATAAATATAGCTCTGCGGCTCGCTGTATACCGCGTATATTTAAGTAGAATATACTTTGGTGTCTGTAAGCGGGCTTGCTTGTATATATACCTCCTAGTCTTATATATCTTAATTTTCTATAGGAAATGGGCGAGCCTAATCCTTTTTATGCGCATCTGTATAATTACTGCGGCGTATATTTTAAATAACATCTTATACAGCTGCAGGTTGCGGCTGTATATTATCTTAATTAACCTCCGCGTGGGCGCTGTAACGCGCTCGGCCGCCCACTGCTTCTCCTACTTAAGCTTAAACTTTCTATATACTATCCTTTTTGCCGCAGAGGCAAGCTGTATAATTAGCTTGTTTACTAGTTGCCCTACAGAGCTTAATTTAATATTGGCCGGTTAGCTGGCAGTCTGCTTAGCCACCTTATCGGTTCTTTCATTCCCGGGCACCCCGATATACGCGGGTACCCAGTAGAGGCATACCGGCCCCAGTTGGCCTGCATATTTGTAGATCTTCTATATAATAAACTGCCCTAACGGGCGGCCTGGATTTACTACGGCCTGCAAGGCCAACTATAAGTTGCTAAAAAGATAGATTAGTATATTAGGCCGCGGTATCTCCGCCGCCAGAGCTAGTTTAATTTCTCTTAATTCCCCCGCGTAGACTGTCGAATCTGTTTTAGTACTAAGATGGCTGGCTTGCTTGTAGTTCCCGCGGATACTTACTACCGCGCCGCCGATTTTTTTATTAAAGCTGCTGCTGTTTATATATACTATCGCCACCGGGCGGTATAAAATAGCCTTATATTTTTTTAGGGCTTTTTTATATATCCGAATTACTACGCGGACCCTTGTCTGCTATAGCGGGTATATAAATATAACTTTTTTTTTCTATACGCAGTTAGCCGGGATATCTAGTACTGTATTCTTTAGCTATTATAGCGCTTTTAGAAGCGTAATACCCCCGCGTTGCTTTTTATTCTATAGGCGCTCCCGGCGCAAGTCTTTAAAGTATATAAACCGCGGGCCCGTCTAGATCTGTATTACTATTTTTTTAATAGTATATTATATAAGCTATTTTATAGATATAAGGTAAAGCTCGGTATTAAAAGCGGCGGCAGCAGTATTTTAAAAGGCCCTGCTAATTAAAACTGCCGCGCGTTTTTAAATTTAAGTAAAGACTTATTCTAGTTTAGCGCGTTTTTTTATATTAGTAATATTACTTTCTAGGCTGTATTATACTAAGATACTTTAGAAGAGCTGGGAAATTACTACCGCGCAGTATATCTGCTGTATTAGGGGTACTAAGATTCTCCAGGTCGAGCTGGCTAGCCCGCGGAGCGCTTCGAGACTTCTACTAGTTTTAGCTACTACTTTAGTATAGTATATATTAAAGATAAGACTTTTATTAATTTATATCTTTAGGTATTAGACTGCCTTACTCGGTAAAACTATTACTAGCGGCTTACTTAGTATTTTAATAGTAAGATTATTATATTTTTTTCAGATTTTTTTTTAAAGAAGTCCTATTTATTCTCCGGATCGGATATCTTATTAAGATTTGTGACAGTTGCAGCCGATGATTGATATAATAATTGATTATATTAATTATAATAATGGTTGTTCTATAAAAGGAACGGACGGAAGGTTAAACTATAGAAAAATCGCCTTAGACGGAAACAAACAGCAGAATATCGATATTACCAATTCTACTATCCGAACCGCTATATATGGCGGATTATTAAAAACAATATCTATATTAATTACTAAAATATATAAAAACGGAATATATAAAAGGCTATCTAGAAATCACCAGGATACGGAAAAGGTAATCTAGAATATATAAAAATTATTAATAACAATAAATAGAATATTATAAACGACGACAATCTGGGAGACGAAGCTGCAAATATATCGGAAAATATAATATATTAAAAAATAAAGATAGAAAGGCTTTAAAAAATAAAGACGGTTATTTAAATAAACTAAAATATAACCGAGGATGTCGAAAGACGAGACGGAAGGATTTTAAGATATTAAAACTAACGGACACGATTCTTACTATAGATAACGATATTTATAGTCTTAAATCAACTTATCGGCAGTAATATTAGTAGTTTTAATCTACTAATCGTCTTTAGAACTATATCCGGACTAACAGATTAGATACTATAAAACGGGCTTGCAGTATCGGCCACAGTATATTATATATTTATTAACAATTACTTTAACTTTCTACTAATCGGTTTTACCGGAGAATCTTTTATTAATAATATAAGAAGACTTAGATAACTTATAGCTAAAGAAATCGACACCTCTAGACGCAGACTTAAGCTGGGTAATTAATATTACTAAATAAATCAACTAAGACAACAGCAACTTAAGACGGTATATATAGCAATCAACAACTTCGAGAATCTTAAACGGATCTGTATACTACTAAGTAAACTTCTGCTTTATATTAATACTATAGATAAACGGAATAGTATATCTACAGTATAACTAGAGATAAACGGAATTACTGACGTTAAACTTTATAGATTTATATCTAGTGTTATAGTATCTTTTTATATATATAGACGCGAACTTTAATACTTTTTCGATATTAAACTAATAGAAAAAGTCCTAGGCAGCAATACAGGCGTCTGCGCGTTTAGGAATAATAACTTTAATATATAGATATATCTTCGGTTTTACCGGAACTGGAGATAGCGAGTTTATAGATAGGAAAATATCGAAAATAACTTCGGTTAGACCGGGATATTTAATATATTGTAAAATAGATTTTATAAGATGCTACGGTTGGCGTAGTAAAATACTAAATATTAATTTATAGAATATTTTATTTATAGACGTATTAATAGAGGAATTTATTATTAATATAATTAATAAAAAAAAGATATACTATAATCCAACTTCTCCGGAACAGGCCTAGGTAATATTATAGTATATTATCGTTTTAACAGTTTAGATTATCTGTTTAGACTGTCCGTTAGTCTGGGGATATATAATAATTAAGTAAAACTACTTTAATTTTATTTTAGAGAATAGACTCTTTTAAAATACGGATATAAATCGGGTGTCGCGATCGGAAATAAAAAAGTAGGATATATCTTAATTATAAGACTGTATATATTTAATAATAGCGAGACTCTACTAATCTATTTTTTATATAAAGATACTAGGAAGTAGGCCTACGCGTTTAATAAATTTATTAACTATAATAAGAAGTTGATTATATCCGGAAGATATCTTTAATAAATCCGTAATAAAATCTATTATAATAGTATAGAATAGAGCGAGGGCAGGAATAGATTATAGTATACTATACAGCTTATGCTTCTAGATCTTGTCGTATTAATAGATAGGGTAGTATAGGATATATTTTTTAAGCAGCTTTCGACCTTTGTAAATGGCCAAACTATTTAATTCCGGAAGATATTTATTAATACCGACGTGATTACATTTATTATAGATAGTATAGAAAATTTTAGATAAGATAATATAAAAGATATATATCTACAGTTTTTTTAAGATCTTAAATTTATTATTCTCGGCGATATAATTAGGAATAGTTTTAGAATCGGAATAAATAATATACTTGTTTATATATAGTAAACTGTTATAAAAAAAATATAGAAAAGATATATTAGGGTTAGACCGCAAGACATTAATAATCTTGCTTACTTAAGTATCTAAGATATAATTATTAATAATCCGCTTTTTAAAGTCTTTGTCTAACTAGATAGTAAATACTTAAATAAAAAACGCGTTGATTAGAATATTCTCTAGATTATATTTAGATATATAAAAAACTCTTTTTTTCGGAAAATAGAATAATACGTTAGCAACAGTATTAGTATATCTAGTATAGTAGAAGATAAAAATATTAAACTACTGGATATACTGGCTCGCGCAGATAAGATACAGATTTAACTATTTAACTGCAACAGTATTAAATAATATCTGCTTAGAAATACCGACAGTATTTATATAGTCGGTATATACGACGGGCGGCTTTAAAGATGCTTAGATAAAGTAATACAGTTTACGCAATCTCTAGATAAGATATAAGATTTCCAGCTTTATCGGCCAGTAATTATGTTCTGCAGGAATAAGTATTCTATTTAGAAATAATACTAGTCGAATCTGTATATAAGTAGATAGCTTTGATAAATCGATATTTTAAAACTTTAATAAATCGACAGCTTAAGACAGTTCGTTTTTTAAAAACGACTTTTTTATATTTTTAGACAAAGTATCTTTTGCTGACGGAATATCTTTAGAAATACTAAGATCGATTAATTTAAACGTCTTTTTATCTTTGTTTTTAAAATAATAGACTATAATACTATAACTATTACGCGATGCGTCGAGATCGATAAACAGCTAAGTATTTAGATTAAAATAAGTAAAGGTGCGAGGATTCGAGAACTCCGCTTATAGCATCTTATATACTTAATATTCTTTTTTAGTTATACTAGAGATAATTATCTTAGATATATAGTTTTAATAAGACCGGTAATAATCAGGGGCTCGACCGGATAAATATATTTTAAGTATTTCGGTCTTACAGTTTTATAAGGAAGTAGTTTTTTAGATATAGTAACTAATATAGTGTTTTAACTAACCGGTTAAACTAAAATAATATTTAAGTTTAGTAAGGATCTGCGGGAATTAGAAAGTATAAATAGCCTTAAGCTTTTCTTCGGGCGTGGTGAATTCTAATATATTAATATACTATTCTAATAATATAATAGATAAAAAGGTAATAAATATCTTAGTCGGCTCTAATTTAATGTTGATATCTTCGAGCTTGCTGAATAAAAGATATAGATATTTATAATATTTTTAGAAAGACCTAGACGCGGCGACGATATTATCGATATAAATATAGGTAAATATATAATATTCTGTTAAAGTTAAGTCTATCTGTCTTTGCACGTACAGAACTAAATTAATAAATCCTATAATTATAATATAGAAGATCTCTTAGCCTCGATGCGTGACTATTGCAAAACAGTTTTAATAAAAAGAAAAAATAGACTATTAGTAGAAAAACCGGGCTATATCTATAATAGTAATATATTTGCAGCCGGCTATTATTTAGAGGATTTTATCTTAGATAAAAATTAGATATATATTAGGCTTAGTTTCGCGATTAGCGCTATATAAATCTACGACGGCACGGCCCTTAGATACGCTATTAACTATTTTCTAAATTATAAAGACGGGGTAGGATATAAATATATAGCCCTTAGTAAAGGATATTTTATCTATTTTATATAGAAGGTCGAATATAGTGTTAATTATCTTATAGTTACGTTAAGGGATACGGTAAATCCTAGAATAGTTTAAATATATTTAGTCTTATTATTCTTTTTTTAATAAAATATAAAGCTATTAGTCTTCGGAAATATAAACTATTCCGATATTTAAATTATTAGGATTGGCCTATATATTAAAAGACTCGGTTAAGGACTTAAATACTTCTATCTCTTTTTTGTTATATTTATAGATAATAATACTATTCGGTAGTTTTATAGTTTTACTAGAAGCGTCTATATTAATATATATAGAAGATACCCTATTAATATTAGTAGATATAGATATAGAATCTAATAGTAAGTATTTCTTTTTTAAAAAACTAAAGGATTAGGCGGAGGACTGACCGAAGGACCAGGCGGAGAAAAATTTAAAATAAATAATTCTAAGATAGGACTAGAATCGGAATAAGATAGTTCCGCGGTATACTTTTTAACAGGATACGCGGTTATATAGTTGTTATTTCTTAAGATACTGAGATATACATAATAATCGACAGTTACTAGAGAAAACATCTTGTTAACCATTTCGATAAAGGAAAATAATATATTTATTATATAGATATAAAAGAAGATACTAGAGTTATTCTTATCAAAGTTTTTAAACTCGAAGATATAGTTAATATCTATTAGTTTAGTACAGATCTTAATCAAAATATATATTTTAGTATAGGAAAATATAATAACTACCTAGGTCGAATAAACCGGGGTTTTAACGCGATCGGCTTTAATATATATAAGAATAGGAAAGATAAAATTATTATATAAATAAATAGTCGCGGTTTGATTCTCGCAGTCGACAATTATATTTTTATATCTAATTATATCGGTACCGATAAGTAAACCGGGATAAAAATCTTCAACAAAATATATTCTGACAGTAATATAGGCGTATTTGGGAGATAAAATATTTAAAGATAAAAGTATTTTAATATTACTAGATATAAGATAAGGATTCTCGGTACAAGAAAAAAATATCTTAAATTTAATATAGGAGTCGGACCGGTAGATAAAGCTAATACCGGAGATATAGAGAAGTACATCTGCAGAATATATAGTTAAACTAAGAATATTCTTTATAAGTACTGTATTAATAAAAGTAGTAGAATATCTAGTATCTAGATAAATAGATATATAAAAATTAATATAATTTAAACCGGTTTTTGCTGTTGCGGAACACTAAATATATAGAATCTTAATATTATTAATAGTCTCGAAGCAGTAGAAGACGATTACGGCGTTATCGGAGATGTTTAACTTAATAGAAATGATCTAGACGGGTTTTTCGGTATAATAGGGAATATATTTATATAACTGGTTTTTAGAAATAAACAGCATATTATAGTTGTAATACAGAATATATTTATATTTATTAGTATCGAAGTTGTAATACGGGATATGTTTATATTTATTAGTATCGAAATTTTTAGAAACGGATACGGTATTGTTTTTAAACGAGTTGTCCGCGATAACGGTATACGTATTCTTATAGTTATATAAGGGTTTATCTATAGATTCTTTAATATAGCCAGAATTCGGCTAGTTGATATACTGGACGTCTTAGAGAGATAAAACTATATAATAAGGATTAAAAAACAGTTCGACCGGAGTTGAGACGCTATACGCTTATTTATTTTAATTAAAAAATAGAATATTATAGATATAAAAAGGTGCGGAGAACTAAGGCTGTATAGGAGTATTAAAAGACGGCTAAGGTTGCTTATACGTATACGAATATTTTTAGAAATATTAACTATTACTATTAAAAGGGAGAGTAGGATCCGTTATGGCTATATAGACTTTTTTAGTATTTTTCTAGTTATTCTATTTACTATTTTCTTTGTTTTAATTATTATATTAGATATTCTAATATTTCTAATTCTAATTATTCGGGTATTTCGACTGCCAGGAGGGACGCTGATTCTAGGACTGGCGATTATTACTACTATTTATCTGCGTATTTAAGAATAAGGACGTCTAGCTGTATTACTATTAACTATTTTAGTAGTTCTACTGCTAATACAGCTGCTAGGACTGACCTTAGTTATTTTAGAATAACTATTGCTATTAACGTTATTGCTGGAATAGGTAGAAGTTTTTTTATTAATTAGTTTAGTTTAGGTTAAACCGTCTTAAATCGCTATTAGCGTTATTCTTATTATTACGGTTAATACAGGAATTGTTCTAGGATTATCCTTTAGATTTTTAAAAGAAATTACTACGTCTTTAGTTATTTTAGGTAATATAAATAAGATTCTTCTAATTATACTATTGCTGATCGAGGATGTTGAGGAATTTACTAATAGTAGTATTTTCCGTTAGACGGGCAAGTTAGACGCGGAGTCTAGGATTAATACGGTTCTATATATAGATAAGCTGATTAAACGGGTTGTTTAACCGAGCAGCACAGGCGTGACGGATGACCTCTTGGGCGAATTATCCGATATAGCGATCTGACTATACGTTAGTAAAACTGTAATATAGTCCGTTAAGCTTACTTATAGCGGTATAGAGACTAGGCTTAAAGTATTTTACTAATTTATTAAGCTAGCCGAGTTCCAGGGATACTTCGGCTATAAAATATTTTTTATATTCGGTAAGACCGGTAATATACTATATAAGGGCAGTGCTATATATGCAGGCCTGCAGGTTTAATTTTATTAAGGCTTTACTACGGTACTGGATAATATTTTTAACGCAATTAATAAAAATATTTATATTTTTATAGAATATATCTTGACCGATCTGCTTTATAGTATTATTACCGGATATATCTAAATAAAAGAAGCCAATTTCCTCGGGCCTTATATCCTTAACGTATATAGTATAGTTATTTTTTTAATTATCGCCTTGGTCGATATTTGGAGGATTAATATTTAAAAAAGACGGAAACGGATTGTTTATTTATAACTGGTTTAACTATGTTTATATTTATTTAAGACGCTCTATAAGTACTTAATATATAAGATTTTAATCTTAAGGAGGCTGAGATGGACAATTAGTATTATTATAGTCCTATCCAGACGGACCAGTACTAATACCGATTTTAGGGGCACCGCTAATACCGATATTAGAGGTACCGGTACTATAGCCTATTATTATATCTGCGTATAGCTCTTCGTTAGAGTCGATATATAAATTAAATACGGAAAAACCGAAGATGTTGTATAAATTGTAGGTGTCTTAAGAATTAAGATGGGGAGAGTCTAGGGACTGGATATAATAATACTGCTGTTTTTATTCTTGCCTAAAATTAGATAGATCGATAGACGGATAAATACCAGACGGAGACGTTATATATAGAGGATTATAGGTTAAATCGAGAGATGCAGACGCAGACGTCTGATCGGCTCGATAGACTATTTAAAATAAAGATGATTATTTACTATAAAACTGTTTAGGAGTTGCCGGGTCGATATTCTTTTTAGTTATTGGACTGGGAACCGGATGTTCGGGAGTATAATATTCTGGAATACAGCTAGTATCGCCAGATATAAAAGACGGTTAAGTAGGTTTATCGGTAGGAGTATAAGACTAAGGAACAGGTGTAGAAGGGACTAACGCAGTTGATAAACAGGTTGTTAATCTAGAATATATACGTCTAAGTGGTTTTTCCGGTTTAATAAAAAACGTCGGCAGACGCCAGGAGGAAGAATAAATTAACTACGCGAGATACGGTTTAGTTCCAGATATATAGTTACTTTAATAGATAAAGTCGACAAGGTCTTTATAGAGAGTAGAATAATTAATATCCTAAGACTCTGGATACGATTAATTTCTAAGAGATACAGGCCTAGGTGTGATATAGGCGATATAATAAGTATAGAGTAGGACGTCGCTGTCGATACTGCGGACGTAGTGACTGGGGGAGTCGCGGTAAAAGTAAACTATCTAGTATATAAGTTCCGATATACGGTTAATAATAATTTTATAATTTTTTAATAAACGCTATTATCGAATTTATAAAGTCAAAGATATAAAGTCAGGAAGACGACGCCGAACGAATTGTATACGGTAAAACCGAGATATTTTTAAAAGGACGAGATGCTAAGGAATTAGATATAACGAAGATAACAAGAATAAGATAATAGAAATAATAAAAAACGGAAGACGCGAAGATGGCAGGCGGTAGACGGGTAAAAGATTTAAAGAATAGAGTAAATATAATTTTCGAGTTTAGTATAAAAAAGTAGATGTATAGGACTTGCTTTGGCTAGCCAGTTATATAACTAGGGCAAGGGCTTGGCAACGTCTGGTAACCTATAGACGGAAAGACGGAGAGACGACCGACCGGTAGAACCACGGCATAACCGAAAAACTTTAGGAATAGGAGCAACCACGGAGTGCCCGAGACGCAGAGACAGAAAATAAATATAAAAATAGAAAAAACAGTAGAAAAACCGGTATAATCCTTAGAAATGTATATAAGACACGTCTGGATGACCGGATATGCTACTAACTATAACAGTTGCAGCCGATGATTGATATAATAATTAATTATATTGATTATAATAATGGTTGTTCTATAAAAGGAACGGACGGGAGGTCGAACCACGGAAGAATCGCCTTAGGCGGAAACGAACGGCAGAATATCGACATTACCGATTCCACCACCCGAACCGCTACAAGATTTTAATAATTAATAATATCGGTTATTTTTAGATTGCGGAAGTGGATAAGCTTAAATTTGCTGGGTACGAAGATTAATATATACTATTTAGACTACTAGATTACTCGGCCTAGGGCCTGTTTAAATAGCTGCTTATTTTTCGCGTATATATAGAAAATAGTAAGAATTATAGTATTATTAATCTAGCCGAAGACTTTTATCCGGTTCTGCTCGGTTCGGCGGTTTCTACAACTATTAATAAAAGGAGTATTAAAAAGTAGAAATAGAATTAGTAAAATAAATAAGCTCTGCAGAATACCGTTAAATATAGATATTATAGCAGAAATATAGTTCTAGATCCGCAGCTGTATTGTATAGTTTTTAAAAAAAATACAGATCTAAAAGACGAAATAGCTGAGCCTGTACGCCCTAATATTATATAGTATCTATTTATAGAAGATATTATTATATATGCCGGCTATATTTAGAAAAATTATATTTACTATTTTGCGGTTCCTCTACGCGCGGTAAATTCGGTCTAGGATTAATTAGATAATATAGTTAACCGATATATCTTTATACCCTTTTAGATATGTTTTTAAAAGTAGTCTATATTTTTTATATATATACGCTATCCGCGTGGCCACTACTAATTCCAGCAACTTATTTATAGTATTTAGCAGTACTATAAAGTAGTATAACTTAGGAAGTTGATAATCGCGGCCTTTTCTTTTATACAGTACTACTATAATCGATTATTAGAAGTGTGCCGGGTTATATTCTAATTCTATATATATATTAAAGATAGCTGTAACTGTGTTGATAAAGACCGGTGCCTCGCCTAGAATATGCTATATATAATTAGGAATAGCGTTGAAGCCCGGGGCCTTGTCCGCCGGTGCTCTACATATTATATTTTTTATTTCGGTAGTTAATATCGGCGGGAATTTAATCGGTTTGGATATACGGGTACTCGGAATATCGCCGAGGTCCGCTGCGGGTGGTTTTAGAAAAAATATATATTAAAATACTTTGGTTTTTTTTTATTAATTCCGCCGGGCCTGCCGGGCCCTTAAGGATAGAAATAACGCCCTTATTACTATTTTAATTTTTTATTTATTTAGCTAGTTGCTAGAGGCCCCGGGGACCGGCTTCGGTTATTTTTTATATTATATTCCGGTAGCTCTGCCTCAGGGCCCTTTTAAAGACTTTAGTCTTGCAGTTTTATAGTACTTTATATTACTGCTATTTAAAAAGTTTTTTCCGATATTTTCTATACCGCCGCCAGGCCTAGTAGGCCCGCCGCGTCTTTTTAACTATTTTTTTATATTCTAGGGTAAACTAGGGCTTCGTCTATTTATTTAGTTTAGTCTACAGTATTACTAGTTGGATATCTTATTATACTGTTTTAACTAGGTGGTCTGTTGTATACTTAATTATATATATTAATAAATTCTTATTCTGTAGATGTATTTAGGGTACTTAGTAGAGGTTTTTAGCTACAAAACTGCATAGTTTTTTTATATTAGTTGCTGCCTAGTTTTTCTGTAGGGTGGCCTATATCTTTAGTATATTAATATCGACAGATGTTTTGATCGGTAGGTGATCGGAGTCGGTGTATATTCTATTATTAATTTTACAGCTTACTAGTCGCCGTATAATTTTTTATATTCCTAGGGCTAAGTTAATAGTCGATCCTTTTCTATTTTTTTTTTATATTATTTTTCTGTTGTTTTCCAAGATTTCCAGATCCGCTGTATCGATTAAGGTGAGGAATAGTTCTATATATAGATCCGTCTAGATCTTTTTATTTTTCTACTAGAAGTAATAGAGGTTAAAATCTTTAAGTAGAAGCCAGTTTTTATTAGCCGGTTACTAATCTGTACTGGATATTAACCGGATAAATTTTTTTATAGCGCTCCGGCCCTTTTAGTTGTATATTTTTAGAATATAGAGTATCCTCCTGCACGCGGTCTTAATTTTTAGTTTCTGGACGTTTCTTATATATTTAATATATTGCCAGTTCGCCGAATTTAGTTGCCGGTTAATAAATATACAAATCTTTGTTCTCTCGCTGGTTATTTTATTCTTAGGGTAAAGTGACCGGTAAGTCTATTTAAGCGGATAGTAAATAGTATTCTAAAACAGGTTATTCTATAGTTTTTAAATATAAAGAATATCGGCTGTGGCCATCTCCGGTTGGCGGAGAAAGTATACTATTATTATATTCTTTAACCGGTTAATATTATATTATATAATTCTAAATAGCTTTTTATTTATTGTGTTTCTTGGCCGGTTAGTGCGTAGATTTGCTGCGTTTAAACTGCTTAGCCAGTTCACCTGTTGGATTACCGGTTGGTTTAGGCTGCGCCAGTAGAAGAAAGCGGTTGCAGTTAAAAAGCTCGTAGTTGAACCTTGGGTTCGGCCGGCCGGTCCGCCTCACCGCGAGTACTGTCCGGCCGTTCCTTTCCTTCTGGGGAATCCCATGGCCTTCACTGGCTGTGGGGGGAACCAGGACTTTTACTGTGAAAAAATTAGAGTGTTCAAAGCAGGCCTTTGCTCGGATACATTAGCATGGAATAATAGAATAGGACGTGTGGTTCTATTTTGTTGGTTTCTAGGACCGCCGTAATGATTAATAGGGATAGTCGGGGGCGTCAGTATTCAGCTGTCAGAGGTGAAATTCTTGGATTTGCTGAAGACTAACTACTGCGAAAGCATTCGCCAAGGATGTTTTCATTAATCAGGGAACGAAAGTTAGGGGATCGAAGACGA